>JAXDDW010000048.1:1880000-1917500 GCA_034670385.1 Hoplostethus mediterraneus | reverse complement strand
TATTTGGGTTAGGGTACATTACACATTCTAATGCAGACAAACGCACAAACGTACACACACACTCATGCCATCACAGGCACACACAACCTGGCGTCAACACCGACAGGTCTGGACCAGCAGTGACCTGATCTCATTGGAACGCCGTTGAGCAAGGCACTTAACACACACAACACACTTGGCCACCAGTGGAAGACTGTGGGCTACTGGGAATGTGAATGTGAAGCAGGGCGTTGCTGATAAAGAACATACGTTCTCAGTGACCTTTATTTTTTAAACCTTTATTTATACAATCAATACAACAAAACCAAACACTTGTTTTTTAGCTCAACTTGAGTTTTGAAGAGTTTTAGTTCAGTCCAAATGCCGCCAGCCTTGCTTCCTCCCACTTTCAGATCAATAAGTGACATTTCTGAGACTTGGGAGTCAGATTGGATTTGTGGATCAAACCATCCACCAAATGGCACGTTAGGTGATGTTGTGGCATCTACGTGGATCCGGAGGTTTGTTTAGGAAAGCACAACACAGAACTGACAGAGAGACTGTAGTGCTTCAGTTTAACCACAGGGGGGCAGCAGTGCTTCATAAAGTATTACCTCAACCTTCAACAGCAGTATCTTTCTGCAGTGGTGGAGGAGGGAGGCCCAAGAGAGTGCATGTAAACCTCTCAGCCTCTCAGTGTTCAGCACTCAGGTTGATTTGAGTGAATGAGACCTCAGACCCCCGACAGGTTGGGAACCAGCGTCTCACTAGATATCACAGAGACGGGTCTGCTACGAGACAGCGCCATGGCATCACTATGGCATTTTTGTCTCTAACAATTGATCGATTGCTTGATAAAAAGTGATTATAATAACAGACTGATTGATTGATCTCAACTCACCTCCTTCTTGGTCTTTGTTAGATTTGACAACTACTCAGCTAATGTGATGGTGGACAGCAAGCCAGTCAACCTGGGCCTCTGGGATACAGCCGGACAGGAAGACTATGACAGGCTTCGCCCACTGTCCTACCCGCAGACGGTACACACACACACACACACACACACACACACACACGTATACTGCAAATAGCACTTATTTGATATGGACTAAACCCAGGAGGCTTCAGGCGCTTTATTGCTGCCAGATCCATATAGAATAAGACCAAATGAGCTCCAGAGAGAGGAGGAGAGATGCTGCTTCATGTGGGAAGTCCACGTGACAAACATCCGAGAGGACAAATGGAAACACCCAGATATAAACCTGGGTACATTTATCCATTGATCCATTGATTCTATTCACGTTTTTCATTCCCGTTTAGTTTAGTTGCACAGTGATGAGCCACAAAGATTAGACAGAAAAAGAAGAGGAAAACCTCCAATATTAAGCAATGAAAAAATAAATAAACAAGGTAAAAAAAATACATATATATACATATAAATATATATATAAATAAATATACAAAAATACGTAAAGTTGTGATAGACATGATGAATGTGCTAACACCTCAACCCCCCCCCCCCCAGGATGTATTCCTCATCTGTTTCTCCCTAGTGAGTCCTGCATCCTATGAGAACGTCAGAGCGAAGGTGAGTCTCCTGTGGTACTGAACCTGTTCATAAGTCACCTGACTTACCTTGATTTAACTTACCTTGATTTAACTTACCTTGATTTAACTTACATTTATTTAACTTACCTTTATTTAACTTACCTTTATTTAATTTACCTTTATTTAACTTCCCTTTATTTAACTTACTTTGATTTAACTTACCTTTATTTAATTTACCTCTATTTACTCTATTTACCTTTCCCTTTATTTAACTTACCTTGATTTAACTGACCTTAACGTAGTGTGAAACACACATCTGGTCCAGGAAACAGCATCATGAGGGACGGCAAAATGAGATGTCCACCCAGTGGGACCCAGTGGGACCCAGTGGGACCCAGTGGGACCCAGTGGGACCCAGTGGGACACTGGGCAGATATCTGGGTGACTCCTACCCCTACAAATTGCTGCCTTGAAAGTAAAACTCATTGATTAATGTTGTAGTTTTCAGATTTGACACCTCAGCACACACACCTGTCATATCTTACAGGATATAACCAGCTATATCATCAGTTTTTGAAATATTGGGCAAGGACGTCAGAACACGTTTTGGGGGGCTTGTTATTTCCTGAAAGGACAAATAGCAACATGAGACAAAACCCTTCATCCAGAGCTGTTTCATCTCAAGTGCTCTACGTATCTTGGCAGCTCCATTTGACTTGGAGGAGACGAGAAGGAGCACTAAACCACGAGCAGGAGGGCTTTCAGACCGGCCTTCCTTCAAAAGCACTCACTCCTCTTCAACCCAAACACATGCAAACAACACTGAAGTTCCCCTCTGCCCACAACTCCTCTATCACCAACAAAACAATAACAACCATCTCCATTAGATACATCCTAGCGTGGTGTTCATTTCAGCTCTGCTGTTCTCTGTGGGCCCCTTAAGGAGTTGCCATAGTAACAGGAAAGCAGAGTAGATGTTGTTTCTGCTGGATTAGTGGGGGGGGGGGGACAGTGATAGGGTGATGATGGGGTGGCAACATGAACTCTATGGGGTTTGATGCAGGAAGGAGGGCCAAAGGGATCATTTTAGGCCCAGAGAACAAAACAGTTTTGGAGTCAGACTTGTGGAATAATCAGACTAAGAAAAGCCGAGTGAAGCCCTCGCAGCGTTACACGGGGAGGTCTGTCTGAATCTGATCCCACCTGGAACATGACCTGCTGCAGCCCTCTTCATCACCGGCACCCTGAAGCACCCTTCATGTTTCCAGCGTTGTCACCTGACTTGCTTGGCGGTGTTCCAGTGCTGAGCGGTTCCCTTCTGAACGGTCAAACTCTTTACGCCACGTTTCACAGGATCTCACGCGGGCATATAGTGAGTTGGTGTTGCAAAGTGTTTCATAGCCTTGCCTGCAGATACATATTATGGGGCAATTTAGCACCAAAGCCGCCATTCCCCCAGGACCCCCCCCCCCCCCCCAGCGGTAGATACCCCTTCACAACATGACACACGAGAAGCAAAATATCAAGCAAGTCAACAGTAAGTCGAAGCGTAATGGCACAATGGAGCACAGATTGCCTGGCGCCATCCACCCCAATCACACTGTATTCACACTACGCTGATGAGAGACTCACAATCAGCTGGAGGACATGTATAGAAAAGGAGATGGAGGGGGAGAAAAAGAGAGAGGGAGGAGGAGGAGAGAGAGGGAGGGCGAGGTGTGAGGGGGGTAACAATTAAAAAGACAATTACATCTTCCATTTGGTCACCGTGACACCGTGATAGACACGATGACCAGGGATGAATTAAAAAAGCAGAGGCAGGGAGAGAGGGGGAGAAAAAGAGAGGGGGGGGGGGGGGGAGATCGTAAACGTTCCCTGGATGAATAAAGGTTTGAAAAACAATACAGGTGAGCTCAGACATTTTAAAATGAAACTCCCTTTTCATCATCCTGCAGCGAGAGAAAGACAGACAGGGAGAGAAGTTTAAACTACACAGTGCTTTAAGATAAGACGAGAATTAAAAAGAAGAAAAAAAAAGGAGAAGAAGAAGAGGAAGAATTGACCCAGCGGTCTGAATCACCAGATAATACCCATAATGCCCAGGTAATACCCAAACGTCCACAGGCCGGCAGGTCGGGGTGTTCTCCATCTCCGTGTCAATCAGCGGGCGCTACCACAATCTATCACCGCTGTGTTTGATTCATTTAGCAGATAGCAACTCTCATTTCCTCCCCCCCCCCCCCCAGCCAGGAAAAAGGAGAGAGAGAGAGAGAGAGAGAGAGAGAGTTTAAAGAGGAGGGAGCTAGGAGGTGGGCTGGACTCTCCATCACCCTCCCACCCTTGTTTGTTCCTCAGTTTGTCCACTTCAGTCCATCAGTCCATTTTCTCCACTTTTTATGAAACCTTTATTTAACCAGGAAGTCCCTTGAGATTGAAATGTCTTTTCCGAGGGAGACCTGGCCAAGACAGTTCGCCAGTTACAGTTTCAAATGAAAATAAATAAAAACACAGACAGGGAATACAATCAGCAAAATACAACAATAAAAACACAACAGACAGAATACACACATCAAACACACAAGGAGACTAAATCAGTTCTCAGTGACATGGACCTTTAACATGGTTTAACATGTTTCCATTGAGACTAACTTAGTCAGATGTAGTAAACTAGCAGATTATTCAAGTCCAGGGAGACAGGAGGAGGAGGTGTTTCTCCCCCCTCAGTAAGACCCTTGGAGCCCGGTAAGAACGCCACCTGGTGGAACGAAGCTGAATAGTGCTGGAGGTCTGTGTCAGGAGATCACATACACATGAGGGGAGTTTGCCCAGCATGGCCTTGTACACAAAAATATACAAATGAAGTTTTCTGCGTAGATTTAGTGACGGCCAGTTGACCAAACCATAAAGCGTACAAAGATGATTTCTGTAGCAAAAATGGAAAAAGCCACCGACACGGCAGCTTCTGCATTTTCAACCACAACGATTGGAAATGGATGATTCATATTTTGTCTGAAACTTCAAGACCTGGACTGTGACGTCATCCATAAATGAACCGTATATCCCAGACTGAGTCCACCCTACACCCTTTAAGTCCCATTAACATCTAGTGAAGGGACGAGAAAGACGAGTTTAAATAAAGTGTGAAAGGAAACCGATGTTCAGAATAATGAATACAATCTCAACATGACGTCTGAGTAACGGTAATCTAGTGTGATAACTCTCCCCCCCCCCGAACCAATCACATCCCTCCATCAGGAAAGGGATTATGTAAAAGGGTTCGCTGACAGGTGAAGGTTTTATAAGTTGACATCCTGTTTGAATTCAGCAAAAGTAATCCCCGTGTTGTCGGGAGGCGATGAAATAAATGAGTAAGATATCAGATCAAGATGTCAGAATCTCGGCAACGTCGATAACGCATCGCTCCTCTATGTGCTCTTCGTTGTTGTCTGAGGCTCAGGGATTTGACCAGTTGAGGCAACCGGCTGCCTGCTGATTGACACTGGTTGGCTGGGTAGTGGAGGGGGGGAGACGGGGGAGAGGGGGGGGAGGGGGGTTCAGGAATGAAGGTTTTGGTCATTAAACATTGAACACTTGTTTGGGGATTGAAAATGTCCTGAGACCAGGCTGATTTATTTATTCCCTCTACTCCCTACATCCTCCTCTATCCGTCTCCTGCCTCCCCCCCTCATCTCCCTTCACCCTCCTCTCTCTTCCTCTGCCTCCCCCCCCCCCCCCGTCCCCCTGCTGCTCGGTCTACCTCCCTTCACCCTCTCCTCCACCAGTGGTACCCAGAGGTGCGCCACCACTGCCCCTCCACGCCCATCATCCTGGTGGGCACCAAGCTGGATCTGCGGGACGAGAAGGAGACCATTGAGAAGCTGAAGGATAAGAAGCTGACGCCCATCACCTACCCCCAGGGTCTGGCTCTGGCCAAGGAGATAGGTCAGTCTCCCCCATGGGGTCCCCTCAGGTCTTGTATGACCCCCCCCCCCCCAATGCCTACTCACAACTACAGTTAGACAAATATATCAACTGTTGGTATGTCGGGCGGATGATGGATCGGTTGAACCAGTCCATGCCGTCCATCTCCGTTATGATGGAGGGTCCTCCCTGACCACAGCTACAGCGGTAAAATACGTCAGTAAAATCCACAATGACTTTTATTTTATTTTATTATATTATTCTTCTTATATATTTCTTATATAGGAATTCTTCATTTAAAGCCAGTTATCTCTCAGTAATTCCACTACCACTGAATGGGTGATTCAGGTCACGCTGCCAGTGCACCTAAAACGAGTCCCATCATGGTCTGAACGTTTCAGAGGATTTTCCACCATGTTAAGAAAAAAATTTGCCCTGAATCTTTGTAATTTTGTGGGCGTGAAAACAGTCAAATTCACTGAATATCAAACCAAAATATCAGCAGCTTCAGTGCAGCAATAACGGTAATAACGGTAATAACAGTAATAACGGTAATAACGGTAATAACGGTAATAACAGTAAGGTAATAACAGTAATAACGGTAATAACGGTAATAACAGTAAGGTAATAACAGTAATAACGGTAATAACGGTAATAACAGTAATAACAGTAAGGTAATAACAGTGATAACGGTAATAACGGTAATAACGGTAATAACAGTAAGGTAATAACAGTAATAACGGTAATAACGGTAATAACGGTAATAACAGTAATAACGGTAATAACAGTAATAACGGTAATAACGGTAATAACAGTAAGGTAATAACAGTAATAACGGTAATAACAGTAAGGTAATAACAGTAATAACGGTAATAACAGTAATAACGGTAATAACAGTAATAACGGTAATAACGGTAATAACAGTAATAACGGTAATAACGGTAATAACAGTAAGGTAATAACAGTAATAACGGTAATAACGGTAATAACAGTAAGGTAATAACAGTAATAACAGTAATAACAGTAATAACGGTAATAACAGTAATAACGGTAATAACAGTAATAACAGTAAGGTAATAACAGTAATAACAGTAATAACAGTAATAACAGTAAGGTAATAACGGTAATAACGGTAATAACGGTAATAACAGTAATAACGGTAATAACGGTAATAACGGTAATAACAGTAAGGTAATAACAGTAATAACGGTAATAACAGTAATAACGGTAATAACAGTAATAACAGTAATAACAGTAATAACAGTAAGGTAATAACAGTAATAACGGTAATAACAGTAATAACAGTAATAACGGTAATAACGGTAATAACAGTAATAACGGTAATAACGGTAATAACAGTAATAACAGTAATAACGGTAATAACGGTAATAACGGTAATAACAGTAAGGTAATAACAGTAATAACAGTAATAACGGTAATAACGGTAATAACGGTAATAACAGTAATAACAGTAAGGTAATAACAGTAATAACGGTAATAACGGTAATAACGGTAATAACGGTAATAACGGTAATAACAGTAAGGTAATAACGGTAATAACGGTAATAACAGTAATAACGGTAATAACAGTAATAACAGTAATAACGGTAATAACGGTAATAACAGTAATAACGGTAATAACGGTAATAACGGTAATAACGGTAATAACAGTAATAACGGTATGTGTACACAGAAACGTGAACGCTGATGAACGATCAAACGATCAGGCTGCAAATACTCACCGCTTCATCAAACGAGGCTTTAAAAAAGGTTTAAAAATGACAACACATCTTTTTATGTCGCACACAGCTTCACTTGCAAACCCTCAAAATCATCACGTATGAACTCATTTAGAGTGTGTGTGTGTGTGTGTGTGTGTGTGTGTAGACTCAGTGAAGTACCTGGAGTGCTCGGCTCTGACCCAGCGTGGCCTAAAAACGGTGTTCGACGAGGCGATCCGGGCCGTGCTCTGCCCCCAGCCCACCAAGGTCAAGAAGAAGCCCTGCACACTGCTGTAAATGGTGAGACTGAGGGGGAGGAGGAGGGAGGAAGAGAGGGAGGGAGGGAAAGAGGGTGGAAGAAAAGGGAGAGTAGCAGGGAATAATGGAGGGAAGGATTGCCTTTCCTCTTGTCGCCCCTTGACTGTCAATCCTGACCCAGAACAAACTATTGATAATAAATTGATTGAGAAATGCTCTCAGACTCACGATGCCGTTGGATTCACTTTCATCTCCAGGCTGATCGTGACCCACTGAAACCTTTGCACACCTCGCAGCAGGAAGCGACTGTTCTGATGCGACGGCTTGCTCCTCAAAAGTTTGATGTTCGTTGTTAAAATCGACTCGGAAACGTCTCAGGAGTGGAAAACTCCCGAGTCCATCGCTCACCAAGCACAAAAGAAAGAGAAGATAAGGAGACATCGAAAGTATTGGAAGTATCCTGGGGAAATGGCCTCCTTTAACTGACTTTCACTCAAGTCATGTTTGATAAGCAACAAGACGTTCCCAATCAGAGAGCTTGGGTGATTATTTGCAAGCCAGATTCCAAGTTTCCCAGGAGGAGGAGAGCGACAGAGTCAGTGAGGTAGAAATCAGGGAGAGATTCGACACAGCAGCCTCAAAACACAAAGAAATAGAGCTAATTTAGAGCACCTGCCTTTCGCAAATTACCCTCAAAATTGCGGAATTGAACGCATCCCGCTGAGACGTCAGGATGCCGAGATAAGGAGACAATGTGAAAAAAGGGAATTCACGAACGAGCGGGACGATGAGTCATTTCCTCTCTGAGACGAAGAATGGCTTTGGTTCTTAAGGACGAAGCATAAATTCAATTAAAGTTTCTGGGTGGACAAAACTTCAACCTGTGTGTGTGTGTGTGTGTGTGTGTGTGTGTGTGTGGTGACGAGGACACCACCGTTTCATATCGTCTCTGTTGTTTTGTTTCTCTCCCAGGACCAGCTGACCCTGGGCTGGAAGAAGACATGGAAGTTCTGTTATGTCTCTAATGGGAAATCACACCTGGCATTGCCTTAGTTATAATAATAATAATAATAATAATAATAATAATAATAATAAACCTTTTTGTACATCACATTCTGAAAGTGCATTACAGACAGTTGAAGCTGCACTAGGCCAGAGCTTTAGCTAGAAACAGAGTTTAAACTGCAGTACAGAACAGCATCCCACACGCCGCTAACTGAGACGCCACAGATTTGCTAAAGTACGTTCAGGTGTCGGGTGTGTGCGCTTCACCGCCTACAGGAAGTGACACAGCAAAACCTGAGCAAAATACTAAACAGTCCCCTGAACAAACAGCAAGCCAGCTCTCTGTCCAGAAGAGTGCAGTTTACTGACGTCACGTGATTTGTAAGGAATGAAATGTGCAAAATTCAGAAAGTTACCGCTTGCTGGCACAGTTGCCTCATGCAGCTTCAAATGATGATGAGAAATATTGTTAATGAGAGCAAACACAGTGTTACAGTCAGACACCCAGAGTGATGGAAAATGTTCAGCCCAGGAAGGGTTAAGATGTTTTGGAGAGTAATGAACGATGCATGAGGGACAATAAGATAAGATAGAGGGGTGATGTAGTTGTTCTCAGAGCAGGGAGGTGGACTATATTATATTACAGTCAAATGTATTAAAAAAAATGTATTGTTTCTTGTGATATTAAAATAAAACAGATTTGGTTGTAGTGAAAAACATGCAGAGAAAATGTTATTCCTCCAGACGGGAGGTGTAAAGTTCAACTTCAACGATCGATCACCCCTAATCCGTGTACAACACTGTGTTCATGTTAGGAGTCCCTCATCCAGACTGGCTTACAGCGGGAGAGCAGATGGACTCTGTTATGGATTAAGGTTCTAACTGGAGCCACACAGCACCAGGAAACAAGGGTTGCAATCCATTGTCCATTTATTTATCAGAGCAGATGAATAATGTGGATGCTGATTGCCATGGTCATGCCATTCCAGTATTCCAAAATCCAGTATCTTGTTCAAACAAATCATAAATCCATCCTTTAAATCAATTTGAACATTATACCAGACATATTTATAATAATGACTGGCCAAACACGTATTTCAAGATAAGTGACAAAATCAAGACATCAATAAATCAAGAATAATTAACCTTCATGTCAATTATAGAATCAATAGACAGAAATCAATCGAAAGAAACTCACATTGAAGATCATTCAAAAGACACATGGCAAACATTCAGGTGAAGAGGTTTGGAGACAAAGAGGAGGACATCCTTATCAAGGCCAGTGGGGTCCGACCACAAGTACACTGAACCAGTGTTTGCTGCCATCTTGTGGAGAGGAGGGGAAATGAACTTGCGATTTCTAACAGACTCACAGTTATTGCATGGTCCGTCCAGCCTCTGGGCCCCCTGTGCTCCTCGACATACAAAGACTACAGCAGCATTTTCCTGATCAACGGACCTTCAAGCAGAAAGTTGGAACCGAGTAGTGAAATCACCTCCTGTAGTCTTTGGTTGGAAGGAAAAACCTGCAGCCTCTTGGCCCCCCGTGGCACGTGGTTGCCCGTCCCTGCTGTAGATCAATAGATGGACCCTCCACCATGTAATTTGTTCATTCGTTTGACTGCTCTTCATCGTGCTTCTTCATTCAGGTTTATTTCTCTACAGTGTTTCAGATCCGTCTGATCGTGCCATCAGTCACGAGCATCATTAGAAACTGTGGTAGGACAAGAGCCCGTGTGGTCGTCTGTCTCACTTTGCTTTCCTGGAGGGCGCGACAGCAGACAGCAACATCAATCTGACTTATTCCATTGTGCTGATCAACAACGGCTGATTAACGAAAACTTCTTGTAAATCAGGGGGAGGGTCAGCCTGTAGTCATCTCTCCCGCACCAGGTGGGAAAGATGCCTGATTATTGTTTGAGTGTGTGTGTGCATGTTGGTTCGCGGTGGGCCATAAGTGTAATGTACTTTATATTATATATCGTATACATGCTTCTCAATGCTTTTCTCCCTGGTGTTTTGTTAGAGGCTACCAGTAGTAAATAACTACGTGCCAGGCACCACGGATGCTGCAGAGACATTGATTGGCTTGTCAGGACCTGACAACCCAAACTGGGATCAATGGTGACTCCTTCCACTTGACTGTTCAATGTGTTCTACCATGGCAGCTTTCCTTTAAAATGTCTAGTCAAGTCAACTTTATTCATAGAAGTATTTTAACAAACAGTGTTTTTCAAAAAATAAACGAGCATGATCATGAAATGAAAAACGGTTTATTCCTGGCGCTTATACATGTTCCACAGGAAATTACTTCCCTAAGCAGATGAGAAAATTTGAAATCTGGAAGTCAACCCGTTTTTCTGTATTTTCCTTTTTCCAAAACAGTGCCAAAGATAGGAGAAAAACATCCTGTTTCAGAAAATGGTTCCTTTGGACGTCATAACGGAGGCTATTCCAGCCCCTCTCAGAGCCCACGCCCAGGTGAACAACCAATCCCATTTACGGCATTACGGCAGCGCCGCAAGCCGTTGCTTACGGTGCATTCCATTGTACCAGTGAAGCTAAAACAACAACATATCTAGGCCATATATCAACTCTGCAGGCAGCAACATAGATCCCTGCACAGTCTCCCAACACGTGAAAATGCAGGACAGAGTGGATTCATTTTATTTTTAACGGCAATGGCTACAGTTTTTTCTGTTTTTCTGCTTGAGCAACGGCAGGATTAGCATCTAAAAATGGAGCAATTCATAAGGTACGTGACCCATCTGCAAAATTGGAATCTGTGTCACCATGTTTTGATTTAATTTACCAAATTAGTCTGGTTAGTATATTTGACTGCTGGTTAGCTAACGAGCTAGCGGGGCTAGCCACGGGCTTGTTGTTAGTGGAAGAAGTAAGAAAACTAAAGCTGGAGTCATTAAAAGTAAAGTAAAGTAAAAGTAAAGTTATTGGTTGGAGTCAGGACTCATCTTAAAGTTATTTGTTGGGACCAGTGTCTGTTTTATAAGTCTGAACGTGTCAGGCTTGGTAAACTTTAGCCACCATGAGTACAATCGTGTTTGGTTGTTTGGATGCAAATAGATTACATCCAATAATAATAATGGTTATGGTAAATTTCTGCATCAAGCGTATTTGTTTACCTTGAGCAGCATGAGCGCTCTCCGCCTCTGCCAGGGGATTGCGTGGAGGTTGTATGTCATGAGCACTGCTCTGATTGGCCGCCTCACGCCACGAGTCAGGCGGCCAATCAGAGCAGGAACAGTTTAAATAGCCCAAAATGAGTACAATACCCCCCCCCCCCCTTAAACAGAGCCAGGATGAACCTGGGATCACTTTGTGGCTCCCTGGTACTGAGACAAGGCAAAGAGTGATTTCAGTCAAGTTTGCCTTTAATATATGATATGATATTATATTATTTTTAGTATTTAGTATTTTATTTTATTTATTTCACTACCTGTTTTAAAATGCTCAATGTAGGTTGACACATTATTGACCAGCCTACTATCTCATGTTAGGAGAATCATAACTTTACATGATCATTGTGACAAACACTGTATCCAGTCTGTATGAGCACATTTTCTGGGGGAAAAACCACACGAAGATCACATGAAGTTTCTTGTAGAGGTGAGATCTCGTAGACAGATCTCAGTGTTTATTATTATAGTTTCAGACTAGACTATAGGCCAGTAATATCTTTGATCCATTTTTTGTATTTACAGACATCCATGAACCCAGCTGGTCTAACCGATGCAAAGGTACTACTACTGAAAGAATGGACACCATAAATCTGTTTTTCGTACACCACTCCTCCACCAGAGTCACCCTGAGAGAGAGAAAGATGGAGAGAAGAAATAGAAGACAAAAAAATATACATGTGGCAAAAATTCAAGCTGATTACAGATGATTACTCACTTGACTGGTATCCACTTTAAGAGACCGTCCACAGAACACATACTGATCCTTCACAAGTGCATCAGAGTTAAAACGTCGATCAGGAGGCTCTTGACATTCCTCAACAATGAAATCTCCACAGCGCAGGTCATTTAACACAGCGGATACTAGATGAGAATGGAAAAGGAAAATAAGATTCTACACTTCAAACCTAAGAAGCCGTTTGTCTTTATACATGCATTTTTTTTTTGAGAAAAAAAAATCTACCAGTGAGGGTTAGATAATTTTACTTTCATGAAATGAATTTCAAGTTTAGTGACCTGTCTCATTTCAAATTGTCATTGATGGAACTGACTCACCACGTTGGCAGATTTCTGATTTTACAGGTTTAAGATTAATATCATTTTAAGACAGATTGCAACTAAAAACACTAAATTAAAACCACTAAACCTTATGAAAATGAATTATTATCTGAAACAACGTCATATTGTCTCATGTTGTTGGATATCAAATATAAAGTAACACATTACAAAAAGGGTTTATAACCATTTATCTGTCCTTTGTGATGGTCAAATTATCAAACACATTCTCACCTTTTTCGTCATAAGGACCTTTTGTGTTGTTGCCACCGTGACCTGCAACCTGAACTGATTGCCCTGTGGTTGGCTTGGAAGTCCAAGTGGTGGAACCGCTGAATAAAACAGAACCCACAACATGTGAACTGAGATCCAAGTGGTTAAAGGAGACCAACACACAGGACCTGATGGATTTATTCCTTGTGCTGCTTCTGATCATGTCAGTAAAGTTACCAAGAGTTGACCTCCCGTCAGAGATGTTTTATTGAATCAGACCCTTTACACCTCCAGTAAGTGATGGGCGGTAACACGTTACTCAGTATCTCATCAGTAATAGTATTACTTTCTGCAGTAACACATAGTGTAATGAAATACTATTTCAATTTCAGTAATAATATGAGTTACCACTGAGATAAATACATCGTCCATCCAGGATTTGTTGTCAGAACTGGTGATAACAAGCTAGATAGCTAGCTTGGATTAAAGATGGATATGTTTACATTCAGTGGCTGGAAGTAATCCCATTACTTTACAAAAATATTGTTGTCCAGTGTAAACTATAGCAGGTACTAAAAGAAAAACTGCAGTATTTGGTTATCAGTCACAGAGCAGCACAGGAGTATTTTGATGGTAAGAGGAAACAATCTCTGTTGATTATTTGTAGGGGGGTAAGAAGTAAGATAACGAGTAGTGTAACAAGTTACTTCTCCCAGGGAGTAATAAGAAAAGCAATTCTATTCCTTTTGAAAGGAGTAACGAGTAAAGAGGTGTATATTACAGCCCATACATGCAAGGTGTCATATAGTCCTTGCACAACAAATTGTGAGTGAAAATAAGTCTAGATCCAATAAACCAAAACGACACCAGTAGTGAACCCAATGAATCACAGATATCATGGAAGTCTTATGGAACCAGACAAAGATATTTTGGGGGAAAGACAACAACTCACCTTGTGTCACAGTCAGGAAGAGCTATAGGAGTTAGATCAACACGTTGAGGAAGCTTCAGTAGCATGATGTCATGTACTCCTTCATCGTTTTGATAGATATGGTTTGTTTTGATTTCCATTACTCTTTCAGCTTCTGTACGTGGATGCACACCTATATGTGCATACATATTGCTACCAGTGGGTAGAGGGTTAAAGGGGAACATCGATCAGTTTAAGAAATCCAATATGTTATTCCTATAGCCTCAAACAGTTCAGTTAATAGTTGTGCACATGAACAACTCGCTCCCAAAGCAAGGCCCCAGAATTCAAAATGTATGAAAGAAAATAATGTTTTCTATTCAATAAGAATATACAGTACTGTGTAAAAGTCTTAGGCACCTTTAAAACAAATCCGTACAGTGAAGATGCTGTGATGCCCCATCAGATCTGGATTTTACACCAAAATGAACTTTCATATATTGTGTATACTCTGCTTGCCCAAACTCGGCATCTATTGCAGCCCAACCGTCCTGGTAGGGGGATCCCTCTCTGAGTAGCCCCTCCCTCTCTGAGTAGCCCCTCCCTCTCTGAGTAGCCCCTCCCAAGGTTTCTCCCAATTTTCCAATAAGGTTTTTGTTGAGTTTTTCCTTGTCCTCTGTGAGGGTCTAAGGCTGGGGGATGTCGTGTACTAACCATTTATTATTTTCACATGTTGGGCTGTGAAGCCCTTAGAGACTGTAACGGTGATTAAGGGCTATACAAATAAATGTGATTTGATTTGATTTCCGAAATAATTAAATTAAAAGTTCCTAAATATCAAAATTTGACTATAAAGACGCCTCACAGCAAGAAGGTTCTGGGTTCAATTCCACCTCCGGGGCCTTTCTGTGTGGAGTTTGCATGTTCTCCCTCTGCCTGCGTGGGTTCCCTCCAGGTTCTCCGGCTTCCTCCCACAGTCCAAAAACATGCGGTTTAGGATAATTGGTGACTCAAAATTGCCCGTAGGTATGAATGTGAGTGTGAACGGTTGTTTGTCTCTATGTGTTGGCCCTGTGATGGACTGGCGACCTGTCCAGGGTGTACCCCGCCTTTCGCCCAATGTCGGCTGGGATAGGCTCCAGCCCCCCCGCGACCCTGAACAGGTTAAGCAGTGATAGATAATGGATGGATGGATGGACTATAAAGAGCAGTAATGTAAAGAAAAAACGAAGAAAAAAAAAAATCTAGGGCCAAATTCATATTAACAAATCTAGGGTGCTTAGGACTTTTGCGCAATACAGTATATTATTTGATGTTTACACCTATGAATATAAGCCTGGCAGGACTTTCTTGATTGGAAGTGTCCTGCAACCCACTTATTGGTTGTGAATTGAATGTATTTGTTTTGTATTCGATCGTGACACCATTATAATTGCATGAATGCATCGAAGACTGCCACTTCAAAAAAAAGAGTTTCAGACTGGATTCATGGAGTGAGCAATATATTGTAGCACTTCCTTTCTCACCTTCCTGGAGGCCAGCAGTGAGCTGCAGTCAAAACCCACTGGTCACTGATCAGAGAGCCACCACAGAGTCCTACTGTCCTCAGCTGTACATGATACCGCCGCTCATCTTCATTACATGGTGTACCATTCATGATCCTCTTTTGCACATCGCCCAGCGTGACATCTGAAAGAGACGGAGAGATTCCTTCAGTGATTTATGATGAAAGGAAAACTGTTGGTCTAAGATGTCTGAGGAGGTTATCATGGATCAGACAGACAGACAGACAGATAGACAGACAGACCCTAAACACATTGAAAGAGCGAGAGAGACAGAGAGAGAGAGAGAGAGAGAGAGAGAGAGAAAACTTTACAGCTAATTCCTAAAAAAACGTGCTACCTGTAAACTGTCAGTGGAAGAAGACATTAACGAGTTTTTGTCTTTCTGTCAAGGTGCAAAAGAAGAAAGAAAGAAATGGGAACTTCTTGCAAATAAAAACCTGCCATCACATAAATGACCACATTTCAAGAATGCATCACTGACAGAGATCTAAAGTGATACCTTAAAAAGGTAAAGTAATGGGTAAAGTATCAGCTGTGTAAACTACCACATAGACACAAGTGTTGAATACTCACCGACCCACACCAAGAGCAGAAGAAGCATTAGCTGAGCCATTGCTTTCACGGACCCTCCAGTGACTGCCCTCCTGCTGGAACAGTGGCGCCTTTTTATGTGAGTTCACACTGTCCTGTTGGCCTTGAACCATCTAGCGCAAGTTTATCGACGCAACTCCATTGGCTACGAAGCGCTGCACAGTTATGCAAAGTTTCATTTAATACTTAACTAATATCTGCCCTCGTCCTCCATCAGGTGATTGAGCATCAGGAGAGATTACATTGAAAACAGCAATAAAACAGTCCGCTACCTCAACAGCTGCTTTCTGTGCAGGTCTATACGCTCAAGTACACCAAGCAACAGAATTCATGCTGGCACCCTGAAATATATATGCAGTACTTTATCATCACCGAAGTTTAAAGTTTGGTCTTTTTGCTGTGAGTAGACGCTAGATGCTTTGGGTTGCATCAACGAGGACAATGAGGATGAGTACAGGAGTCTGGTGGAGAGGTTCGTCAGATGGTGACAACCACCAACAGCTCAATGTCTCAAGACAAGAGAGCTTGTGGTGGAACAAGAAGTGCCCACCACCTGTGATCCTCCAGGGTGAGGAGGTGGAGGTGGTGGAATCTTACAAGTTCCTGGGGGTGCACCTGAACAACAAACTGGACTGGTCAGACAACACTGATGACCTCTACAGGAAAGGTCAGAGCAGACTGTACTTCCTGATGAGGCTCAGATCATTCAACGTGTGCAACAGGCTGCTCCACATGTTCTACCAGACTGTGGTGGCCAGTGTTGTATGCTGTTTGCTGTGGTATGTTGAGGAGGTGGCATCAAGGCAAAGGATGCCAACGGGATCAATAAACTGGTCAAGAAAGCTGGCTCAGTTGAGGGAGCGAGCCTGGACAGTCTGGAGGAGGTGTCTGAGGGGAGGATGAGGTCTAAACTCAGATCCATCTTGGAGAACCCATCCCACCCCCTCTATGATGAGATGAACGGGATGAGAAGCTCCTTCAGCTCCGTCTCATCCAACCTAAGAGCACTAGAGAGCTTCAAGCACTTTCTCAACAGTCATCTGGCTGTACAACGCTACCTCAACCCCTGAGTCAGTCAGTCAGTCAGTCAGTCAGTCAGTCAGTCAGTCAGTCAGTCAGTCAGTCAGTCAGTCAGTCAGTCTGTCTGTCTGTCTGTCTGTCTGTCTGTCGTCTTATTCAGGTTTATATGGCTCAATTTTGACCCAACACTTAACAGATGTCATTATGATTCATTATGAAATTGATATTATTTTTGAAAATATTGTATCTAATATTAGTATCTTTATTGTCAGATAATATATTTACCTCTTATCTTCACCAGTCAATATATTTATTGACAACAATATAGGTAAGTGTATATTTTGTGGTTATAAGTTACTTATGAGGTATAACATTATATTGGATGAAAATCAATATTTTATGAGTGCTTTGTAATGAGTTAAAACCTCGGTCGAATTTGACCTGCAAACACAAAAGAGTGAAGCCATTTTATAGTATTAGCAGGATTAAAGGAAAAGTACACCCTCCAATTTAACACTGTTAAAAAATGGCAAAAATACATTTGGTGACATTACTTAATGATTTAATGGTCCACTCCAAGGTCTAACACTATAAATAAATAGTGACAATATTTGACAGCCTAGTAAACAACAACAACAAAACAACATGAAATACTTGAAGGAAAGCTGATTTGTCTTTTGGGGGTGGTATCCGTGGCTTTATGTAAGTTTCATTCAAAAATGAGGTTTTAAAAATGTGATCTCCTTGATATATTTATATGTAAAACCCACTATTGAATATTGTTTTGGAATAAAAGTCTGCACTAGATCCACTGACAGTATAAAAATAAGCACACTGAATCCATTACACCTCCCAGTGTATTGTGCTTTCATGCACTTTCATTCATCCCATCAGTGATGCTGATGCTGTTGGACGACCATGTTTGGAGAAGTTACTCCACAAAGTCCCATTCATTCAGAACAGCACAAAACCTCAAGTCCAATTTCAATAACTGCTGACATTTCTTCCCAATCACTCTAATCACATGAGCTTCTACTTTGCATGACAAGAAGTGCATTCAGCCTTTGAGGCCTATAAAATAAAATATATTCATGTCAGCGGTCACTCAGTTGTTCACCATCTTGATATTTTCCTTTGTTTAAACTTTTCTTAAACTTGCATTTTCTTAATGTTCACAAATTCACAAATGAAATTCAAATTTGCGCAAGATAGACGGAACATGCAAAGAGGAATGACTGTGACCCGTGCAGAGGCTGTTCAATTGGCCTGCATGGGGTTGGTTGATCATTGGTTGAAACGCCAGCTAGGGGAGGATCGTTGCCCCACGCAGGGACCACAGCTTTAACCACATGAGAAGCCTGACCAACGCACACAAGGCAAAACCAACAGGGAGATAGACGTGACGGGAAAAAGAGACAAATATATCCTAAAATTACTGCAAAACTATATTAAGTCTTGCCCATGTTGAAAGGTCAGCGATGCACGCTGCTTGCTTGGACCATGCTCGTCCTGTAGCTGAGCCTGAGCTCTGAACTTCAGCAAGTATCACAGTATTATTATTGACCTGTTGTACTTTGCAACTGAAACTGATCTAATGTAATTGAACAGTGATTCCTCTTTGTCTGAGGGCATGTTCATTTCGGCATGTTGAAAACATTGAAAAGACAATTGTGGTAAATGGAGGCATTAAGGCATGAAACAGACACAGACTGGTAAGGTCTAATATATCCAATACATTTAGACAGAGGAGGGAAGAGACAGAACAGGAGACATCCAGAGAGCTTGTGGACCAAGTGTGAAAATCTGGACATGGAAAGTACACGGGTGAAATTCTGGTGAAGTGCCCTTGAGCAAGGCTCTTAACCCCTGGTCTCTCCAGTGGAGCTGCTTCGTTGCCAGCAGTAGAAGACTGTGGGAATGCGCCTGTATGAAAGTGAAGCAGAAACAGAGTGTATGGAACTGAAATGAAACCATTCAATCGATTAAGCCGTCAGACGGGTAAAACAGAGGGAAGGACAGTCAGCGGGATCAGGGGTTGATGGTTTAGAGCTGGATCGGTGTGTCAGGAAATAGCAGAGAAAAGACGACAAATAAAAGACTGTCGCAAGATCAATAAAACTGAGGACTATTGACAACGCATGCATCGCCCGCGCGCGCCTGTGTGTGTGTGTGTGCCGCGCGCGTACATTGGCTGTGGTGGAGGCTGTTGAGACGTGACAGTTCCCCCAGAGCTCCCAGTCGGAGTGCAGGAACGTGACACTTCACACGGAGCATCAGTTTCAATTCAAATCTCATTTTCAAACTTGCTGATGCTGAAAAGAGCGAGGACCTTATTTGGAGACGGGTGAGTTCTCTCTCTGTTTTGGCTCGTGCCGTTCTCCCCGTCTTGCAATGTGCAAAAAGGTTATTTGTTTAACAGATAGTCTCGTGCTTTAACGTAACACTATCAGCTACATAGTAAAATATCGTCTCTTATCAACGCAGCGTAATTCTCATTTGCATCGCGTTAGCGCAGCGCGATAGTGAGGAGCGACGTTTCAGTCGAGGCAGTTGGGTGCATGTGTTCACTGTATGGAGGAAATGTGTGTCAGTGTTACAGAAATGCACTTTGCGCGTGCATGCACGGTGCAGAAATGCGCGTGACATGAAAGTTGTTTAAATGTATAATCTTAAACCAACGATGTGCTTTTTTGAGGATACATAATTCACGAATACTTTCTCTGGCCCCACACAGTTTTCCTGGATATACAAGTTTTTTATACTTATGTTCTGATAAATATGTCAGACTGTTTGGTTTGTAGGGCCTTTCATATGGACGTTTACATGGACGGACGGGATGCAGCGGTCAAGCTGTCATACACAGTGTAACATTGAGGGTACCAGGTATCTCTCTCTCACTCTCCATCTCTCTCTCTCCTTCTCTGTCACACGCACGCACGCACACACACACAGTGTCAAAGCGCTGATGAGATAAACAGTATCGGTTAGCTCAGTGAACTGTCTGCCATCCGGTTAGGGCACAAGAAACGATCAGCCAACCCGCAGAAAAGAGCAGAGGAGGAGGAGAGCGGGAGGAGAGGGGTGGTGGGGGGATGATGAGATAGTGGAGAGGAAAGGAACGAAGGAGAGGAGACGAAAGGAAAGGAACGAAGAGAGGAGACGAAAGGAAAGGAACGAAGGAGGGGAGATGAAAGGAAAGGAACGAAGGAGGGGAGATGAAAGGAAAGGAAAGGGGTAACTTCATCCTTGTGTTGGGTTGTTCCAGTAGCTTGCAGTGGCTCTCATGTAGCTGCTGGTAATGGTGAGTAATGGACAGTAATTCCCCACCTGTTCAGAAGGAGGGCCCGCCCACTTCCTCTCTGTTCATGGTCTCTCTCTCTCTCTCTCTCTCTCTCTCTCTCTCTCTCGGGATAGGGCTTTTTATTTAACCATGCTCCATCCACTCCAGTGTGTACCTCTTAATGCTTTTTTATTTTCATCTGCCCGTAATTACATCAATTTGTTTGGACTACAACTTGATGTCCCCTTGTGTGCAGCATGCTGGTTAATTGCAGCCGATAAATGCTGGTATTGTATTTTGGAGTTGAACTGTGGCGTGCCATCTCAGAACCACACACACACACACACACACACGCACACTTTCTTTCAGCTTAACAGCACTGGTGTTTTTAATTATAAACACAATCTACGCTCTCTGCCGAGTACGACAAATTCTTAACTCAACGTCTCTGTCTACCACATCATCTCTAACTCCTCACTCAGGGCAAATGTCTGCAGGTGTACGTGCGTGTGCGTGTGCGTGTGCGTGTGCACGCGCGTGCTTATCTGTGTATTGATCGAAGCGGGGCTAATCTGTTAGCGCCCGTGAGCCTGTGTAATGAAAGAGATGGCGGCTGAGATGTGGCAGGGGTGTAGACTGGATCCCTCCCTGCAAATCCACTAATTAAACCGTGGTAGAGGAGGGAGAGACCAGGACTACCTTGGGGAATGAGGCTGACGGATGACCAAGGGGTGGATGGTGTCTTTTCATAATTGGTTTTATTACTTCACCCCCCCACCCCCATATCCCTTATACTCACTGGAGTATGCTCTAGTTCCTACTATGCATTATCAGGCTCATAGATGTAGTGATAGATTAAGTGTCAGGGTGCTGGTTGTGGAAAATATTGATACCTGAATACCTCTGGGAAAACTGTCCATCTGGTTTGGGGCAAACATGCATCTGTGTTACCTTCAAAACAATTTATTGCTGTGTCAGTTCTGCTAAGATGATTGAATAAGAAGTGTGTGTGTGTGTGTGTGTGTGTGTGTGTGTGTGTGTGTGTGTGTGTGTGTGTGTGTGTGTGTGTGTGTGTGTGTGGTGGCGGTCTGCTTGTATCTCTTTGCATGTCCCTGCACGTGGGTGAACGCATGACGCCATGTCATGTGTGTGTGTGTGTGTGTGTGTGTGTTTGGCGTGGGAGGTAGTGCAGTGCATAACATGTGGGTTGAGAGATGACCATCTCGTGGGGGCTTGGGGCAAAAAAAAACAAAAAACTTCTTTTGAAATGAAAACTGAGGGTACAAAAGATGCCTCTGATAATTAGGGATACCCCTCTTTGCATGTCACTTTGAATTCCCTTTCCTACAGTCACGTGGGATTGCGACTACTGTCCCCTGTGGGCCACCGTAGCTGATGAAGCAGTAGCAAATGTCCGTTTAATGCTCTGTTTATACAACGGTATGTTAGAATTTGGACTAAAACTGGTACCAACTGAGTATTTGTTTGCTAATATGCAATGAAAACGCTTTATTTCATATTTTCAAATCGACCCCAAACGGGCCAAAATGCTCCTAAAAATCCGATCCGAAAAAAAAAAAAAAAAAAAAGTAAATTCCTTACCTCACCCTCCTCCTCCTCCCTGCACTCCTCTTGTTGAAGGGCACATTGGCGCAATTAACATGATTTCATTCCACTGTCTAAATATTTACCAGACAGACGTTTGTTTTCATGGTGACCCTGCGGTCCCTTCATCAGGCCAGCAGGCTGCACTCTGCCGCTGCCTGCGCCATTATGAGCTAATTGCATCGGGGTCAATGGTTTTGTTTTCAGCGAGGAGGAAGCAGGAAAGCCTCTATTACTGCTCCTCACCCCAATATCAACCGTGTAATCATCTACCGTAGACTCTTCATATGCACCGAGTCAGCAGAGTCTGGCGGCTTTCAGAAAACGATCCGCACTGTAGGGGTGTGTGTCGAGAGAGAGAGAGAGAGAGAGAGAGAGAGAGAGAGAGAGACTACTACTCGCCACCTCCCACTAGCTCCTCCAGATCCGCCTTCAGCTCCAAAACCAGGTCAACGTCTGGCTAGCAGGTTAGCCCTCCAGCCGGTCTTCGGGTCGGCGTGCCTGCTGCCGGTCCAGCCCTACCTCCTCTCCTTACTCCTCTCTCGCTGACTGACGGGCGGCTGTGGCTCAGGAGGTAGAGCGGGTCGGCCTCCAGTCAGAAGAGCGCAGGTTCGATCCCCCAGCTCCTCCAGTCCGCATGTGGAAGTGTCCTTGGGCAAGACACTGAACCCCAAATTGCTCCCGATGGTCAGGCCAGAACCTTGCATGGTAGCTCACTGCCATCAGTGTGTGAGTGGGTGAATGAGAGGCATATACTGTAAAGCTTTTTATAATTGCAGTCCATTTACCAGGAAAGACAACCACCGTTCAAAAAGGCGCCCGGCTGCAATTGGCCCGGTGCCGGATGCAGGAAGAACCGGCCCACCATCTCTCCTGCATCCAGCCCACACGCCTCAACCACATCCCCCCCGACCCTCACTGACCCTCTTAGCTGCTTTCCTTTGAGAAAACGTCTCAAACCACATGGGTGCCCCCTCTAGAAAAGACTAAGAATATACACTGGGTGGACAAAATAATGGAAACATTATGGAATGGAAAAGTAGTGCAGAGCAGCCTCAGCTCAGATGTCTGACCTGCATGTCGTCGGATGTTGGGCTGTTGTTTTGTGTCGTACTAGAAACAGGAACCACTCACTGGCTTCAAAATGATTTGATAGCAGATAATGCGATGACATTGTGAGCCTCAAAAAACCTTCAAATTTCAAATGGAATAGAAATTGCCCGGCAGTAGCAACAAGCTTTTGATTGAGTTTGACCAAATTCAGAAGGTCACAGACAAAATTCTGCACAACAGAACTTGACTTTTCATCTCTAGGAGCAAATTAGAGCTGAAGAGCACATCAGGTCTCTTCACTCGAGTCCTCGTGGCCATATGACACACAGTGTAAATAGGACTTTTGTTTCATAGCATGTCCCTCTGGGTGCAGGGTGAGGCAGGAGCAGAAAAGGGGGTTCAGCATCTTCAACAGAGAAGGACGCAGGACGTTGCAGGAACTGAACCTGTGACCTTCCGGCCTCAGCATGTCCCCCTGCCATCGCAACACATTTACATTCTATGAATTTAGCTGAGACTTACAGTAGTGCACACACAGTACAGGTACACACACACATTTCACACAGTGCCGGAGCAACCATCTGACCATCCCGGCCATCTTGTATTGTTCAGCTTAACTGTGTTGAACAGAATCGGGTGCCATCAAAGAGCCGATGGGGTTTCGCCTTTTACGGATATTTCTAAACCTATCTCCACTGTCCAGATGGACACACACACACACACACACACACACACACCTAAATGCACAAATGGACATGCACACACACACACACACACACACACGCACACACACATTTGGCCTTGCCATGACCCTCCATCGCCGTAGCAACATCTCCCAGAAAGTAGTGCTCTTTTTGTTAGAACAAGAGAGATGACACCGTCTGTGAAACAGGATTGTCTGTCTGCTCTTATTGTGGGTGTCAGAGATTAGGAGGGAAGCCATTGTGCTACACAGCCGAGTTAACCTGTTCAGATAGGGAAGTGTGTGTGTGTGTGTGTGTGGTGTGTGTTCTTGTCTATATATGTTACCTTTCACTTCTCTAATTGGTCAAGAAATAAAAGTGTAATAAGCCCACGGTCACACTTGCAGGTGCATGTACAGTTCAGTTATTTTTGGTGGACCGGAGGAGTTAATTTTTGAGAGTTTTTAATGTATGATTGACAATATCAACATTTAGATTGACTAGCATATATAGCTATATGCGCCAGCAGGTGGCAACAAAAGGCTAATTTTAATGTTGATCGGACATAGAGCGCTTTTACTGTAATCAGAAATCACCGTTTCCCCTTTAACATTACGCACCAACACCCAGCACCAATTGGGAATGGCAGTGAGGCTGTTGAATTGAACAGTGCTTCCGTCATTTGTAAGCTCAATTAACTGGTCCTCTTGACGTGATGATAGGTTCTGCCGACGTCCAGAAATGGATCGCGGATCCATTCTTTGCTTTTTCTCGGGTCTTTTGAAGATGGGAAATAGCATTCAAATGCATCAGACAGTGATGCAGTCAGGTGGCTATGTATTAACTGCGAAAGCCCCCGGGGGTTGGGAACCCCTGATGTAGAATACCTGAGATCAGTTTTCATCCTGCCACCACATCCGGGAAGATTCTAGACTACTCCATGAGCAGCATGGAAACAGGAGTACCAAGGTCTCCAAGCCTTAAAGCCTCATAGCCTCATGTTTGGTGATTTTCTCAGACAGGGAGCAGAACAGATGTTAGAAGTTGTTTCATTTTCCAGATGTTACATTAAAGAACATCAAAGGTCTTTCAGTCTTTGTTTGTTTGTTTCAGTCTTTCTTTCTTTCATTCTTTCTTTCCTCTGTTACGCCTCCTCTCCTACCCTCCACCCCCATGTCTCTCTCCATCATACTCACATGCTTATTAATGACAGTCATGGTTGTGGAGGACATGCCTCAAGTTTCTTTTTCCGTCCTCAGGTCGGTGCGTTGCGTTCTCAATAGCGGGCCAATTACTGGCCATTACTGCCTGGGATGAGAGAGTGTGCCTGTGTGCGGCACTGCAGTCATTAAGAAGCCCGGTAGCCTCGCAAACAAGCGTCGCGCTCATAAAAACTAAGCGCGTTATGTTTTTGTTCCTACGCGCTTGTTTTCATCGTGGGCGGAAGGAGCGTTGTTATATTGATTAGTAGTTTGGGATGCTTCGCTGGTGTCAGACTGGACCAAACTGGATTGTTTCCCAGATTGTTTGCGTCAGGTCCGTCATCATCATCATCATGTCTGCACTAACTCTTCCGATTATATTCTAACGTATAGATGTTGTAATGTAAGCCTAAATACTACATTCAACATGTTTGGGTCTCTTAATTTCTTCTCCTCTCTTGATCGCAGGGCTGTTGACCCGTCCCTGATGTGATCTCACCTACTTCTATCTCCTCCTGTTTCTCAAAGCCCCCTATGGAGCTCATTCAAGCACCCCAAGCCTCCTTGCTGCCCCAGGAAGCCCCTACGGCTCCCTGGGTCAACCACTCTGTCGCCGCCCTCTCCCCTTTCCTGCTCCTCGCCACGCCCTCGGCGCCGCCCCTCGGCTTCACCCCGACCGACGGCTCCTTCCTCCTCAACGGCACCTGTCACAACTGGACCGAGCAGACCGGAACCAGATCCCTCCCCGGTTTGGCCGGAATCTTCATCCCCCTCATCTACGTGACGGTGTGTGTCATCGGCCTGGTGGGCAACACCCTGGTCATCCACGTTGTCGTCCACTACACCAGGAACGAGTCGGTCACCAACATCTACATCCTCAACCTGGCTATCGCCGACGAGCTGTTCATGCTGGGCCTGCCCTTCCTGGCGGCCCAGAATGCCCTGCTCTCCTGGCCCTTCGGCTCGCTCATGTGCCGCGTGGTGATGACAGTGGACGCCATCAACCAGTTCACCAGCATCTTCTGCCTGACCGTCATGTCCGTCGACCGCTACCTGGCTGTGGTGCACCCCATCCGCTCCTCCTGGTGGCGGCGCCCCCGTGTGGCCAAGGCCGTCAACACCACAGTCTGGGCCGTGTCCTTTGTAGTGGTGCTGCCTGTGGTGGTGTTTGCCGATGTGCTGAAGGACGATGGGAACTGCAGCATCGTGTGGCCAGAGCCGGCCGAAGTGTGGAAGACGTCCTTCATTGTCTACACCTGTACCGTGGGCTTCTTCTGCCCCCTGCTGGTCATCTGCCTGTGCTACCTGCTTATTGTCATCAAGGTAGGGTGGCAATTTGTGCATTTTTCTGTGCCTCAGTTGCTTGAGCTAAAAGAACACATTTTTCAGTATTCCCCAATAACTAAGCTGTGGTGCAAACAAGCCACCAAAGAGAGCACTGTGCAAACAAATAGTCCCTCTAATTGCCAATTGCAAATGTGAATTGCATGCTCCAGCTCTAAGACTAATGCACAAAGGCCCCTTGCACCCTAAAGCACCCTTAATTGGATCGGTCTCTGATCTGAGATTCTAGTATGTAATACACATGCAGAACAGGTGCAGGACAAGAGGCTTTATTTATTGACCAACGCCGTCAAGCAGCCTTGAACTCATCGCACAGTTAGTGAATAGCATGGCATTCCAGTTAATCCAGTGAATCTGGGCCAGAGCTTTTCCATTGCATTCCATGCGGTGCAGTATTAGCACCCTTTGAAATGTAATGATACTAGCACACTTCTAATGCACCTGTACTGAGGCAAACTGTGCACAGAACAAAATGGGAAGACGTACCATACAGCTTCAAGTGGGTATGGAATTCATCTATCATCGATCAGCCACATCAATAATAGTATTGTCCAGCACATTGAAAGTTTTCAGACCCATTCCACTGCTTTCAGTTCGTAGAAAAATACTTACAAAGTGGGGTCCGGGGTCTCCCAGGGGTCCTCGAGGTAGTTCTAGGGGTCCCCAGCAAAATGAGGAGTCGTTTTATTTCACTAGAACGTAATTCACTAGAAATAATCCCAGTCAGAGAATGTAAGAGTGACTTTTCTACATATGTCTCACTTTCACCACTATTACCTGTAGACAGTATTGCAGTTCAGTACTAAAATAGCAACAACAGAAATGTTCCCGTATGAGGGTCCCGGGGACAAAATCGTATCAAATCATATCATTTGGGGGACCGTCACTTGAAAATGTTTGGGGACCCATCTTGTGTGGAAAGGGCCCACTAAAAAGACGTGTTATTATCAGTGATGCAGTGTGTCTGTAGTAGTCTGTAGTAGGCCTTTAATATTACAGCTTGTTCTTTTTCCTTTTATTTCAAAGGTGCGCAGTGTGGGGAAACGGGCACAGGCCACATCCTCTCGGCGCAGGAAGTCGGAGCGCAAGATCACCAGGATGGTGGTGGTGGTGGTGGCGGTGTTTGTCCTGTGCTGGCTACCGTTCTACGCCCTAAACATCGTCAACCTCCTGGTGGTCCTGCCCGGGGACTTCAGGGGCCTCTACTTTTTTGTCGTGGTGCTGTCGTACGCCAACAGCTGCGCCAACCCCATACTGTACGCCTTCCTGTCCGACAACTTCAAGAGAGGCTTCCGGAAGGCCCTGTGTCGCTCTTCGCGCCGGGTGGACAACAACGACAGGGCCGGCACCGAGCTACAGCGCCCCACGGAGGAGTGGGGCGGCGTGGCGCTTCACCCGCAAAAAGGTCCGGGAGTAACCGATGCGCGCGAGGGTGAGGAAGCGGGGGAGGAGATGGCGGGAGGAGATGGCGCCGCGCCGATGACGGAAATACGCAGGATTGAGAACAACGGAGAAGTGGCGGGCGGCTCCAGGATGCTGTTCTCGCAGGGGGGTAAGCCTGAGCCGGCGCACCCAGGTCAGAGCGCCAAACTTGGGCAAGGGGCTGGGAAAGGCGCGGGATTTGTGTCCGCTGAGGCGCTGTCCACTTTGGTCAATAAAGTAAAGAGTGGGAGCAACAGGTCGCTGCCTGAGGCATCAGTGGACAAGAGCTCGGTACTCGAAATCAGTTATCTGTAACTGGCCTTAACCTTTTAGTGGACTTATGGTACATACCACAAAAGGACATTCTCAGACATCTTCACCATCAGCGTGTGCGTGCTCTGCTGCAAATAAGTTACTACTACTTACAGTATTTCCGCAACACTACATATCCATTTTGGAAATCTAGCACGTTAAAGGGTAATTCCGGGATTTTTCAACCTGGCCTCTATGTCCACAAAATCTCTTTTCATACCTTTAAGTAGATCCCAAAGGTTTCTGAGTTTCTCCGGTCCATCGGCTCAACCGGCAGTCGCGTAACGGCGGCTCTATGGCGGCAACGTAATCCGTAAAGGCATACTCGGCCGGTCAAAGCACGTCCACTAAAAGTGCTTGTTTTTGTCACGGACGGGCTCAGATTGTTATTCGTGTTATTATCCAAATGTCTGACAACATTATGGAAAGGGTCGCTACAGAAACGGCTCAGAAAACGACGGTGAAAAGGATACAAAGATAGTTTATGGAAGCGAGAGGGTGAACCAGCTGCTGCAGGTTCTAGCAGTTCCTCTACGTCAACTCAAAACTCGTCTCTCCGACTCACGAATCAACCGGAATTGACATATCAGACATTTGGATAATAACACGAATAACAATCTGAGCCCGTCCGTGACAAAAACAAGCACTTTTAGTGGACGTACTTTGACCGGCCGAGTATGCCTTTACGGATTACGTTGCCGCCATCGAGCCGCCGTTACGCGACTGCCGGTTGAGCCGATGGACCGGAGAAACTCAGAAACCTTTGGGATCTACTTAAAGGTATGAAAAGAGATTTTGTGGACATAGAGGCCAGGTTGAAAAATCCCGGAATAACCCTTTAACCTGAAGTTAATTCAATCTCTCTAAGACATACAGGATCCAGTCATCCGCTCTACCTCAAAACGTACCATATTTTAGTTTCTGCTGTCAATCATGTGGTAGAGGAGTGTCACGTTTTGAAATGGTACTCACAACATATACAATTCAGTATTCTCATGCAGCGTGTGAAACGTGTCACGAGGGAGAGTCTCGCGGTCAGGGTCGTGCGTTCGATCCCCACATAGTGTCCACTAGCAGCGCCGTACGTTGCTTTGGATAAAAGTGTCTGCTAAATGACCTGCTGGGAAACGAAGCGCCAAGCGTGTTGTTCTTATACTGCGGAGGCCCTTGAAAACAGACGGTTTGTAATAAAGTACAATGCTGAGTAACAGTAATCCAGACGCCCTTCAGCCATTGTGTTTCTTCCAAGCTGTGGGAATCCTTGTCCGTCTTGAATCTTGAATCTTGTGTCAAAGAGAAGCCAGTTTTACATTTCTGTTGCTGTGTGGTTGTTGGAACATCTGGGGAGTCCATTAAACAAGTTTGGAAGATCAATTGTGCGCTATTGGAAATTGATTGCGAAAAAAAAGGGTGCAACTCATCATTAGGGGGGAGTTCTGTAGTTTTGGTACACTCTGGAAACACATGGAACTTTTTTTTTTTTTTTACATAAGGCACTGATTTGTTTGAAGTGAACAAGATAGAAAATATCTCTGCAGCAAAAAACCATCACAGGTCAAACGAGAGGATCGATGCTCCTCTTCTTGAACGCTTTCATTTACTGTTTAGTTTGGCAGGTTTTGCTGAGCAGGCGTGCTCTTTGTCAGCACACACCGCATTGAATTGTAAGAATAGATGTGAATAGATGGTTTGGTCGTGATACTCGCGGTAATAAAGGTTTGTTATGTAGTGCAACGTGAACCCAATATTTAAAAGCTATTTGTCGATCTTGTACATTGAAAACGAATCAGACGGGCAGCTCGTGTTACCATGAGGCAAACCTGCCATGTTGCTGCTTCGTCCTCTATTGTAGTGTGATCACGCCGCTGCCCAGATCCATGCAGTTTGTAGTTTTGTAGGGAAGTCACATAATTGTAATCTGTATGCATTGAGATGTTGTATTGTAAACTATGTGCTGTCGATGCTTAAGTGAATTTTTAAAGTCTTCACTTCAATATTCAAGTGGAATTTAGTGAAAATGAGCCAAATAAATGAAAACACTGTAAATATTTTATTCTTGATGGAACAGCTGGTCTTGATTTTAGACGGGGTCTCTGCAGGTTTCAGAAAGACCAATTTAAGACTTTTTAACGCTACACAGAAAATAACTTAAGACCAATTAATAAACCCAAAGTAATTCAAACCCAGCCTACTTCTGATTGAACACGGCTAATGAAAACTGCAAGCGGGCGGCATGAGAAAAAGGGCAATAGTAAATGAATAATTAAGGAACATGAAGTCCAACTGTGTTTAGTAGATATGCTTATTGTACTACTAACTCTGTTCTGTATTAAACAAGCACAAAGAACCACATCATGAAAAACACCTGTAATAACTGGCTGCAAGACATTGTAATACTTTTCAAGGTCTTAAATTAGTTTTTTGTTTAAACTTTCAGACCTGCAGATACACTTGTTCAGCAAGAAAGGCTTTTCGGTAATAGAAAATGTATTAAACATCCTCAAGTTTTATTCAAAATGTTTCATTCTTCCACACTAGAAGTCAAATATCCACTGTAATAAACGTCTGTTCAACTCATACACTTTAATAGCATGTTGTAAAAACTCAAGGAAACTTTGTGGCACATTTTATTCTGCAGTCTTACTGACCTTCTCCATTCTGACACCTAGAGGTGTTCACATGTTAACATACTAGAGGGCAAAATCTATCACAGATTAAGCCTCAAAATAAAGGAGGGTTGATGCCACAACAGTGCAGAACAGAAAAAGAAAATATGTCATTCAAAGTGGAAAAGGGCTTTGGAACCGAGGCCTTCTGCACTTCCTCTCAGTCTTCTGACGTTTTGAAGCAATGACTGTGTGTCTGAACACAAGCTAAGAGAAATTCCATGTTTTGTTGATTAATTCATCCATTCATCCATCCATTCATCCACCCATCCATCCGTCTATCACTTCCTCCTCATTCAGGGACGATCTCTCCGATCCACTTGAGGTAGGGCGGGTTGCCCTGGTCGATCGGCAGGCTGATGACCTCAGCCACTTCATACGGATGGTTGGAGCTGGAGCAGACCCACACAAACGGCCGTGAGTCATCTGAGCCCACAAACACAAACACATCCTTCCTTCCCCTCGTTATTTTCTCTCTCTCAGTAAAAAGTGGTCATGACACACAACTGCACATTAAGCAAGTGGACAAAATATGAGGACCACCTGCTCTTTCCATGAATTAGACGAAGCAGGAATATAGTGGTGGACATAATTATTAGAACACCTGACAGATCTGAAAATGTAACTTTAATATTTGGTATGTCCACCTTTTGCAGCAATTCCAGCAGCACATCTCTCTGGCATAGTGTCAATATTTTTCCTGAGAACTTGAACATAATGATGACTTTGTATATATTTCATTCGTTTTATGGGTATTTAATGGCCAATTGAACAAAAACAACTGAAACCTCTTAAATGTATGCCAAGTGTTCTAATAATTACGTCCACCACTGTACATGTACACACACATTGTACTTTACTGAATAACTTACCGGACATATTCGGCAAGAGCAGGCACCTTGGAACTTCTGGTCTTAATCATCTAAACAGGAAAGAAACTGGTTCACATGACGGACGCATCCTGACTGCCCAGACAGAGAACAGCAGGGGTCTCAACAACCTTGGAGCTAAATTCATATTCATATTAAATATTTTATATATATATATTCATATTTTTTCTACTGATAGTAGTAGGAGTGGTAGTAGTACTGTTTTTGTTGTAACAGGAATGATAGCAGTCGTAGTAGTACTAGTAGTATTAATAGCAGTAGTAGCTTTTTTATTATTGCAATACTTTATATACCCATACTCATTTCTGGGTACTTTTTACACCCCTGGTAGTAGCAATAGTAGCATAGCAGTAGTAGTAGTACAGGATTCAACTGTTTTTACCATCATGTATTATTATTATTATTAGAGTTGGTTGACACTCACCAGCAGCACCTCGCTGTCCTCCTCGATCTTCCCCTGCCATTCATATCTGAGAGGAAGAGGAAGAATGGAGGAGAGGAAGACCATTCGTCATCGCAAGAGGAAAAAATACATTCCTAATAAACCCGTTTGAATCCAGATTAGCAGTGATCTAATCTGCATTGGTATACGTTCATCCGTTTTGTACATCATAACCCAAGCTAGCTATTGCTACAGCTAATGCTCTTATTTTCTCTATTTACTATACAATAAAATAATGTCGGATCTCTCTGAAACCTAACTCTCTGATTTCCAAAACTAACCTAACTCTTTCTCACACCCACATACAGGCACTCACACACACACACACACACACACACACACACACACACACACAGTACATATACACACTCAAACAAAAGCTCTGGCTGTGTTTGTTGTTGTTTGTGATGGGCTTGTTCCACCTCTAATCCTGTGTGTGTTAAATCGCTCTGTAAACTTGACGTGACACAGATGACTCCGTCCAGCCTGAGACTGGGAGGCCGCCTGTCTGACCTAACCTGTAAACCTACACAGATGTGATGGCGGGGACAATGTTGACGCAAGCAGCCAGCTTCTTCTCCACAATGCCCCTGTGAGGGAGAAGAAAAGGATTCATCATTATTATTAAACGTGAGGAACCAGCCGGTGACAGAGAGGGCCATATTTACAAAACCTCTCACTTGATTTCACTGTATGATTATATTAAAAAATTATATTATGTTTGGCAGCCTTATAATGGATAATGTTAGAAATGCATTTTATATGTCAATATATTACAAAACATGGAGAAAATATTGAAGCCACTGATTTCAGCTTATGCTCCACACTTCTGACAGGGTTGGGATGTATTGATCGTGTCACCTGGCCAAATCCTTAGCCACCGTGTCGTTGGGGCAGGTGACGAAGGCTGCGGAGTGTGTGCCCGATGTGTATGTCTCAGATGCCATGGAAAATGCCCTCGGTCCCACAGTCCTCAGCAGCTGGAGCATCAACACGCTCAGAAGCACCGTCTGGCACCAACAGGGCAGCAGAGTGTCCAAACACAACAAACATCAATAAAGCTTCCTACATTACATCAGTGTGATGTCTGGAGCAGCAGGTGGACTGGATGCAAGGCAATGTACACACTTACCACAATAAAAGCAATGATCTTGCTATGTCTCTGCACTGGGTGGTCCAATGTGCATTGCCTAAGATGGGCAAAGAAACACCAGCTAACACAGAACCACAGAAAATAACAAACGCTGATAATAGCCTATCAACTTTAAACTGAATTTAACTTTAAATTTCTCCAAAAGATAGCCAACAACATTTAGACATCTTCTAGCTATACCATGTGTAAATGTGGCTGTCAAAACTAGTCATCAAACAACCAGCTAGCAGTCACAGTGTCTAACCAGCCGGCAGACAAGGTGTGTTTCACTATTAATAGCATGTGTGAGAGCTAGCTACTGTGGAGGCTAACAACGTTAGCTCTGGTTAGTTACTGGCAAATGCATTAATGAAAAGTCAAGGCTGCGAGACACTGAGAAAAAAGTAGTTTTTGCAGAACAAGGTTAAAATAAGTACCTTTTGGTAGCCGTCTGGCTATGGCTAGCTACACAAGTCATCTGCCGTAAAATGAGGCGGATGTACGTTTGTGAAACTGTCGTAAATGCATATCCTGGTTTAGAGAGTGGTATTCCAAAGAGGAGATCCAGCGAAGCAAGAGGTGTCACTCTGCCTACTTCCTTAAATCTTTTTCCGGGAGCCAATAAGACTAAGCCATCTATCTCACAATATCTGATTCAGCCAAACGGCGTAATATTTTCTAGATAACAATTTTGTGCAGCAGTTGACATGACGTTGTTCTCCTGATTTACCTCACTTTCATTTACAGTTCCTCTCCACCAGAGGGCAGCAACGTGACGTACAACATTGAATTGAGATTAGAGCGATTGAACATGGTTTCTTATTGATAAGGAGATCATTAGGCCACGACCTTTAGAAAGTATTGGTGATTCGCCTTTTTCTAAAGTCAACTCCTGGCTTTTCATTTTGATTGATTATCTTTACAGATCAGGGTAAAGTAGATGGAAATCCAATGGCCATTTTTCATCCCTTTGTCCATCTCTGCAATTTTCTGCATAAACTCAGGGCCAGTTGATTAGCTCAGAGGGTTGGGAATAATGATCTGGTAGTCATAGCAGGCTGACGCAGAGGCTATGTGACCTGCGTGTGATGTGCACCAACGTGCATGCTGCCAGCACCACTGCTTTTACATCCGAGCCAGTTTAGAGATCTTAGAAAATTAGTTATTAGTTGCAATCACATTGGACAACCTTAGGATGGCAGCTTGTGCAGAGGGGACACGATGAGAATATGTTTCATAATCAACTGTACTAGTTATTATAACACACACACACACACACACACCCCACACACACACACACACACCACAAGCATCTCTATTTTTGCGTGTGTGTTCACAGACAATCACGCACATTGCTGGTACCCTGTTGACAGGAACTGATTTACTGTGTGTGTGTGTGTGTGTGTGTGTGTGTGTGTGCTCGTGTGTGTGTGTGTGTGTGTGTGTGTGTGTGTGTGAGAGAGAGCCACTCTGTTTGATAACATCTCCCACCCCCCTCACTCTCTCCTCTCTTTGCCCTCATCTTTGATTAAAGAATGAGACAGGCATCCCACACATACTAATATCCATACACAAACACACACACACACACACACACACACACACACACACTCACACACACACACACTCCGAGGCAGTGACACAGGCACTCAGAGCAAGATAGATTGATCTGTGGCTGATGTGAGAGCTCTACCAGGAATGCATGGACACACATTAAGACGCAGCGAGACGTATGAGCAGAGCTTGTCAAGCTTTTTGCAAGAGCGAATGAGGAGGGAGGGAGGGAGGGAGGGATGGAGAGAGGGATGGGGATGCGGAGGAGGGGCTTGTTCCCATGGAAACTGTGCAGTCAGCACATCTGTACGTATTTCTGCGCTGTCCTGTCTCATCGGCGTCCCGCGGCCTCTCGGCGCTGCCACAGCTGGACGCGACAGTATGCGTGCACTGGTGTACACACGCACACACACACACACACACGCACACACACACGCACACACACACACACACACACACACACACACACACACACACACACGTAAAGCTACTGCCCTGACCCCGTTACCATGGTGATCACAGAGCCCCTGAGATGTTAGTATGAAAGAAAATGCATTTGTGTGTGTGTGTGCGTGTGTGTGTGTGTGTGTGTGTGTGTGTGTGTGGCTATGGGAGACCAGGCATCCACACAAGTTGCTGCTGGCGCTGGGCAGCTAGCTCTTACCCTCTTCATTCCCTCGCCAGTGTTTATCCTCTCTCTCTCTCTCTCTCTCTCTCTCTCTCTCTGTCTCTGTCTCTCTCTCTCGCCCCCTTTCTTTTCCCTGCTCTCCCTCTGTCTCTCGCCCCCTCTCCCTCTGAGCATGAGGAGAATCAATATGTTTTCAATTTGCAGCAGAGCCGTCCTCCTCTGCATCCTAATCAGGGTCCACTGGCCCTTTAACTTCCAGAGAGGGAGATAGCGAGGGAAGAGGAGAGGGAGAGAGAGAGAGAGAGAGAGAGAGAGAGAGAGAGGAGTCGGACCATAACCAATGGACACGTCTAATCTGCAGCTAGGGCGTCTACTATTGTATGAGTGGAATATCTGATATCTAACATGTCAAAGTTCTTTAAAAGAAAATGTGAAACAGCTGAAAACACAAAGTCGGGTTTTAAGATGTCGATCACCAACCGTACAGACGAGCGACAGACGAGCGACAGACAGACGTTTCCTGTCCGTACGCTCGGGAGGAACTTTGCCAGACCCGTACCCGGCTTGTACCCCAAATGGTTAGCCGCCGGTGCAACGTTGCAGCTGCGGTGTGAGAGGAAAATGTTCACTTCATATATCTGGTCATGATGACTGGTTACATGGTTACTGACGAGCACGTAGGAGGAGGTAAAGAAACCCCACCAGACAGTTCAGGGAGGTAGCCGTACAGTCCAGCTGCTCTTCTTCATCTTATGAAAGTGAAGATGAGCTGCCACTGTTGGGCTGGTATGAACCAATAGGAATGAGGCGTGACTCACCTAGGAGTATATAAGATGGTCCTCTGAGAGCTCAGCATCATCACGTCTCGAGCCCTGATACACGTCACTAACAAATGAGAACATGAGGCATCCATGATCAAACTGTACATGTCTGGCATTGGTTTTATATGTTGAGATATATTTCTACTACAACTTTACACACCCTCATTTGCTATATTCTTATTTCGATTCTTTGCTGTTTCCTGTTACTAGGAAACTCGTTGTAGGAAGAGGACGGTTGTTTACACGATCCTCTTTTTGCAACGAGTGAATCCTCTTGCTTTCATACAACAGCTTTGTCAGAGTTCAGAGTTCTTGTTAAAAAAAGGTCTATTTCTGTAGCGATCCTTTCAGTAATGTTGTCAGACACACGAATAACAATCTGAGCCTGTCAGTGGCAAAATCAAGCACTTTTAGTGGACGTACGTTGACCATCTGTACATGCCCCCATGATTACATTGGAGCCTTGAGCCGCCGTTACACGACTGCCGGTTGAGCCGATCGACCGGAGCAACTCCGAAACTTTTTGGGATCTACTTAAAGGTATGATAAGCGATTTTGTGGACATCGAGGCCAGGTTGAAAAATCCCGGAATTACCCTTTAAGTAGACTTCAGCAGAGGGGACGCCTGCAGACAAGGGGCTTGACCTCAGGTCCTCTCGCTGCCTGTACACACTGCGGGCGACGGTGGATGGGTCGCGCCATCCTGACCGACGTGGTCAGTGCAAGAGGCCTCGTGCAGCTAAATCACACCTTGCTAACAAGTACTAACTAGTAATAATTAATCCAAAATAAAATAAGACTTTGGAGCGTACCGTCCTCCAAGCATAGTTTTTGTTTTGTTTTGTTTGTTTTCCAGCTTTGAATCAACTTTTTGTCCATTTTTCACTTACCAGGCAAAACTATTACTGATAGAAAAGGAAAAAATCAAGGAAATGCAGAATTGTGATTGGCTATTGATGACCACAAAAGTTCAGCCAAAGGTTTTTTTTCACCTGGCCCAGCTTGTTGACGGAGTTTCCCTGGTCCCTCAGCTCCATAGGAAATGAATGGACCTCCAGTGACCTCCAGTGACCTCCAGTGACCTCCAGTGACCTCTTTGTCTTTCCATTAAACTGGCATCGTGACAAACAGGTGACAGGAGGAGCTGGTGAGCTGGAGAAGTGTGTCAGCGCAGCGTGAACCACGTTGCTAACGTCAGCCAACCCCAATACCATGGTAAGGTAGAGAGAGGGAGAGAGAGAGAGAGATGGGTTTGTCCTAGTAGGAAGCCTGAAATAATAAATTAGGAAGGGGGGAGACAGGAAAAGGGAGATGCAAAGGGGTGAGGAGGGGTGAGGGGGGGTGAGGAACAGAGATGAACAAAGAAACCTCAAATAAGCAAAAGCACAAAGCGTCTTTCTCTGTCTTTCTTTTTATTCTCCTCTGCCCCCGTTAACACCGACTCCTGACTCCTCCCCCTTCAGGAGTCGGAGTGAGGAGGAG
>JAXDDW010000048.1:1845000-1875000 GCA_034670385.1 Hoplostethus mediterraneus | reverse complement strand
AACCCTGTTACATTCTAACCCTGTTACATTCTAACCCCTGTTACATTCTAACCCTGTTACATTCTAACCTGTTACATTCTAACCCCTGTTACATTCTAACCCTGTTACATTCTAACCTGTTACATTCTAAACCCTGTTACATTCTAACCCTGTTACATTCTAACCCCTGTTACATTCTAACCCCACAACGTTTCACACTATTGTTCTTAGCACCGCATTTCGGGGATAGCACCACAAAAGCGGTGCTAACCCTGCTTTGTAGCAGGGTTTGTTAACCCAGGGTTAAAAGCGGTGTTAACCCTCTTTCAAAAAAGTGTGAAACGCTGCTTAGCCCGGGGTTAAATGCGTCCCTAACCCAGGGTTAAGAAAGACGTTAGCCCGGGGTTAAGTGTAGTCTGAAAAGCATTATGGTCTTTGTGTCCAACAGGGGGGTTAAGGCATGTACACGCAGGGTCTGGGACAGACACAAACGGATAATGTATAAAATATCCTGTTAATATATTGTTATTTTAACTCTAATAACAATTATCAGGCTTTTGATTGATGAACTTCAAGTAATACGTTTTTGTTTTGTGATCAAATACTTGGTGCTGCGTTGAGTAAGTCCCTTGACACTCTGCCTTAGCTCATGGGGCAATTTAAGGGTTGGGTAAAACTATGAAACACTGAAGTGCTGTTTTTGACGGTACGCCAGCCAAGCGACCGACCGCCGCATGAAGACACGAGACGCCGTAGCGACGCCGTGATGGTGGTGATGAAGGCTTTCCTCTGCTTCTCTCTTCTCTCCTCTTTGGCCGTCAGTACGCACAGTGCAGCAGGGACTTCAGGCTGTGGCTGGATGAGAGGAGGAGGAGGAGGAGGAGGAGGAGGAGGAGGAGAGTGGAATGTTAAACATGTCCTCTACACCCCAGAGGAGGAGGCGGGAGGACGGTTAACATGGCAGACTGCTCTCTCTCTCTCTCTCTCTCTCTCTCTCTCTCTCTCTCTCTCCATACATCTCTTCCTCCCATTCCCTCTCTCTCTGTCGCTACTTCATCTCTTAATTCTTTGGAGATCTTTACTGTCTGCCATTTTGATACCCTTCACATTCGTCATCCGTCATTCTGTAATTGCAAAAGCCTCTTAAATGTTATTACTTCACTGCTTAAAGACAAAGGCAGTCGCAAAAGAAAACCCACATGAAAGAAGTCAAATCACTCTTCGAAATGATTCAATATTATGATGCTGCACTTTTTAAAAGATTTTACGAAACTTCAGTCCTTGTTTGACAACATGATAACATTTAAATTTTGGTAATTTGGGAAAATAACTCTTCTTCACACATGGACGTGAAATTGCAACGTAAATGATTCACAGTTAGCTCAGTAGGATTTGTCTGTGGGATATGATAGTTCTTATTGTCAAACATTCACTCATTTTAATAATTACATTTATTGTGAGGACGATTTGGTTCATCACCCTTTCTCAAGTCAACCCTGTGGAACCCCTCCTGCCCCAAACTGCAGCGAGAGGTCAGTGTTTGAAAGATTTGAGCTCCGATACTCAGAAATCCCGTAATGTGACGTCAGTGAACTGCACACAACCGCGCTCATGTTCACCAGCTGGTCCAGACCTGTGATTTATACCAAAGGAAACCCAAAAGACGAGAGAGGTAGAGATCTAACGTTGAGTGAGTCCAGCTTTCTCTGGACAGTTTGGATTTCACGCTGAAGTTTGGATTCGTTGCTTCCTGAATCCCATTTGCCTAAACAGGGCGACTCTCTCAAATAGGGGGCATGGGATGCTCTTCTCTGTTGCAGCCCTACTTTGTGATGTGGGATAGTAAGGCAGGTGTATTTTTACATAAGAGTCTTGCCTAGTGCAGCGAGCCGCACAATCAGTGGTTTGTTCAAGAGGTTTGTGCTTGGCCATTATAACAGCAGGAGGGATGCGAGTGTGAAATTTATATTTTAGTGACCGCTGTAGGGAAATTCCTCCCCCGAAGGAGATCAGAGTGCAGAGTTGATATAGGGACTCGGTATCTTGCAGGCCAGATATTTGCTGATATTTGCAGGGCAGATATTTGCTAACTGAGAGACCCTGCAAGTGCATGATGCATGTGTGTGTCTATGTCCCTGGCAAGCCCCCATGAAAATACCATGTGCCTACGAAGCAGCCTATCACAAGAGGGAGACAACAGCCATGCATCAGGATCCAGATTGCAGCATGAAGGAGTGAGGGGGGGGGGGCAGGAGAAAACGTGGTGCGCCGTGAGAACCGACTCTCACCGAGACAGCAACACAGCCCTCCCAGCTGAACGCTTCAGCCGGTGGCTTCATGTGGCATGCTACCTGTGCAGTTCTTCAAAATGACCGAGGCTCGTCAACCCAGATTACCACACAACCACAAATACTAAATACATTCCACAGACTGCAGAATATATTTAGACATACGTTTCAAAATACATTAAAAAGTTTTCTACATATAGATGATAATAATAGATTTTAGTTGGTATCTGCAGGAATACACTCATTACATTTTGGCCACTCAAAACACGCTGTGGTTCAAATGAATGAATTAATGTTATATACGTGTACAAATATATTTTATATTATATTACAACACAGCATCCGACAGTGGAAAAAGAATAATAATGATAATAACAGGATATTTTATTGGTCACTTTATGGGAAATTGTCCCACAATTTTCCCTCCACGGGGAGGTCAGAGGTCAGGGTCAGCTACAGAACAGCACCCCTGGATCTGGTGGAGACTCAATAGGATGCTCAAGGACATTTCAGCAGGGCGGATACTTTCTGACAAAGGGGCTTGAAACTGGGTTATCCAGTTGAAGCGTGACCTCTTTCCACACTAGTCAACACTGCTGCTGAAAGCAAAACAAAAAAAGTGAAGCTTTTGTGGAGAGGGAGGGAGCAGTGATGCATCACCCGCCCGCCAGAGACGGACCAAGCAAATAATAGAAGACACACCATGTGCTCCTCTAACCCCAGAATCTGCGCTCCGTCCTCTCGCCTTGTTAGCCCCCGCAAAGCAATTTGGAGCAACCGCACTGCAAAAAATATCCATCTCAACAAGTCATCTAGTATCAGATTCAGTCTTAAAATGTTGTTTTTTTTTCTTACAAGTGACACATTCTGCCAGTTGGGTGAGATAATGTCAACCCTCTCCAGCGCAGTTTCAGGAATATCTTAGAAATAAAGTCTCAACATCTTGAAACAGAAGGAAAATAAAGCGGGTCGCTTGAAATGACAGAAACAAGTGGATTTGCATCGGAGACAGGTGACATGATGTCACCCTGCTGGCAGATTTCATCAGTTGTTTAAAGAAAAATAACATTTAAGATTCCGCACTAGATTAAATGACTTGTTAAGATGGACATTTTTTGCAGTGCGCTTGTTTTTGCGTAAAGTGCTGCTGCGCACGGAGCATCTCTCTCTCTCTTTCGCTCTCTCTCTCTCTCGCTTTGGCTGTGTCGATTTTTTCCTCCTCTGCTTCTAACCATCATCCACCCCCTCCTCCTCCTCCTCCTCCTCCTCCTCCTCCTCTCCTCTCTCCACTTCTATCTCAGCTCTGCGAGGAAAAACGAGGAAACCAAGGATTGATGTGCTGCCCGACTTGATGTTTTTTATTTTTTTTTGCGCACATAATTTCCTCGCTTGGCAGCTTTGTAAAATCACCAGCTGCTTTTGATGATTTGTGGTGATTTTTTTAAATTTTTTTTATGACAGAAAGGCTGTGTGCTCTGTGTGTCGGCTCCGGGTCTGTGGCCGTGATATAACCGTCTAGGATCGCTTGGATACGGGAGGAACAGGCTCTGAGGCTCCGGGAAGCTCCATCCAGCCCTCCGCATCCTCCTCATCCCTCCGGCCGGCTCCATGACCGGTGTTGCCCGGCCTCTCCGCCTGGATGCGCCCCTCACTCCGCGGTGTGCCGTCGGTACCTCTGCCTATATCTCCCTATAGCAGATTTCCACTGTCGCCGGAAAAAGGTCTAGGGACCACATATGGAAACTGGGGATCAGAATTTTAGGAAAAAGGAAAACTAAGCGGGCTGTCTTTTGATTTTCACCACTTCATATTTTCTCTCTCCCCCCCCCCCCCCCCCTTGGCTTGATTCTTTTATTTGGAGAGGGGGGTTGATCGTCCCTGGTTGGTTTCTTTTTCTTCTCCTCCAAAGGAATGGCTGGTTTTCATGGCAGTCATGGTACCGGCTGATTATTTGGCTTTATTTATCAGTCCGTCGTTGATTTGGGGGGAGCGTTTGATTCTGCTCATTTGAATCTGTTCTTTCATTTCTCTCAGCATATCCAATCCTTTTTTCTTTTTTTTTTTTTAACATTTTCTGGGCCCTTCTGCCTTGCCTTGTCTCCTGTCACCCTCTTCCCACAGAATATATTTGATACCTGTATTACTCAGAAAGACAGAATGCATGGATGAGACTCCATCGTTAATTCAAACTGGTCCACCGGGTTGCAACAGAGTAGTCAGACCTCGACCTGATTCAAGTGTCATCGCAGTTTGCAGGTTTTTGCCTTTTGGCCATTTTAAAGAAATCCGGCTGCCAGCTGTGTTAGTCTCAACTGCCTCCCCCCCCCCCACCACCACCACCCCATCCCCTGCTTCTTCATCCCCATTCAATCTGAATCCACACTGCGTCCATGCATGTGCTCTTCCATGTACAGGTGTGTGTGTGAGTGAAAGTTTGGCTCTCTGAGTGAGCCTGCCCATGTATGCGTTTGACGGTGTGCATAGGCTATGAGCATGACAGCGGAGGCTGTACGTGAAGGCCTGTAGCGCTACATGCAGAGCACCACAGACATCTCCACCGAAAGCTGTGAGGGGATTGCAATACTCGGAATTGCTGTAATCAGCTCAGAAAGGCCACGTCCATCACCTTCATCACCTCCATCACCTCCATCACCTCCATCGCCTCAGATCATCCTCCTCTCGTGATCTCGGTCTGTTTCGGAGTTTGACGTTGGAGAGGCCTTCAGCTTCCCAACTGAACAAAGTAGGCCTAGATCCCAGACCAAGTCTCTGGTGGGATCCGCTAGAAGCCTGTGTTTTTTAGGTCAACGTTTTTTTTTTCAGAGCAGGGCAACTTATGCCACTTGAGGACTAGAAACTAGAAGTCTTTGTGGTTGAGGGTTGTGTCATCCTCGCCGGCTTCCATCCCAGATCACTGTTTGACCCATCCACTCCCCGACTCTCCTAAACCTTTGCCCTCATCTCATTTCTCACCTGGTCCGCCGTCCCACCCCAAAACCAACCATACGATTTCCCCCGAGCTCCCCTGCCTCCCCCGCCCCCCCAGCGGCCCCCCGCCACCGCCCTCCGCCCGACGCCGTCCACCCCCCGTTTTCCGAGCTGGCGTGGCGACGCAAACTCACAAATATTTACTTCCTGTACGTCAAGAGGAAAGGGGGCCCCCCTTTCGTGGAATGCGGCAACATGGGTGTGTTTGACCGCGGAGTTCAGATGCTGCTGACCACGGTGGGGGCCTTCGCCGCCTTCAGCCTCATGACCATCGCCGTGGGGACAGACTACTGGCTGTACTCGCGCGGCGTCTGCAAGATCAAGAGCACCAACGAGAACGAGACCAGCAAGAAGAACGAGGAGGTGATGACGCACTCGGGCCTCTGGAGGACCTGCTGCCTGGAAGGTAAGACCGAGGAAACCATATACACAGATGTACCAGATCGATCCGCACGTGCACACGCACACGCACACGCACACTCCTACATTTGCACACACATGCATACACACGCCCACACTCATTTGCATCTACATCCAAATGCACACATGCATACATTTACTCTTTCTCACCTACAAACCCACACACCTCTCTCTCTATCTCCATCTATCCATCTGTCTGTCTATCCATCTATCTCTCTATCTCTCTCTCTATCTATCTATCTATCTCTCTCTCTCTCTATCTATCTCTCTCTCTATCTATCTATCTATCTATCTATCTATCTATCTATCTATCTCACTCATCAAGAGCTTTTCCTATGACACTTCCTACTGAGTGTGTAGACAAGCTTCCTGGTCTCGGCCAGCATCCTGTGACATCACATCCTGATGTAGCTCACTCTCAGGAGAAACAAAGGTTTGGGGGTTTTTTTTGCAAAGAGTTTAATTCCAAAATGGTTTATCCTCCATTTTAAAAGTGCAATTACCAACTGAAACACTGTAGGATCATTCATGCATTGGCAGGTAAATAACCACCTTTGTTTACAGAGTACTACTGCTTAAGAGTATTTCATTTCTCGTATTTTTGAATTGTTGAGCGATGAATACGGGGCTGTTTTGGAATGAAAGTCTTTGAGGTCTATGAGGTGATTTGGATCGAACATCCACCAAATGGTGCTTTTGGTTCCCTTCCTGTCCGGGGGTAATTTGGCCCGTCATGGCAGGCGTGCAGATTGGCCTTTTAATCGTCCCAGCAGAGAGCGGCTTGGCTCATTTAGCAAAGTACCACATCAGACCCAGGAGATGCGCGGCCCCGTCCGGCCAGGTCGCGGGGAGGTGCAGCGCAGCGCCGTCCAGCTCGTTCAAACCTCAACGCGGGGCCGACGTGATCATTTCCAAAACGCATCCTCACCTTAATGAACTCAGAGCCAGAAAAATGATTTCCCTTTGCAAGAATATCCTCAGCATGAAGGTGTAAAACTCCACCGGGTCCTCACAAGGATAGCAAAACAAGTACACACACACACACACACACACACACACACGCACAGAGTACACCTACACACTGCACAGGCACAAGACACAGATGCTGACATACACATGTATACCATCCAGCCTGTGTGATTCACGCGACGAGCCCGCGTGCTGCTGACAGATTCAGTACGTTCCTGTGATTTCTCCCACGACTTTATTGATCTTCCTTCGCCGATCGTCACAGGCATGGCCGTCATCACGTACGTGGTCAGACAAAGACGGAGACCCAACTTTGACCTAGTTTCCCCGGAGCCATATTTAAGACAGAAAGACTTATTATAACATGCACCCATTTCACCATAAATGTTCAGTTTCCTTTGTAAATGTTTTATATTTATTTTGGAAAATAGTTTTTAGTGGTTATGTCAGTGTATTCCAACCAATAATACCATTACCCCCCCCGCCGCTCCCATCATATAAAACCTGCAACCTCACAACAAAGTGGCATCATGGTGCAGCGGTGCATTTGTGTTCCAACCCCGAAAACCCTGTTCCCTTTTCCTAAGTCGCCGCGGTTTTGTCCCGGTGATTCATTTTGAAGAAGTTGTGACAGATCGAGATTTTGTTCTGGTTCACCCGGCCCACTTTTGAGCACTCCCTACTCCCTCCCTCCCTCCCCCCCCTCCCTCCCTCCCTCCCTCCCGCGGCGACATCCTGTCTCAACCTTAAATACGTTGAATGCGGAAAAGCCAAACCTCCCTCGACTGGTCGTACGTCTTTTTCTGCGACTTCACATTCAAAATCGTAGGTGTGGCAAACGTAAACTGTGAGTGTCACTTTCTGGTGTCGCCGCTACAAACGCACCTCCGTCCTTTTCCCCGTGTGTCTCAGTGGGCGGAGCAACACTGCCGGGGTCACGGGGTCAACGCTGGAAGGAAGGAAGTGAAGTGGACTGACTGTATTACATGATATGTTGTGGTGGTTTGATGTGTTTTTTTAGACAGGTCTTCCTAAAATAAAGTGCACCTACCACGTATTTATGTAATGTGTGTGTGTGTGTGTGTGTGTGTGTGTGTGTGTGTGTGTGTGTGTGTGTGTGTGTGTGTGTGTGTGTGTGTGTGTGTGTGTGTGTGTGTGTGTGTGTGTGTGTGTGTGTGTGTGTGTAAAAGCCTCCGGTCTCAGTTAAGCATAAAAGGAGTCAATAGATCCTGTCGGTGGTTTGATTCAGGTTTGCCTACATGTGTGCCTACCTCTTCTTTATGTAATGTAATGTGTAGTGTGTGTGTGTGTGTGTGTGTGTGTGTGTGTGTGCGCGTTCATGCGTGTGTTGCTGTCTGACATAGCTCTATCGCAACTCGGTGACAGTGTGGTGACGCTGTGGCGCCCCTCTTCCTCTTCCTCTTCCTCATCCCTGGACTTTGACGGTGCATTGATTGAACGTCCATTGTAGGCGAAGCCGGTAAGCTCCGCCCCTCATCCTACCAGCTCGGTTAGCTGCAGAAGGCCCGCCTCACGTGTTTATCCCACATCTGTTGTACATTAGTACTGAATACAGGGGCGGCCATTGTAGAGCGTTCGTCCTACATGAGTGCTGCAGACAATTCCTTCTTGAGCTTCATACAGTAGAACCAAAATAGAAGTCTTCCCAGCAGCCCACAAGTTACCAGACCAGTCCATCAGTTACCAGACCAGTCCATCAGTTACCAGACCAGTCCACCAGTCCATCAGTTACCAGACCAGTCCATCAGTTACCAGACCAGTCCATCAGTTACCAGACCAGTCCACCAGTTACCAGACCAGTTCATCAGTTACCAGACCAGTCCACCAGTCCATCAGTTACCAGACTAGTCCATCAGTTACAAGACCAGTCCACCAGTCCATCAGTTACCAGACCAGTCCATCAGTTACCAGACCAGTCCATCAGTTACAAGACCAGTCCACCAGTCCATCAGTTACCAGACCAGTCCATCAGTTACCAGACCAGTCTACCAGTTACCAGACCAGTTCATCAGTTACCAGACCAGTCCATCAGTTACAAGACCAGTCCACCAGTCCATCAGTTACCAGACCAGTCCACCAGTTACCAGACCAGTCCATCAGTTACCAGACCAGTCCACCAGTTACCAGACCAGTTCATCAGTTACCAGACCAGTCCACCAGTCCATCAGTTACCAGACCAGTCCATCAGTTACAAGACCAGTCCACCAGTCCATCAGTTACCAGACCAGTCCATCAGTTACCAGACCAGTCCATCAGTTACCAGACCAGTCCATCAGTTACCAGACCAGTCCACCAGTTACCAGACCAGTTCATCAGTTACCAGACCAGTCCACCAGTCCATCAGTTACCAGACCAGTCCATCAGTTACAAGACCAGTCCACCAGTCCATCAGTTACCAGACCAGTCCATCAGTTACCAGACCAGTCCATCAGTTACAAGACCAGTCCACCAGTCCATCAGTTACCAGACCAGTCCACCAGTTACCAGACCAGTTCATCAGTTACCAGACCAGTCCACCAGTTCATCAGTTACCAGACCAGTCCACCAGTCCATCAGTTACCAGACCAGTCCATCAGGTGTGAAGGAAGCAAAACTGGTTCTTCTTGGAAATGGAGTAAAAAGTGCAGCAAGTCAAATTTGTCGTTGACTAACTTTTCATGTGCATCAGTAAGGGTTGGTGTCGAATTCACAACCGACGTCCTCCCAACTCTAACCTGCTTAGTCACGAAGGGCTGCTCGGCCTAATTTAGCATCCACGTTGGATAATTTAACACCATACAACCAGTTTATCACGCCACGGCCTGCCTCGTGCACGCTCAAGCTGCCCTGCCAGTCGACTTCATAACGTTACAGCCTCGGCCTGCCCTTTACGGTTGCATGCACTTGACCTGCTATCCAGCTTCTCCGCCTTGCTGTTGTTTCGCCACAGTACCACCTTCTGAGAACTACGTCTTCATACGGTTTCCCCCGGGTCTTAGTGTACAACCACAGAAGTTCAGATGTACCATAATCATCATTTAAAGCAGAAGTCACGTCGCATCACCTAGCAGCTAAAACTCAACGCACTGCTTTACTCGGTCAGTTCAGCTCAGAAACAATCATTCCCATTGAAAAATAACATTTGCACAACAGCCCTGTCCTGCTCCAGACACAGACCCATTTTCTTAGCTTTCCCAAGCATCTGTGTTATACAAGTTTGTCTTGCTAGCTAACTCCATGCTTGAATGCATTCCTTCATCAGACAGGTAGCGGGGAGACATTCGTTATCGGACATGTTCCCGTCTGGCGTGCTTCTTTTTCCGTTTTCCTGCAAAATTGTTAGGTTTGCTAATGCATGTACCAAGCTTTGTGATGATATACATGATTTCTCCAGAATCACACACGCCTCTATATCTTCTTGTCTTGATTGCTGTACATGCCTTTAACCAGCATATTGTGCACATTGCTCCAGCGAGGCTTTTGACCGGGACTGGAAGAAGGGAGTGTGTTACATCCATTCACATTGGCTGCCCATCACTTTTAGAATCGATCTCAAGATTGTATTGATAACTTTTACGGCATGTCAAGGCCCTAGCCACGTCTCTGACCTTTAACCCTTCATCAGCCAAGTCTAGGCTAAAGGGGGGAAGCCCTGCAGTCTGGCTCAACCAGTGTCATCCTTTAAATCAAAATTTTCATAGTTTGACTTGACTCGTTTATTGGAAAGTAGACAGAAACGATGAAACCTTGTCAGAGCTAGCTGTCCGATAATGGACCAACCCGCTTCGTGCGATACATGCTTATGTTGCTTCAATGAATGGACCTCTAGTTTTAGCGGGTGAGCTCTCCGAGACGGCCTCATGTCCTCGCCACCAAAGACTTCACCTGGTTGAGAGAAGCATGGCTGCAGCTAACTCCATGTTCTTTGCTTTCCTAGCTAGTGGTGCAGAGAGAGAGAGAGAGAGAAAGAAGGAGAGAGGTGTGGGGGGGAAGAGAGAACAAGGAAAAAGAGAGGAGGAGAAAGAGTGTGAGAGAGAGAGAGGCGTGGGGGGGGGGACAGAGAGAGAGAGAGAGAGAGAGGCAGTTCTGGTTTGCTGTCACACCCCCTCAGGCATCCTGTGCTATCTTTAACACACAGGCCTCCGTTCTATCTAACCTATCTTGCCCCGGCTTTTAACATAATACGTCATACTGTACGCTTTTATTTTGGCGGTCGGGACGCGATGTTTCATTCGACGTGCGGATACCGGCGAGCTCCCGTTTCACCGCCGCCATCAGAACGACGCGCTAGCATCAGGGAACATACGTGACATTTACGTCCAGCCCTGAGTTCTAACGCAGATTTGATTATGTACGTGCGTTCATGCTCGTGTGTGTGTGTGTGTGTGTGTGTGTGTGTGTGTGTGTGTGTGTGTGTGTGTCTCAGGATTGGAGTGCATTACAGCGATGACATTAATTTTGCTAATAGCTATCAGCTTCGTTAGCCGTGCTGCGCTGATCGTCAACAGAGCCTCTCCACACCACGGCACGCCGCCTCCTTATCTAAAGCCCCAGTCAGTGATGCTCCAGGATGGGGAGTAACAGATTACAGTCAGATTACAAAAATAATCTGCTTGCAAAAAATAAAATGCACACCGCCTCTTTTTATCTAAAGCTCCAGTTAGTGGTTCAGGGGACGGAGAAGTAATCTGATTACAAAAATGATCTGGTTATAAAAAGATACGCTCTGCAGTTTGTGATACGTGGCGATGGGGACTAGAAAATGACATGTAATCTGATTACAAAATACACTTTGCCTTTTAATTTGAAGCTCCATTTAGTAATATGGCGGGATGGGAAGCGATGGATTACAAGCAATCCGATCCAGCGATTCAGAAGTGGTGTTAGGAGGTTTTCACATCCACGCTGTTCTGCAAGTATTCCATTTACAGTCTGTAGGTTTTGTAAAGTTTGTAAATCGGGGGGGAAAAATTGGAATTGCAAAACCTATGGACAAAGTATTTGCTCGCTTTCCTGGTGTTTTCATGCCCTGGTGATAATGACAGGTCTAGTCATCAGGCTGAGTGTGACCTTAAAGGCAGAGATGCACTGCAAGCATCAAATGCACCAATCGTGTTCAATGGCAGGAAGCATCAGGTGGTGCATCCAACCACCTTGACGCCGTCTGCTCGCGTCGGTTTCTGGAACCACTGGTGACCACTGAACCTTTCTGTGGCGCAAAGACTTACGAGGGTTAACGCTACCAGTCCACCAGTCGGTCTCCAAATAAGAGAAGCAGACTGGAGGAAGAGAGCGATGCGGTAACGTTGCCGATCTGCCGTCTGTAGTGTGTTGCCACGCAAAGCCTCGAATTAGGAGTGTCAGATGACGCACATCATCCATCGCTAGCTATTGGAAGACCTTGAAATATCTGGTTAGTGAACATCGAGCAGCACGGATGTTTTTCCAGAAAAGACACATAGCTTCTTGGAGTGAACCAAATCATGTCATTTGCTGATCCAGAGTGACTTATAGGAAAAAAACAAAACGTAATTCCTAGATGGCTGCCGTCGTAAGCATGAGTGCCAGGGTCAGAGCCTCTCATAAAAGCGATAAAAGATGTGGTAACATTTCCCCGTGACACTAGAACCATCACGGATGAGAGAGGAGGGCGAGCTGAGGAAGTGAGAGCTCTCTTCCCCTCTTCCCCTTGTTCTGCTTCTGCACAGAGGCTTGGCAAACCGTCGGCTTCCCGCGGCGCTCTGTGGGCGTGCTGCTGTTGATACTGTAATAGACGTGACTGACAGGTCACGGCGGCTGTCAAACATCAGCTGTCAGTGTTGCTGCAACCACCCAACTTTGGAGACCCACAAGTTGCTCCTCGGTTTGGTTTCGGTTGCCCAGTTCGAGTCTGCCTTTTTTTTTTTACAAATTGTCTTTTATTTTCAGTGTTTTATAATTTGTGAAATGGTGCAAGTAAACTAGACCTGAAACATAGCGTGACTCTTTGTGTCATGGGCCCATCTAATGAGCCGATGTTGTGATGTAGAAGAAGATAGGGAGTCCTGGTCTGGCTTCTACTAGCCTCATTCAGCAGCCTCAGAGATCCAATCAGAACGCGGCATGGCGCATCATCAAGTTTGACTGATGGTCACAAATATCTCCACCTCTCTCATGTTCCTCTTATCGCCATACGTTCCCCGTCTCGCGTTAGCTGTACGTCCCTGTCTCACGTTAGCCATACGTCCCCGTCTCGCGTTAGCCGTACGTCGCTGTCTCACGTTAGCCGTACGTCCCCGTCTCGCGTTAGCCGTACGTCCCCGTCTCGCGTTAGCCGTACGTCCCCGTCTCGCGTTAGCCGTACGTCCCCGTCTCGCGTTAGCCGTACGTCCCCGTCTCGCGTTAGCCGTACGTCCCCGTCTCGCGTTAGCTGTACGTCCCCGTCTCGCGTTAGCCGTACGTCCCCGTCTCGCGTTAGCCGTACGTCCCTGTCTTGCGGTTTTGTTGTTTGGGTTGAATTGGTTGGCACCTCCTCACATAGCGGATCTCTCACTCCATCTGTCGGACCCTTTGGCCTTCTGACCAAACGCTCTTGTCGGTCCCACAGTCTGAGCTCTAGCCGTCGCTGCTGTTGAGCAGTCGACCACCTTGCATCAGGTCTGCCTCACCATCGACACTTTTAAGTCTCCACCTCAAAACCTTCTCCTTTCTTCTCCCGGGCTTTTGAACCGACCTGATGTGCCGGTGTGATTGCCATCTCTGTGTTTTGTGTACTGTCCCTTTGCGCTGTGGTTGTCCATGTCGGATTTTAGTTATTTGAAGTTGTCCATCACTTTGGTTTTTAAACGTCTGAGTTGTTCACTTGACTTGATCTGAGCTTGAAAGTGCATATTTCAAGTTTCTCTGTGACACGCACACACGCACACACACACACACACACACACACACACACACACACACACACACACACACACATGTCCTTGCCACAGCCCTTCCACTACTCCATCCAACAGTCCTCCGGTTCGATCCAGTTGGATTCACCTCGGTGGGGCCTGTCACCCTAGATGGATGGCCCCACGTTGGTGGTCCAGCTGTGGAGGTTGGCTCCAGAGATCCAGCCTGTCAGGGACCTCAATGATGGATCCTGCCCCGGGACAGTCTCTCATTGTTGGGCACAGACCAGAGCTGCCCCGGGGCCCCCAGACTGGACAGGTGGAGCTCAGCGGGCTCTAAATGCTGCTATTAATCTCCATCACTGCGGGGCTGAGAGGGAGTAGAGTGTGTGACAGCAGAGATGTTTCTGAGAATGAGGTGTCTGAGTGTGTGTGTGTGTGTGTGTGTGTGTGCGCGTGTGTGTGCGCGTGTGCCTGTGCCCATTTTTATTTTTCATTGTACACTTTGCTGCTGAAAACCTTGTAACTTACCTGAACCGAAGCATCACATGGTCCTATACGGGTTGTCGTGGCCCTTGAAATTTTTTCAAAACCCACTGAGTGATTTCCAAAACGTGTCAGTTTGAAAGTAAGACTGTTTTTCTCAAGCCCTGAGAAGTTGGCAGATTGGAGATATGAGGTTTCCACCTGACAGAGGAAGACCATCCATTATCTATGAAGTGTGAAGGTGATGTTGTTTAAGTTGATCCAGCGTTATTCCAGCCGGCGACCCCGGCAGGGAAGGATGGGCCGTCTAAATAATGAATGGAAACATGTTACTGTTGCTGCCATAATGGTGGTGGCATTCTGCACATCTTAGGAGGTGTTATGAGGTGTTACATGGTGTGTGTGTGTGTGTGCGTGTGTGTGTGTGTGTGCGTGTGTGCGTGCGTGCATGCGTGCGTGTGCGTGCACGCTCGCATCCTACTGCTCTCCATCCTGGTGATGAGGTTAGGATATCCTTGTAACAACCTCCATCTGTGTTTGTGTGGTACTTCATAAATCATGTGTGGGTGCTAATGTCTGTGTGTGTGTATGTAGTGTACACTACATGGCCAGAAGTCAGTGGACACCTGACCATCAGCTATCTGATCTTGCTGGACATCCCATTCTAAAACCATGGGCATCAATATGGAGTTGGACCCGCCCACTCTTCTGGAAGGATTTCCACAAGCTGTTGGAGTGTCTGAGGGAGTTTGTGTCCATTCAGCCAAAAGAGCATTAGTGAGGTCAGGCAGTGATGTTGGAGAGAAGGCCTGGCTCGCCATCGGCTTTCTGATTCCTCCCCAAGGTTCAATGGGGTTGAGGTCAGAGGTCAGGGCTCTGTGCAGGCCAGTCCAGTTCCTCCACACCAAACTGGTCTAACCATGTCTTTATGAACCTGGCTTTGTGTACAGGGGCTCAGTCATGATGGAACATGTCTTGGTATCCTATAGCAGTAAGATTACCTTCACTGGAACTAAGGGGCCAAACCCAAACCCTGAGGAACACCTGAACTCAATAACTAGTAGGGGGGTGTAAATAGTGTATAGTGTAAATATATATATAGTATATATACAGTATTTATATATATATATATACAGATGAGGATTATAGTGCAACATGGTGCCAGTCAAGCTAATGACCCAGTCCTACACTGGATTTACCCAGTATCATGACACTGCTAAACTGTACACACACACACACACACACACACACACACACACACATGATGCTCTCATGATGCACTCGCACTACGCGCACCTTACCGCACCACGTGCACCTTACCGCACCACGTGCACCATACCGCACCACATGCACCACACCACGTGCACTGTGCATGTAACCAGGTTGTATACCATGTTGCTGACCCAAGCCAGCTGAAGATGCTGTGGAAGGACAGAGCTCTCCGACTGGCCAGCCTGTTTAGTATTCCCCTTCAGCACCACAGAGAAGGAGGAGAAACAACCTGTGTGTGTGTGTGTGTGTGTGTGTGTGTGTGTGTGTGTGTGCGCACAGGTGCGTTAGTGTGTGTGAGCGGCTAGGGGGAGCATTTATATCTGTTCATTTTGTCGTTTCCCAACCAAGCGCTCTATTTGAAATGTTTTATTGAGTAATAACTTTTCTGCTTGATAGGATATGACACCTGGGGCCAAATGTATAAACCATGCGTACACACGAAAAGTGTACGTACGTCACTTTCCACGCAGGAATCCAAATGTATAAAAATCCACGGGCGGCGAGAAAGTGCGTACCGGTAAGCACTTTTTCGCCGCCCGTGGATTTTTATACATTTGGATTCCTGCGTGGAAAGTGGCGGTGTGAAATGTGCGCACCTTTCCCACCGCCACTTTCCACGCAGGAATCCAAATGTATAAAAATCCACGGGCGGCGAAAAAGTGCTTACCGGTACGCATTCTGAACACCATGCGTACCATATGCATTTTTCGAGTTTGTATCCAAAAAAGGATCAGAAAAGTGTGAATTTGGATGACATTTTATTTGGAGCTTTTTTCTTTCACTACATTGTGTTAGGATGTAATCTATAGTTTAAAAAAAACATCCACTATGATGCGTGAGTGGTTAATAACATTTTTTTTGACAAGCCTTCATTTCGTTCTATCTTGAGTAAATATGTTTGTCACTATGCTTTATGATAATGATCTTTATATAAATAAACAAATAAATACATGATATGTATATAAATAAAGATGATTATTTTGTAGCATATTATTGGGGATACACCTTCAGCTGTGACCAGTTAACAGGTCGTTAAAACGTCACTATATAAAGACTGTAGCTGTGCGTAATGGCTGTTCCAAATGATACGATGGCTGCCTTGGCGTTGCTGGAAGATATTGCAATTCTGCAATTGCGAGGTTGTGTTTATCTCGCAATTTAGGCGAGAACGAGTCTTCAGAGACCGTACTGGTTTTCTGGTCCATGATGTTGACTGACTAATGCGCCAGTGGATTTCCAAGAGCTGTTCTCTTCTAATTGTGTGCTGAACTGGACCCTGTGTTGGGCACGCTCGGAGAACCCTGCCATCCCCGTCCATCTACAGGTATTGACAACAATCGGGTTTTTAGCGACGGGGACGTTTCAGCTGAAGCTTGCGGACAGATCAGGGATATCATGCCCATGGTGTGGGGTGGTATCATTTCTTTGAGTAATAAATACATCAGGTTCCCTTACACAGCAGCTGAACAGGCCAACATCAAAATGCAATTTGCAGCGATGTCCGGTTTCCCAAATGTAATATATGTATATAATATTGTTTTGTATAATGAGCCACAACAGACGCTGTAATGTGGTGCACAGCCGTGCGCTCTGTGGTAGAGCGTTGCATTGGGCTTTTAAAAGGGAGATGGTTTCGGTTACTTTCTGCCATTCAACTTGTTTCATTTGGTTGGTAATACCAGAGTTTAGGCTTCTAAATAATCCGCGTTTTCTTCTGTCATTTTAATCAACCATTATTTCAAGTTCACAGTCGTAAAATTGCGCTTCTTTTCTTCTAATTCTTCTTAAATGCTTCCGCCGTTTGTCCTCAAAACTCAATTAAATGCTGGCCCTTTATATGCAAACCAGGCAGTTGGGGGTGTGTTGGAAGCCATATATAGTAAATTGTGGGCATGGTCAGAAGGCTCGTGCACGTGCACGCAATTTAAGGATGATTGAGATGTATGAAGAAAAAACACGTGGGAACAGACGTACGTGGGGTTTTATACATCTGAGCGTATGCATTTTTCCTGTTTTGTGCGTGCACACGTTTCTACGCCTAAATCTACACAGAGTTTTATACATTTGGCCCCTGGTCTGACGCAACCTTTGCTTACATCACTGTCACCATGTTGCCCCCGACTGAATGACGCAGTCCCCCTCGTGGCCAATCAGTAACAAACATGTCACTTTGGTTTGACTTGCAGCTCTAGCGCTCCCCTCGGGCCAATTAGGAAACGCCTGACCCCAGAGATGAGATGCATCCTTTCCTTCACGTTTCGTCAAAAAAGATCAGCCGTGTCGGAGATATCGTCTGTGACGCATGGACAAACAAACAAATGATGTAGCGCCCCCTAGGGCCAATCAGTGTAATTTTGAAAATGTGGCAACACAGTAGTGAAACGCATCAATTCGCTTTGTCACAATCTGAGCAGGTGTCTGAGATATGGAGCAAACGGTCCTGACTTCCTCCCCCTGATATGGATGTCAGTTATATAAGTAAAGAATATCTACAACCTTTCTCCTTCTCATTAAATGATTAATGCAGTATCTCCACCTTCGATATGTGGCCCCTCTGCTCCTCATCCTCCTCCTCCTCCTCCTCCTCGCGCAGTGATGCTGGGTATCCGCGGCCACATGATGCTGCGTAACTATGGCGATGCGGTGCTCTGTTGGCAGCACAAGGCCAGCCTGTCAAACAGGCATCACGGCCTCTCAATCAAAGAGACTGTTTACGAGCGGCCGACACCACCTGGGACTGACACACACTCCGCTCCGCACCAGGGGAGGCACATCAATCACACACACACACACACACACACACACACACACACACACACACACACAGGAATATACAGAACACATTTACATGCAGGAACATGCACACACATAGATCCAGGTATGGCAGGGACACAAGGACACACACGGTTAAGACACATACCAGCCAATGAAAACAGCAATTCACACAGATCATGATCATCAATAACGGCCAGAAGCAGCCCATATATTCACCATGCATTCAAAAAAAAAAAACACCCTTGGATGCTCTTGCACTGCTGGATCATCATCCATTCATAACATTCATCTCCAGGAGGACGTTCTGGTCGTTCCTAAATGAAGGCGTGAAAGGAAATGCCTCTCTCCGACCCGCTGTCAAACACATTACAGTTCCCTCAACCTGCCTCGTCCACTTCTGCTTCAGTTAGTGCTTTCCTAACAATCAAAGGTAGCCATACGGGCATATAAATGCGGTAATACGTCCAGTAGTGTGTGTGTGTGTGTGTGTTGCTAACGCTTCATGCAAGAGGACAGAGCTGTTTGTGGTGTGACACGAGGCGAGTGGGCCAGAACAGGGCTGGATGTGCAGTGGTAGCCGATGTCTGTCCTGTACTACTACTGCTGTGGTGGCCAGAGCAGAAATCCCCCATCATGCACCTACACTGTATCCTGCATTAGAAATCCTACATCCTACATCCATGCTGCCTTAATGCTACCGTGGTAGAAGTGACCCATCCTGCATTAGTACTGCAGTGGTAGCCACTCTAGCCAAAACTGAGTGTGCAGACTGTTACGTAGGCAACAGGAAACGTGTCTGATCAGTCCTCCTCTGGGCCAGTCAGTGACAAATATGGCACCTGGTTTTGACCTGTAACTGTAGCGCCCCCCATGGGCCAATCGGGGTATTCTGAACAGGCCACAACACAGCGGTGCGATGCATCATTTCCTCAGGTTTTGTCTGATCAGCAGTGTCTGAGATATCACACTTGTGAAGTCTAGTGAAGTCTTGAGAGTCTAGTGAGTCTAGTGAAGTCTTGAGAGTCTAGTGAGTCTAGTGAGTCTAGTGAGTCTAGTGAAGTCTTGAGAGTCTAGTGAGTCTAGTGAGTCTAGTGAAGTCTTGAGAGTCTAGTGAGTCTAGTGAAGTCTAGTGAAGTCTAGTGAGTCTAGTGAGTCTAGTGAGTCTAGTGAGTCTAGTGAAGTCTAGTGAAGTCTTGAGAGTCTAGTGAGTCTAGTGAAGTCTTGAGAGTCTAGTGAGTCTAGTGAGTCTAGTGAGTCTAGTGAAGTCTTGAGAGTCTAGTGAGTCTAGTGAGTCTAGTGAGTCTAGTGAAGTCTAGTGAAGTCTAGTGAAGTCTTGAGAGTCTAGTGAGTCTAGTGAGTCTAGTGAAGTCTTGAGAGTCTAGTGAGTCTAGTCTAGTGAGTCTAGTGAGTCTAGTGAAGTCTTGAGAGTCTAGTGAGTCTAGTGAAGTCTAGTGAAGTCTTGTGAGTCTAGTGAGTCTAGTGAGTCTAGTGAAGTCTTGAGAGTCTAGTGAGTCTAGTGAGTCTAGTGAGTCTTGAGAGTCTAGTGAGTCTAGTGAGTCTAGTGAAGTCTAGTGAGTCTAGTGAGTCTAGTGAGTCTAGTGAAGTCTCTCTAGACTCTTTGCCATTTTAAAACAATATCCACAAAACCCCAAACCAGTGGCTCGTGCACCATGCACGTATCTGTGGTTGGTTTCTGTAACGGACGTCTAATTTAATGATGTTAACAAAACCGTGCACGACCAGCAGAACAGTGTTTCATCCAACTTACTTCACGCTACAAGGACTTTGCAAGGTTTTGGTGGCATCATTAATATCATTCAGTACTAATTTCTCAGGACAATTTGAGCCCCCATTTAAATTGTGCCATGACCCAAATTTGAGTCCTGTGCCAGAGTTTGAACATCAGCCTCCTTCCTTTTTGTTTGTACTTGTTCTATATATATATATATATATATACTATATGTGTGTGTGTACATATGTCTACCGTGTTAAAATGTTATTGTGACTGAAATATGTTTTTAAACTCCAAATACAAATCCGCCAGTCCATCCAGCATACATCAAAGACATGTATGATAGAGAGGTTTCAGTTCACATTTAGTTTATATAAAAATAAAACGTTTTAAAAATGCAAACTGTGCATGTGAGATGAAGAAAAACACCTTTTAAAAACACCTCACCCCAAAAGAAAATTGAAAAAAACAACTGGGATCACAAACAGAGACACAAGTGAATTGGGCAACTGAGACCAAACTTCACAGAACTGGGACCAGAGCTTGTGCATGTGCATGTGCATGTGCGTGTGCGTGTGCCTGTGTGTGTGCACATCACATCTGTGCGTTACAGTACAGTAACAGTATATCACATCCTGTGTTTTTGCAGTACAGTAATAGTATATCACATCCTGTGTTTTTGCAGTACAGTAATAGTATATCACATCCTGTGCGTTACAGTACAGTAACAGTACAGTGGTGTAGTGTAGTAGAGAGCTGTTGGCACCTCTACACAGTCTGTCTAACGCCTGGTGGGAGAGGTGCTGACAGGCCGACTACTCCCTAATCCTACAGGCACCAGGAGCCCATGGGGATGCACTGTGTGTGTACGTATATGTATATGTGTGTGTGTGTGTGTGTGTGTGTGTGTGTGTGTATGTCAGGGAGGTGAAGTGAGTGTGAACAGATGTCTGTCTGTGGTAATGTAATATTCTCATTACTCATTGGTGGACTGGTCTGTACGTGTGTGTGTGTGTGTGTGTGTGTGTGTGTGTGTGTGTGTGTGTGTGTGTGTGTGTGTGTGTGTGTGTGTGTGTGTGTGTGTGTACGCCAGTGTAATTGGCATTTGTAATGTTCATTTTGTTGGCTTTTAATTATTGTGCTTCCACTTGTAAATGGACTCGGTAACTCGGTTTTATCTGTTTATTGGGACGATTGATCGTGTCTTGTCACACGCTATCACTTAGGCGAGTGAGTTCCTGTACTACATGCAGTAACAGGGTCAAGTTTTTTAAACCTGGTAGCTGACTAGTACAACCACAGCCTTGTACTGTTGGCCCCTCAGCAGCTTCCTCACCTTCCCCAAGTGGACATACGTGGTTGTTGTTGAGAGAAAGGTTGCCTCCATCGTAGCGGTTGAGAATAAGAGTATCACGCGGTCAAAGCTCCATGCCTCATGCACATGGTGTCTGTGTGCCTGTGAACACGCATGTGCGGGTGTGTGCTCGTGCACGTCCATGTACAGTATGTGTGTGTGTGTGTCTGTGTGTGCTCGTGCACGTCCATGTACAGTATGTGTGTGTGTGTGTGTGCTCGTGCAAGTCCATGTACAGTACGTGTGTGTGCGTGTTCCCAGTCTTGATATTCATTAGTGAGAGATACAGATGAAGCTTCTGATGCACAGCGCCAGAAAACGTTCCTGTAGGAGGAGAGCACCCCCCCACACACACACACACACACACACACACACACACACATATACAAACTCATATTACAAACTACACATACACATTTAGTCCCATGTACATGCAACATGGTAACAGTGGACCTTAGTATTATGTAACTAATGCATTATGAAACAGAAACACACACACATACACACAAACACACACACACACACACACACACACACACACACACACACACACACACACACACACACACACAGACATACTGTATATATGTACATACATCCCACAAGAGCTTGTGTTTTCCCAACTGGGAATGTACTGTGTGTGTGTGTGTGTGTGTGTGTGTGTGTGTGTGTGTGTGTGTGTGTGTGCGTGCGTGTCACATGAGCGTCACATGGGAAGCCCCTACCCCCATCCTTCATCACTGCATCAGCAGGGAGGTCAGAGTTCAGAGGTGAAAGGTCAAAAGGTCAAACTTGTTGTCTTATGAGGGCAAATGATGCATTATGTGCAAAGTGCAACACACACACACACACACACACACACACACACACACACACACACACACACACATATACACACATATAGGGGAACCATGAACTAGTGACCCCTCTATCCATATTCAGTCACCGGCCACTTTATTAGGTACACCTCTCTAGTAGGTAGGACCTTCTGCCTCCACCTCTCTAGTAGGTAGGACCTTCTGCCTCCAACACCTCTCTAGTAGGTAGGACCTTCTGCCTCCAACACCTCTCTAGTAGGTAAGACCTTCTGCCTCCACCTCTCTAGTAGGTAGGACCTTCTGCCTCCACCTCTCTAGTAGGTAGGACCTTCTGCCTCCACTCTCTAGTAGGTAGGACCTTCTGCCTCCAACACCTCTCTAGTAGGTAGGACCTTCTGCCTCCACCTCTCTAGTAGGTAGGACCTTCTGCCTCCAACACCTCTCTAGTAGGTAGGACCTTCTGCCTCCAACACCTCTCTAGTAGGTAGGACCTTCTGCCTCCAACACCTCTCTAGTAGGTAGGACCTTCTGCCTCCAACACCTCTCTAGTAGGTAGGACCTTCTGCCTCCAACATCTCTCTAGTAGGTAGGACCTTCTGCCTCCAACACCTCTCTAGTAGGTAGGACCTTCTGCCTCCAACATCTCTCTAGTAGGTAGGACCTTCTGCCTCCAACATCTCTCTAGTAGGTAGGACCTTCTGCCTCCAACACCTCTCTAGTAGGTAGGACCTTCTGCCTCCAACACCTCTCTAGTAGGTAGGACCTTCTGCCTCCAACACCTCTCTAGTAGGTAGGACCTTCTGCCTCCAACACCTCTCTAGTAGGTAGGACCTTCTGCCTCCAACACCTCTCTAGTAGGTAGGACCTTCTGCCTCCACCTCTCTAGTAGGTAGGACCTTCTGCCTCCAACATCTCTCTAGTAGGTAGGACCTTCTGCCTCCAACATCTCTCTAGTAGGTAGGACCTTCTGCCTCCACCTCTCTAGTAGGTAGGACCTTATACCTCCAACATCTCTCTAGTAGGTAGGACCTTCTGCCTCCAACATCTCTCTAGTAGGTAGGACCTTCTGCCTCCAACATCTCTCTAGTAGGTAGGACCTTCTGCCTCCAACATCTCTCTAGTAGGTAGGACCTTCTGCCTCCACCTCTCTAGTAGGTAGGACCTTCTGCCTCCAACATCTCTCTAGTAGGTAGGACCTTCTGCCTCCACCTCTCTAGTAGGTAGGACCTTCTGCCTCCACCTCTCTAGTAGGTAGGACCTTCTGCCTCCAACACCTCTCTAGTAGGTAGGACCTTCTGCCTCCACCTCTCTAGTAGGTAGGACCTTCTGCCTCCAACATCTCTCTAGTAGGTAGGACCTTCTGGATTCAACAAGCTCCCTTCTGCTCACCACTGTTGTAAAAATGTTACTGGAACATCTTGACCCAGTCTGCCCATCCTCCTCTGACCTCTGACCTCTCATCAACAAGGTGTTTCTGGTCCTCCACCATAGAGTCTGTCGTGGTGAAAACCCCAGGAGGGTTCAGCTGGTTCTGAGATGCTGAACCAACAACCACAACATGGTCAAAGTCTCTTAGATCAGCATCTTGATGTTCTGATGTTTGGGTCCAACAAGAAACTAAACCACTTCACCATGTCTGCAGGGTTTATATGTTGAGGTGCTGCCACGTGATTGGCTGTTTGGAGGAGCAGGAGTTCCTAATAAAGTGGCCAGTGAGTGTACATAAGTGTTATTATTACTACTAACATGGTAATATTATAATAATTACAATTATGTCTGCATAATATGGTGGATATTTAGATTTGGAACAATATTTAAAAAAAAAAAAAAAAAAAAAAATGTAAATAAAAGCCCTCTCTCAGCAGCAGCCATACTCTGGATGGGAGGAAACCTACAAAAGTATCAACCTTACTTTAATTTTGTCTCTTCGTTCAAAATGTGAATATCTCATTTTGGAACGAAAGCCCTCTAGTATGTTCTGATAAAATAAATAATAAGACTGTAAGAGATTAAATTGCAGTCCGGACCTGCCCGGGGTTCCTCTACTATTATGGGATGTGATCCAGGATCCAGAGACACAGGAGGCAGCCTCTCTACCCAGCGTACTATAAAGTACACCATCTGGCAGACTGACACCATTGATTCTCCTAACATTAGGACATTTCATAGCGGTGCTTGTGTGTGTGTTTGTGGGTGAGTGGGTGAGTGGGTGTTTGGATGTGTGTGTGTGTGTGTGTGTGTGTGTGTGTGTGTGTGTGTGTGTGTGGGTGGGTGCTGGCAGTGGGAGTGGGGGGGGGGAGGGGCATTTTGGTTGCAATCCGAGTCCAGATTCTAGACTCCAGTTCCTGTCATGGCTCTAAGATGACTCCCCCTTGAGGCTGAATGATGATATGATGGCTGGTTTTGCACGTTGGCCTCCTAGCTGGTGTTTTTGAAGCAGTGACAGAAGTGACATGAGCCCTCGTATTACCTGCAGACGTCCAAAAATTGCTGGTAATTTTATTCCCGTGTAAATCTGCCACATCTGTAATTTGTCATTTCACCGCCTGATGAGAGGAACCCCAGGAAAACTTGGAACTTTTGGCTATTTGAGCTGTAATTTGTTTTCGTGCCGTGCAATTTCTTCTTCTTCTAGATGCACAATTTCTATCTTCCTCCTGTCATGAAAAATGGAGGCCGTAGTGGAGTCGACAGAGGAAGCTTTTGAATGCATTTTCAGTGGAAACTTCAACTTTTGCTTTGCCAAATCAGGAAATGACAAATTGTACAAACGTGACCTTAGATGACCGTATCCAGGGCAGCAGAGAATTCAGCCAATTTGATCTTCATCCTGTGGGAGTTTGGCTGCTGATACATTAATAACATGAAGTCTTCACATAGTACTAGTCCTGTTTCAAGTCTTTGAAGACTTACAACCCCGTTATGTACTTGAGGTATTTTACACTTTTCATTTTAGGCATTTAGCTGACATTCCTGTCCAGAGTGACTTACAATGAGTGAGCAGGTAGTGAATCAGTGCCTTGCTCAAGGGCACCTGGGAGCTTCACGTTACAGAGCAGACCTTCCAGCTTCCTGATCCATGTCACACTAGCTTTCTACCTGTTAGCATTAGCAAGTTCTCTGTTTCACCTGCTGACAGCCAAATATGGTGGAGTCGGCAGCGCGGACATCATGACAGGTAGTTCGCCGTCTCACACACACACACACACACACACACACACACGCACACACACACACACACACACACTGCTCCATCTCCATAAAGGAAGGCCTGCCGTTTGTCTGCGCTCAAGATGAACCGAGCAGTTTTCCCGTCTGGCTGTTGGCTGAGCGCGAGGCACCCAGGTGTCATGGCACCCGTCTCCGTGACACGGGGACCGACCGGGTGTCAGGTTATGATTCATGAGCATTTTATGGTCAACGGAACGAGTTTACAATTACACGCCAGATGTGCCTAACTCACGTTAACGGTAATGGTGCAGCATTAAGCCGGCTATGATGAAGTCGTGTGTCTGTCTTTTATGACTGGTGCTATGTGATAAATCTGAGTGTGGTGTGTGTGTGTGTGTGTGTGTGTGTGTGTGTGTGTGTGTGCATGGATGCATCTGGTTGCATGCAGACTGCAATGCCTGTGTGTGTGTGTGTGTTTAAGTGTGTGAATGCTGGAATGCCTGTGTGTGTGTGTGTGTGTGTGTTTGCGCATGAGTGCACCTGGATGGGTGAATGCATGCCTGTGTGTGTATGTGTGTGTGTGTGTGTGTGTGTGTGTGTGTGCACATGTGCTGGCATGTGTGTGTTTGGATGTGTGTCCTCTTTGATTTTCACCAGTGCATCTGCTTGCCGTTGTGTATTTTTATCCAAGCTCTCAATGCAGCCTAGCCTAGCCTAGCCTAGCCTAGCCTAGCCTAGCCTAGCGTAGCTCTCCAATGTTTCAATTCACTAACAATGGGTGCAGCAGTGCTCACCGCTTGTATTTAGAGCGTCTTCAACGTGTTTACAGCTCAGAACAGCAAACCTGATTCTGACTGAAAAGCGAAGTGAAGGTTTCTTGTGGTAACCAGAGGGAGGTGGGAGGAGCCGGCTTGTGACGGACAGCGGCTGGTTTGATTCTGACTGGCTGGGAATCAAACTAGGGAAGGCGATGAAATAATACTCTCAGAAGCTACCGTCATGGCGTCCCTGAGGACGCCAGTAAAGCCACCGGGAGCCTGTTTTCCCATCTTTTTCCATCATACTGATCAATTCTGACCAAACCTGCATCACTCAGGAGCTACTTCTGTCTTGCTAATGGACAACCACAAAGCACCCAAAGCACGTCCTCTTCTACACATTGATTGATGACTCAGTTGAATTTTAGCTTGTATCAATCAATGCATCATAATTAGCTTAAAAAGTACTTGAATGGAAACCCAGTTATTGCATGACTGTGCTTGGTAGAGGGGGCGGGGCAGGACGGAGCAACATGATCAGGTTTTCTGAAGGTCGGGTCAAAGCGGTGACAGCAGCATGTGGCCACAAAATGGCCTGCAGCGACTCAGACGAGCCGTCAGACGGGTGAAGTTGTGTGGAACAACTCTCCATTTTTTCAGAGCAGGGAGCGACGTCCATCTTGTTCGTTAGGTATGGAGGGTTAAATGTGACAATATTAAATCAATAAATCATTCAATAAATCATTCAATAAAAGGGGAAATATATGAATAATTAATTAAAATGGGAAATATAATATATTTAATTGTCCATTCGAGAATAAATAAATAAATGAAATGAATTGTTCATTTCCACATTTATTTAATTATTTCCATATTTAATGATTTATTTATTTCATGGTTGCTGGTCTGTGTTTCACTGTGAAATGTAAATCTGTCAACTCATCTTCCCCTTTTATTTAATGATTTATTTAATGATTTATTTATTTAATATTGTCACATTTAACCCTCCAGTTATGTTACCTAATGCGGCGGGGACGGTAAGGACCACCTCATGGGCTTCGGCTGCTTCTGCCGTCAGACCTGCCCGCGTCCGGGTTTGTTCACGGCGTGAGAATTTCATCAATGCAATAAAGAAAAAAGCAGTTGTTTTAGTGTTTTAATACAAGTACAATACAAGTTCCTGTGTCAAATTGAAGTAAACTATCATTAACATCAAGATGCCCTCACACTTCGACGGCGGGACGATAGCATCATCCACACTGCACACTCAAATATCAGAGCACAACACAATTGATAAAGGCTGTAAAGGTGTGTAAGGTGTGTGTGTGTGTGTGTGTGTGTGTGTGTGTGTGTTGCTCTCAACCTTTTGTGTGAACAAGTGATCGTCACCTCTCCGGTGTCAGACGTGTTTTGGTGTGTGTGTTTGGTTGTTTCTTCCTCTGGCGTCTGGCAGGCGGTAGCAGCGTTTTTCAGACTACACCGTTTATTCCATGACATTTACAGGAATAGCAACATGTAACTTTAGATGCCACGGATAAAAACGGGGTGGATCTGTTTCTCCGACCAGGTGAAACCAAATGCTGAGAGTTATTCCCAACAAACCATTTGACCCCGGGGTCGAGTCCCGGACCGGCAACTGGACTTTCTCTGTCCTGTTGAAATCTATTTGGCAATTGATTTTAGAGTCAGAGGAAAAAATGACACCCAGATGAAGGGACTCAGAGGAAAAACATGATCATTGTGCAACATTTTCAAAGTACAGCTGATTATATCGTCCAAAACGGCTTCTTTTTTATGAATTCGTGTCACAATTTTTAAAAAGGTTGATATCTCTTTTTTCCAAAGAGTTTTGTTCCTTTGTCCGTGTGGTTTAATAAACTACTTCTGATATTAGATGATTAAATTATTAAAGTGTAAATGTTGTTTTGAAGTTGTGGTGCAGCGCTGAGGGCCGGCCTCTCGGTTTCAACATGTTTATGGAACTAAATAGTTTATGAACAAGGAGGGGCAAATATTCTTGTTTTTTAAACAACTCGCCCTCTGTGTCTCTCTCTCTCTTCCTCTCTCTCTCTCTCTCTTCCTCTCTCTCTCTCTCTCTCTCTCCCTCTCCATGCCTGCTGCTCAGCTTCCTCCTCTCATCCTTCTCTTCCCTCCATTCCTTCCTGCTTGTTGTGAAACACCGGGGCATTCGATGAATATTCACAGAGAATTTAGAGGGCAGGGGAGAGAAGGGGGAGAAGGAGGAGAGGAGAAGGAGAAGGACAGGAGGAAAGGGAAGAGGAGAAGAGGAGGAGGAAGGAGGGAGATGGCGCATCCAAACTCTGCACCCATTGGCTTTTTCTTCCATTAAGGACCGGAGGCGAGAGCTGCAGCGAGGCGCTACTCAGAATACTGGATGCACTCCTCCCTCTACCTCCCCCCCCTCCCCCCTCCACACACACACACACACACACACACACACTCTTTCTCTCGCGATCCCTCCCACGTTCTTGAGGAATCAATAGTCGCAAATTAATCATTGTGCCCAGAGCTCTCGGATAGAGAGAGAGGGATTGTTTGCGTAGAGATAGCGAGGCAGCAGCGTGCCTCATCACACCTTCAGCGCTTTGAGCCTGATTAGATGTTATTCATTGTTATTTCACTTGTTTGGGGATGAGTAATCATTGTTGTCATGGCGATTGTTGTGGCGCCCCTCTTAGACGCTCTTTATATCATTTTCGCTGAGGGAATATCTCTCGCCCGGCCCGGTATCGACCGGCCGGTGGATTTAGAGCCACTCCCACTCTTAGAGAGAGAGTGTTTGATTGCAGAATGAGACGTCCGCCACTTGGCACGAGTGACAGCCACTGTTACGTAATGATGGATAACAGAGGATAGAGAACAATGGATCCTCTATACATCAGAAATGTTCAAAATAAATAAATAAATAAATATATATATATGGGAGCTGAGGACATTCGATATAAGAGTCTGGCTGCGTTTCATTAGAGGTAATAAAGAGGTAGCGCATGGTGCTAACGTTGTGTGAACCAACCCATAGATCAATGCTGTAATATTAGAAGCTCTTTCATGTGGTATCATGTTAACGTGTTAAAGGAGAATTCCGGTATTTTTAAACCTGGTCTCTATATCCACAAAATCGCCATTTATACCCCAAAATAGGTCCAAAAAGTTTCAGAATTGCTCCGGTAGATCGGCTCAGTCGGCAGTCATGAAACGGGCTCAATGGCTACAACATAATCTGTTGGGGCATAGCCGGGTGGTCAAAGTACGTCCACTAAAAGTGCTTGATTTTGCCACTGACAGGCTCAGATTGTTATTCGTGTGTGTGACAAGTGTCATTACTCAAGTCTACAAGTCTAGCTCAAGGAGAAGTCCTGCTCTGAAATGGACGGTGGACAAAGGTAGTCTATAGCAAGAGGGTTCACTTGTTGCAGGAAGAGGATGATAGAAACCTGACAAATGTATTCTATGAAAGCATTTTGTTGGCACAGTTCGGAATTGCGCAAAAACGAACCATTGTTGTTGTTTTTTTATCTTTGGGAAAAAACAAATACTCTAAACTTTCTATACTCCAACACACGTCTCCAACGCGGACTTACGTTTCCACCATCCTCTTCCTGCAACAACTCAACCCTCTTGCTTTCATAGACCACCTTTGCCACGTTTCCACGTCCTCGTCCTGTTTAAAAATCCCGGAATTCTCCTTTAAGAGCATGTATGTCTTAAGGAAGTGTTTTTAAGGTAAATGGATGTTTCCCTGTGGCTGTAGCTCCTGTCCTTTACAAGCAACGGGCAGGAGAAACACTGGGACTCGTTTATACATATGAGGGAAATAAATCACCGGCAGAAAACCAGTTGAGGGACAGCGTGACACCGTCGGGCCACACCAGAGCAGCAGAGATGACATGGTGTTATGTGCATGATGAACGCAGCATGTGCTCCGTTGGCGGCGCTTCGTCTGGATAGCGACTCGTCTCCGAAAAACTCGCCGCTTGATACGTGCTGAAACTGTCACATATCGCAGAGAGGAAGTTGGTCATTTGTAGTAGCCTTCTTGAGCCGTTCTTTGGTAACAGTTCCTTCCCCCGTGACTCTCTCGTGATTCATAGCATTGA
>JAXDDW010000048.1:1827500-1840000 GCA_034670385.1 Hoplostethus mediterraneus | reverse complement strand
CTGTTTCAGGAGAGATGAAGGAGTTTGATCCTTTAACACCTGAAATTCAACGTTTCAAAACCACTGATGATCCTCAGAAATAGAAATAGAACTAGAATAGAACTAGAATAGAACTAGAATAGAATAGAATCAAGCCAAGGTCTCGGATGAGTCAGGCCTCTGATCGTAACCCACAGTGAGGGTTCATCTGTTAGAGAAGGTGTCACTGCAGGTATCTGGTTTTGGAATGAGACTCTTCATCTTCGTCAACTAAATATGAGCTTGGCTTTTTGCTAGCTTGTTTGTATTCTCGGTGTCTTTGTTGCTTCGTATGTTAAAGTCGTCAATCTTTCAGTTCAACATCTGAATGTGGAGACTTTGAGCTCGGTGCAGAGAGACGCATCAACAACGAACACGATAGCCCGGGAGCTCAGAGGATCAGCTGATCCAGACGGGAGAGTTCATATCACTTCCAGACGTCTCTCTGACTCCTGCAGGGTTTCAGCTGCAGCTCCTCAACTCAGAATGGCAGCAGAGTTAGTTTTCAAAGGTTTTGCCGATCGCTTTTAAAGACCAGATATTTCTCTGACCTCTTAACTTGCTCTGAGTCTGAGTCTGAACCCTGAGACCGCCGGGCCGTGGCCTCCTGGGTCCAGTCTGAGGCCACGCCCACACCGAGCCGCTCATCTGAAAACGCCGTTATCGTGTCTGGTCACCGTCCGCACGAAACCACCAAAACAAAACCTGACTTTCTTCCATGGCCGTTTCCACCGCCACTTTCAAAACATTTGGTTTTCGTCGTCCACGCTTCGACGTGAGGCCGACAGTTTAAATGGCTCGGTGTGGGCGTGGCCTAAATCTGTCCTTCAAGGGGAAACGCCACCCTCAGATCCTCTTCCACTGTTATCATCCATCTGTGATGTTCAGTTATTTTGTGATGAACCCACTTTCCCCTCAAACCTGCCTCGTCTACTTCTACTTCAGTGATTTCCTACGTTTCCCAGAATGCCGTTCAACAGAGAACAGGAAACTGAAATTGAGCACACGTAGGTTGATGGAAGTAGTGATAGCACAGAGTTGTTCCAGTCTTGCGGCTGCATTGCATTCTGGTCCGTCGGTGGAGAAATGAAAAACAACTTCCTGTCTTCATCATCACTTCTGTGCCGTGATGTTTCTGTTTCCACCGCGTTGCTGTGTCGGTGTAACCTGCCTCAACGCCGCTGTGTCGGTGTAACCCGCCTCAACGCAGCTGTGTCGGTGTAACTCGCCTCAACGCCGCAGTGTCGGTGTAACCCGCCTCAACCCCGCTGTGCCGGTGTAACTCGCCTCAACGCCGCCGTGTCGGTGTAACCCGCCTCAACCCCGCTGTGCCGGTGTAACTCGCCTCAACGCCGCCGTGTCGGTGTAACCCGCCTCAACCCCGCTGTGCCGGTGTAACCCGCCTCAACGCCGCTGTGTCGGTGTAACCCGCCTCAACCGCCGCTGTGTCGGTGTAACTCGCCTCAACGCCGCTGTGTCGGTGTAACCCGCCTCAACGCCACTGTGCCGGTGTTGAGGCGGGAGGCTGGGCTGGGTGTGGAGCTGCAGAATGAGGGCAGGTAGCTGCTCTACATGCACCGTCACACCGGGATGAAAAACCCGCATTTATCGATGACCTTCACCGGGACGCTATAGGCTCTGGGAGTCCTTTACATCTCTGTCACCTCCCTGTCTGGTGCTCCTCCTCCTCCTCCTCCTCCTCCCCCCGAGCTTCATCGCTGTGCCAAAGGAATTGAAAGGGAGGGAGGGAGGGGAGAGGGAGGGAGGGGAGAGGGAGGTAGGTGGCAAACATCACAGAAAGTTTCACTAAACAAAACTAGGATAGAGCAGTGGAGGGATGAGACTGAGAGAGAGAGAGAGAGAGAGAGAGAGAGCGAGAGAGAGAGAGAGAGAGAGAGAGAGAGCGAGCGAGAGAGAGAGAGAGAGAGAGAGAGCGAGCGAGCGAGAGAGAGAGAGAGAGAGAAAGAGAGAGAGAGAGAGAGAGAGAGAGCGAGCTGAGGGACTAGTGAAAGGGGGTCAGTGTGGTGGTGTGCAGGTGGTTGCTCCCACGTTGTTCCTGATTGGTCGTGAACTGTAATCATGTGACCCTTTAATGATTCAAACCCCTCTCTGCTAAAACGTGCACTTCCAAACGGCACGTGCACGCGCACAGAAACGCACGCGCACGCGACGTTTAGGCTTTCCCACGTGCACGTACGCACGTGCTGGGGCGGTGAGGGCAGAGAGGGAGAGGTGATGGGGTGTGTGCAGATGTTCCATATAAACACTGAAGGTGACTCGTCATCATCGTCGCCGCTTTCCTTCCCAGCATGCCACTGGGTTTTCACTCACATCGCCGTGTTGCTACGTCTCTTTTTCTGTTGCTTCTTTCTGCGCATATTTCCCCTCCTCCCGTCCGTCTTCATCTCTTCTCTTATTTTATCTCTTTTCTTCTGTTTGCATCTTGTTTTGTTCTTGTGTCGTTGCGTGTCGTTACGTGTCGTTGCGTGTCGTTGCGTGTCGTACCCGTGTCGTTGCGTGTCGTACCCGTGTCGTTGCGTGTCGTACCCGTGTCGTTGCGTGTCGTACCCGTGTCGTTGCGTGTCGTTGCGTGTCGTTGCGTGTCGTACCCGTGTCGTTGCGTGTCGTTGCGTGTCGTACCCGTGTCGTTGCGTGTCGTTGCGTGTCGTTGCGTGTCGTTGCGTGTCGTTGCGTGCGTCCTCTCGGTGACCCTCTTCGACACGAGTCAGGTAGTGTGATGTACGAGTATCAAACCTCTGTGTGGGGGAGAAGTACGCTCTCATCACGCTGTAACACTCCTGTCCTGAGAGAGCTACGTACCCATGCAGACCAGGTACAACTCACACTGTTTTACTGCATGTTGCTGAACGACTGCTGCCCAGAGGGAAGATCTCCGTTCTGGATCGTTTCATGATCACCTGGAGATAACCGGGGGAATCAACTCCGGAGGCTTTGAGTGTGAAGATGCTACCATGTGATGTACATAACGGTTATGAGCTTCAACAGGAACATGCAGCAGGATCCAGTTTTCTTTGAGATCCTCCTCTGATCTCATGGTTTCATATTCATTCATATTTCATATTCAGTTAAATGACTCTTGTTTTGATCAGAGTGAGATAAAAATGAGCTTATATGTGGTTATTTCTCTTGAAAATGCCTTTATTCTCATCTTAGTGTTAAAAAGAGCTCAATATTTTATGTTGGGTTCTGTCCATAAACAGGAAAAATCAAGTGTTGTCAGAAATGACATGGACTTGTGTTTCAACCAGAGAAACTAACTTGTCTCAATGTATGAACTTGATTCTGGAGAGTGGTGATGCAGGATAAATATAGAGGCTGTAGTAGACGTTCTACATTATGAATGTCATGAGTGTTCATACTGCTGCACCATGTTTCTCACACGTGTATCAGCTTCCTTTTCCCAACCAGATGAGTCCAGCCAGGAGCTCCTTCTGCACCCTGGTCTGTGTTTAGTGCAAGTACAGAAGTGCCCATGTGCTCTTTTTATTTTGCAAATGTTGTAGAGAATATTCCCGGCTGTAGAGTTACGATGCTTCCTGAAACACACGTGCATGTGTAGTGTAGTGTAGTGCTCAGAGGGTCCTGCAGGAGCAGGGAGTTGGCGAGCGTCTTGGACTGCATCTCTCTGTTTCCTGTGGTTAACCGACCAACGTTATTGAAGGTGGAAAGATGAATGTCCACGAAATATCCAACTTCAAACCTAACTTTAGGTTAAGGGTTGTGACTCCCGCTTTTTCTCCATGGGAAAAACAGTATATACAACAATAATACGACGAGTTCAGACACAAAAAAAGTACATTACTTCATCACAAAACTCTAATGCGTTGAACGTCTCAGACTGATGACATCATCTAACGGCGTCAGTTGGACTGAACCGGTGACCATCTGGTTGTGGGATGGCCTCTCACCACCCGGCCACCTGAGAGGCTGATATTAGCTGCTGCACCTTTTCTGAACCCTGCATCCATTTCCTCGTCTTGAAACTGAAAGTCAGGACAGACTGGGGACCCTGCCTCCCCCCCTGCCTCCCCCCCCCCTGCCTCCCCCCCCTCCCTCTGTCACACATACATACACACGCACATCACACTCATTTACGTGTTGTGCGTGCACACGCCTGCTGATAGCCAAAGTAATTGCTTACTCTAAATTAGTCAGAGCAAATAGGGTGAGAATCTAATTCCACATTTATTCCAATTATCTTTAATAGTCTCTCTATTGTCGGATGTGTGCTGAAATTGTGCGGAAATGAATTGGGCTGTTCGGGTTCAAAGATTAAAATGAAATACAGCTGGCAGACAAAAGTCGTTTAATGAAGTGAACGCTTTCCTAGCGGCTCTGTCGTTGCTCTCAAAGTGGAAAACACGTTCTGTCCTCCCGTTTTATCCTAAACAACATGAAGGGTTCATTTCCGAAACGACATTTCTGCCGTTACTCCGGGTTACGCAGGACGCCGTCTAGACGAGTCTGCATTCAAAGTGTTGATCATTTTGTAGGTGTCACTTTTTTAAAACGTTGGGTGTCTTATTTTGGAACCAAACTTTGATGTTGATTCTCCAGGATGTGTGACTGTGTGAGATGAGGAATAAGAACAACAACAACAACAACAACAACACATCTTGTGTTTCACCACTCAACTGAGCTGTTAGCTTCCCTTTGATGTGTGTGTGTGATGTTCGTTCAGGATGACGCTAACGTTAGCTTAGCATACAGAGAGAGCTATTAGCATAAAGAACAAAGAGGCTACGGCAGCCGTTAGCATAATACACAGCACCCCTCCTCTCGCTCTCACACACACACACACACACACACACACACACACACACACACTCTCTCTCTCTTCTATGACTCAGTGAGTGGGTTAGGATGTTAATACTTCATGTCTATTTCATCATGCCACATTCATTTATCCTTAACAGCCGTGAGGTCACCCGACAAGCACGCTTCTGATTGGCCCGTGACAGCGGGGGGGGGGGGGGGGGGGCGGCTCTCGCTGCGAGGATGAGAGGGTGACGGCGCCGACCTCCCCCCCGAGGTGCAGGTCGGTCTCGGAATAATAGTATCTGTTCCACGTTTAAGCAGGATGTATAATTTAACGGGGCCGATTTGGAGGAGTGACACCTCATTATGACGGGGGGGGGGGGGGGAGGAGTGGGGGAGGAAGGGGGAGGCAGGAGAGAGGAGGGAAGTTTTCAACAGCGACAGAGGTTTCGGTTTGTTTGAGAGGTTGATTTAGATTCATTTTATTATCATTTTATTAACGTTCACAGCAGAAAGCCTGTGAGACGTTCAGGTGCAGCTCCGATACATGAAGCGTTTGAATGATGATGAATGAGGATTTAGTGGCGTTGAGCTAAAACCCAAACCAGCTGCCAAACACACGCCAAGTCCAAACAGTATAACAGTATAAACGTGACTGTCTCTGGCCCACGTTGTCTTTATTTTCCGAGCCTTCATCTGTCCAGCGCTTGGCCTTTACTTGGCCCACCCAGGTTCTCCCAGCCAGGCTGCTTCTCGAGTATCTCCAGTGATCAGTGATGTGCCATCGAGAATCTGCAGCTTTTCCATTCCAACCAAAACAATTTAAACTCTGATTTAAGCGATGGGCGCCTTCAACCGGAGAAAACGATCCGTGAAAACTAAAATATGACCTGCAGAAAACCACCCAACCTCATCTCTGACTGCTGGGGGAGGAATCCAAGTGGGTTCGCAGATTTGCTCGGAATAACCTTTTTCAAATCGTGAACCGCCTGGCGCAGTTTTTTAGTCGAGTTGACTTTTAAAACCCAGTGTGATGAAGAGAAGAGCATGAAAGAAAGAAGTTAAAACTAAATCAATCAATCGGCATTTTGACCTGCCTGACTGTAAACGCCTCCTCGTGTGGAAGCCGGGAAAAAGTACATCAGCTAACATTTCCTGTTTCAGCCGGAAACACGTGAGTCGGTTTGCAGCAGTCGTACACCGTGTACTCTGACTAACGCCGACTACCTGAGAACATCAGAGTGACGTCCGCGCAGCCGCCGGTTCAGCCAATCAGAGCAGAGATGTGAACGCGAGGTCGTCGATTGACTCACCGGCTGACAGGAGAGAGAACCGAGATGTCGCATCCTCCTACGGGAAGATAATACCTCAGGACTCTCTCTCTCTCTCTCTCTCTCTCTCTCACCTCTCTCACCTGTGTGTGTGTGTGTGTGTGTGTGTGTGTGTGTGTGTGTGTGTGTGTGTGTGTGTGTGTGCATTTTGTTATTACTCGCCATCTGTTAATGTCCAGAATATTACCTCAGCTGATGATATACCGCACTGCTTTGGCAACGCGGGTTTCTTCCCTGTCAAGACAATAAACCACATTTGAATTTGAATCGTGGAGAGAAGAAAGGAAGACAGAGAGAGCGAGAGAGAGAGAGAGAGAGAGAGAGTGAGAGAGAGAGGAAGGGGGCAGGGCTGTGCGATTCTGCCAGCTCAGTTCGAAGTGATTCTGGTCCTCAGGGTATAAGCACATGTATGTATGTGTGAGAGAGATAGGGGAGGGAGAGAGAGAGAGAGAGAGAGAGAGAGAGAGAGAGAGAGAGAGAGGGAGAGAGAGAGGAGGAAGAGAAAATGCAATTCCAGATTACATGTGCTCGTGTTGCAGCGTGGGTGGGCATGTGTTGGAGGGAGTGAGGGAGAGTGTGAAAGAGAGAGAGAGAGAGAGAGAGTGTACGCGATGGAGACAAAAGAGTGAGTATCACAGAGTTTCTCCCCGCTAGCGAATCAATGGGTTTTGAAAACAGTGTGGATCTGGATGCATACAGGATCTTTGGGGTCCGGTAGTGATGAACCAGAGAGAAGGTCATTGTGGAAGTGGAAGGAAGTGACGTTTTGTTTCACAGTCACACACTCTGCAGACGCTTTGCAATCGCGTCAGAAACCTCGACAGCCAGGTGGAGGTCTGGAGGTCTAGAGGTCTGGAGGTCTAGAGGTCTGGAGGTCTGGAGGTCTGATGAGAGATAACGGCTAAATACATCACAGCCAGGAAAACGAGCTGAAGCAGTAATGCAGTAACGTTATAGCCACCAGGTTTCATACCTTTGTTTCCAAATGTCTCGTTTTCTGTCTTCGTTAGCTAGCTGAGCAGCCACCAAGCTAGTTAGCGATGAAGGTTAACGACTAGCTGCAAGCTGACGTCTAGAAACTAAACTGATCGGATTCACCAGTGATGAAATGATCAATCTCTTCAAAGAGTTTCAAGAGTCAAGACAGCATGAATCAAGTCTATTTCATTTCAGAGTATCCCTCAAATGTTGCACGACAAAGAGTAAGTACCTGTACTGACTGCTGTTTCGCCGACGACACGCTGCTGCTCATCGCAGATCGGCATCACAGCATCAAGCTCGAAACACACTTCTGTCGTTCACACTTTAATCACAGAGTAATGAAAGCACGCCACGGCGCTGCGAGGCGTCGCGGAGACGCTTCACGGTGGAAATACGTTTAACGGGTTTTTATCAAAGTGTACCGGATGAAAAACACGCTGAGACTTAAGGAACGTTGAAGACGCGTAGGAGGGAAGCGGGGTTGAGGTCTCTCGGCGCTGCAGGATGTTACCCACCTCTATATATCGTTGTGTAACGGCGTTCTTTGTATCAACAGCCTCTCGCGAAAAACGTGAGTACCTGACAGATTACCCATGAGCACCGGCGCCGCCGTGACTTCAGGTGCTAATTTAAAACCTGCAACACCGAAATCTGTGAGAACATCAGCTGCACTGCACGGGACCGAAGAGAACATGAGATTGTATGTCTGTACGAGTCATGATGAGAGTGTGTGTGTGTGTGTGTGTGTAGTGTGTGTGTGTGTGTGTGTGTGTGTGTGTGTGTGTGTGTGTGTGTGTGTGTGTGTGTGTTCGATGCCCGTTTGAAAGCCGGTCGCTGGTCTTTCATCCCTCAATCGCCAATTAACAAGGGCCTATTTAATTGCAGTGGTTTGGGAGGGCATACAATTACCACTGGAGCTGAACCAAGCTGAACACACACACACACACACACACACACACACACACACACACACAATCCCTCTTAATGAGCGGCACTATCAGCTCCCCTTTCTTCCTCTCTTTCATTTTGCATTTTGCTCGCCTCCTCTCCCTCCTCCCCCCCGACTCCCCCACTCCCTCGCTCCTGCTCTGCCGAGGCGTTTCAGATTAAACTCCGTACTCCTTCTGTCTCCTCGGCCTCGTTGTCTCTCTCTCTCACTCTCTCTCTCTCTCTCTCTCTCTCTCTCTCTCTCTCATTTCTTTTCCTCTCTAAGCTTCTCACCTTTTTCCCGTCTCATCTCTCTCCTCCACCTCTTCTCTCCTCCTCCTCCTCCTCCTCTCCTCGTCTCTCATCTTTCCTCCATTTTCATTTTTTTTTTACTGGAATGAAAATGACGGCTGCAGATTTGACCAGGTGAAGGAGAGCAGGAAGGACATGAACACACACACAGTTTCTATATGAATCAGACTGAATAATCATTGGGTTGCTTTACCTTTCAAGGTTCTCCTAACTTTCTCTCTCTCTCTCTCTCTCTCTCTCTCTCTCTCTCTCTCCCACCCAGGTTCCTTTAAAGGCATGTGTAAGCAGATAGATCACTTCCCAGAGGATGCTGACTACGAGGCGGATGCTGCTGAGTACTTCCTACGTGAGTCCCTTCATCCATCCATCCATCCATCCATCCATCCATCCATCCATCCATCCATCCATCCATCTATCTATCTATCTATCTATCTATCTATCTATCTATCTATCTATCTATCTATCTATCTATCTATCTATCTATCTATCTATCTATCTATCTATCTATCTATCCATCCATCCATCCATCCATCCATCCATCCATCCATCCACACATTCAGTGTTTCCTGTCTGCAGTGTTTCCTGTAAAACTCTTTTGGTTTGATGGGTGAAGGAAGGAGGAGGCGGGAGGGGCAGGTTGACCAATGAGGAGGAGGCACAGGGAGGAAAGGGGGCGGGAGACGGGGGGGGGCAACAGGAGGACTGGGTAGACAAAAGAAGAGGAGGGAGGAGGAGGAGGAGGATGAAGGGTAGGTGAAGGAGAAGGAAGAGAGGCAGGGAGGACGAGGAGAACGAGCTGCAAGAGCAGAAGGTAGAGGAGGAGGTGAAGGTGGAGAGACGAGAGGAGGTCAGGGATGTGGAGCAGGAGGAGGAAGAGGAAGAGGAAGAGGCGGTGGAGCGAGGAGGCAAGAGGAGCGGAAAGAGGAATACTGAAAGGTGAAAGAGGAGGAGGAAAGGGGGAGCGAGAGGAGGTTGAGGAGGTGAAGGAGAAGGAGGAGGCTATCAGTGCGGTGCTGTTGCTCTCCCAGCGGCTTGCCAATTAGGACACTTCCCTCTATAAATACTCCAGGCTCCGCTATGTGGGTCACACCTCTCCCTCTCCTCCCTCTCCTCCCTCTCCTCCCTCCGTCCATCCCTCACTTCCTCCCTCCTGCTTTCCATCCATCGCTCTGTCCGTCTCCGTCAAGGCCGGCCTGTCTGACAGCTTGTGGCTGGTGAATGGAGGTGACGGGGGCGGAGGAGGAGGAGGAGGAGAAGGGGGAGAGGAGGTAGGTAGGGGGGTGAAAGAGTGACAGGACAAGCGAGAGAGCAAAGTTGGTGTTGGATCAGAAAGTTTCAGAAAGTTTTCTGTTTTTTTTCATCCAGAGTGAAACAGAGTGGTTCATGTTTTGAGTGATTTACTCGCTTGGTTTATCAATTTCAACCGACTGTGTGTAAAGAATGATGACCCACATTAGTTAGTCTAGGCCAGCGGTTTTCAAAGTGGGGTTTGGGGATTTCCTGAGGTCCTTAAAGGCATCACCCAGTAAAACAAGGCAACAGTAATACACTCCCCTTGTAATTTGGAAAATTAAGTCGTTTCAAGTTTCAGCAGAATCCGACCTGTGGCGTCCTGATCCCCGTACTCCTCCTGATCCCCGTACTCCTCCTGATCCCCGTACTCCTCCTGATCCCCGTACTCCTCCTGATCCCCGTACTCCTCCTGATCCCCGTACTCCTCCCTCCCATCTGTCTGAGGGTCTTCGGCATGAGCGACTTTGAGAACCGTTGAATTCAAGGGGGCAAAAAAAAAAAAAAAACTCAAAAGAGACGAAAAAAGGACCGAGTTGGTATTCGGCACAAGACGAGCCCCGAGGAAACTCTGAGGGAGAGGAGGGATCAAAGAGAGGGAGGGACAAGGATGGAGGTGGTGAGAGTAACGAGGGTCACCTTTAAAAAAACCAGGAAGAGGAGGAGGAGGAGGAGGAGGAGGAGGAGGAGGAGGAGGAGGAGGAGGAGGAGGCTAGCCTCACTTCTGTCCTCCGCACTGCAGCTGGATCTCACAACATAGGAGCATCAGCGTCTTGGTGAACCAGTTGGAGGTGGAGGTGAAGGTGGAGGTGAAGCTGAAGCTGAAGGTGGAGGTGGAGGTGAAGGTGAAGGTAGAGGTGAAGGTGGAGTTGAAGGTGGAGGTGGAGGTGGAGGTGAAGCTGAAGCTGAAGGTGAAGGTGGAGGTGGAGGTGAAGCTGAAGGTGGAGGTGGAGCTGAAGGTGGAGGTGGAGGTGAAGCTGAAGGTGGAGGTGAAGCTGAAGGTGGAGGTGGAGGTGGAGGTGAAGCTGAAGGTGAAGGTAGAGGTGAAGGTGAAGGTGGAGGTGGAGGTAGAGGTGGAGGTGGAGGTGAAGCCGGAGGTGAAGCTGAAGGTGGAGGTGGAGGTGAAGCTGAAGGTGAAGGTGGAGGTGAAGCTGAAGGTGGAGGTGGAGCTGAAGGTGGAGGTGAAGCTGAAGGTGGAGGTGGAGGTGGAGGTGAAGGTGGAGGTGGAGGTGGAGGTGGAGGTGGAGGTGAAGGTGGAGGTGGAGGTGGAGGTGGAGATGGAGGTGGAGGTGAAGGTAGAGGTGGAGGTGAAGGTGGAGGTGGGGGTGGGGGTGGAGGTGGAGGTGAAGGTGAAGGTGGAGGTGGAGGTGAAGCTGAAGGTGGAGGTGGAGGTGAAGGTGAAGGTGAAGGTGGAGGTGAAGCTGAAGGTGGAGGTGAAGGTGGAGGTGGAGATGGAGGTAGAGGTGAAGGTGGAGGTGGAGGTGGAGGTGAAGGTAGAGGTGGAGGTGAAGGTGGGGGTGGAGGTGAAGGTAGAGGTAGAGGTGAAGGTGGAGGTGGAGGTGAAGGTAGAGGTGGAGGTGAAGGTGGAGGTGAAGGTAGAGGTGAAGGTGGAGGTGGAGGTGAAGGTGGAGGTAGAGGTGGAGGTGAAGGTGGAGGTGGGGGTGGAGGTGAAGGTAGAGGTGGAGGTGGAGGTGGAGGTGGAGGTGGAGGTGGAGGTGAAGGTAGAGGTGGAGGTGGAGGTGGAGGTGAAGGTGAAGGTGGAGGTGGGGGTGGAGGTGAAGGTAGAGGTGGAGGTGGAGGTGAAGGTAGAGGTGAAGGTGGAGGTGGAGGTGGAGGTGAAGGTGGAGGTGGAGGTGGAGGTGAAGGTGGAGGTGGAGGTGGAGGTGAAGGTGGAGGTGGAGGTGGAGGTGAAGGTGGAGGTGGAGGTGGAGGTGGAGGTGAAGGTGGAGGTGGAGGTGGAGGTGGAGGTGGAGGTGGAGGTGAAGGTGGAGGTGGAGGTGGAGGTGAAGGTGGAGGTGGAGGTGGAGGTGAAGCAGCAGCAGCCTGTTCCTCGGTGGAGGCTGGGCTCATTCATTTTGGATGTATTTTGTCCTGACAGTCGCTGAGCCTGCCTTTCTTTCTTCCTTTCCCCCGCTGCGTGTCACCATGGCAACCGTTTGAAATATCTGTGCACGTGTGAGTGTGTGTGTGTGTGTGTGTGTGTGTGTGTGTGTGTGTGCGTGCGTGCGAGCCACAGATAGTTTCCACAGACTTTACAGTGTCCTCAATAATGTGATGAGGGCAGCGCAGCCTCTCTTCACGCCCGTTACCATCACAGAGGTAGTCAGTCTGGAGACGGACGCGTATGTAAGAATCAGCACCGGCAACATCATCACACATGACATCCACCCGCTTCAGGATGGATGATATCAGCGTTTGTTGCTGGGATGTGAATGTGCAGCAGAGAGAGATCCTCTGTCAGACCCCCAGGACCGAGACGGACCGGCCGAGGGTTCGGTCCACCCTGAGGTCACCCTGAGGTGTCCGGACCGTCCGAAGGTTCGGTCCACCCTGAGGTGTCCGGACCGTCCGAGGGTTCGGTCCACCCTGAGGTGCCCGGTCTGTCCGAGGGTTCGGTCCACCCTGAGGTGTCCGGTCTGTCCGAGGGTTCGGTCCACCCTGAGGTCACCCTGAGGTGTCCGGTCTGTCCGAGGGTTCGGTCCACCCTGAGGTCACCCTGAGGTGTCCGGTCTGTCCGAGGGTTCGGTCCACCCTGAGGTGTCTGGTCTGTCCGAGGGTTCGGTCCACCCTGAGGTGCCCGGTCTGTCCGAGGGTTCGGTCCACCCTGAGGTGTCCGGTCTGTCCGAGGGTTCGGTCCACCCT
>JAXDDW010000048.1:1752500-1817500 GCA_034670385.1 Hoplostethus mediterraneus | reverse complement strand
GAGAATGTGAATCTGAACACCCTCGGAGGTGGGGGGGTTGTGGGGGGGGGGGGGACAAAGGAGCAGACAGATACAGAGGGAGAGAGAGAGAGAGAGGAGAGAGAGAGAGAGGAGAGAGATATCTAGCACAAAGAATATAAGAAATATGTGAAAAAATAAAAAGGGTGATACTGTCCCAGTTAGCATCTACCAGGGAGAGAGAGAGAGAGAGAGAGAGAGAGAGAGAGAGAGAGAGAGAGAGAGAGAGAGAGAGAGAGAGAGAGAGAGAGAGAGAGAGAGAGAGAGAGAGCGCAACAGTGACCGCCCACTTTTTTTACTCTCTGGTTCCGGAAGTAAATTTCCCATTCATTTACTCCAGAGACGTTTCAGAAAATCCTCCTATAAAGAGTTTTAAGGAACCAAGACAACCAGCTAGACGATGAATCGAGACCATAAAACATTTGATTCTGAGCAAAAAAAAGATCGGAAAACGGAGGAAAAGTCAAAAGTACAAGACTGTGTACATCATTATTTATGAAGTGAAGGAACTACTCATCCCATAAACCATTGGAATGATACTTTTCCAACAACTTCCAAACTAACGATAGTTTAGCTTCTTCTTGAATGTAACATTAGTCAATAGTATAGTGTTGATATTGTTGTTGTTGTGAGCGTATATATAGTGTTTCATATAGTATAGTGTAAAGTGTTGTCATCGACATGGTACAGTGATTCGTTCCAGCTGCATAGGATAAGCAGCTAGCTAGGTTACGTTAGTAGCTAACGTTAGCGTTAGCTGACAAGACGTTCGCGGGTGCGGTAAACATTTCCATGGTAACAGCGAGCTCCACCAATCAGAGACGTCGCTGTTACACTTTAGGATTGTGGGTAGTGTAGTACTTCTCCATGTTTTTCTCAAAACAAGGTTGATATCATACAGACTTGTGTCTTCTACAGGAGCATACACTATCGTTTCACAACCTACTAGCTTGTGGTGAGGCTACATTGGATGGTTACGACATTATGGCTCATAATCAAAATCCATATGCAGAACATGAACTTCACTGTTGAGTCTATAGGTGGCGCCGTGACAATTACATCCACACATGGAAGCTTTGATTTTAATTCGGTATGTGTCGTCTCGTGTTGCTGAACCCACAGGAAGTTCTCCCGTCGACACGTGGAGAGGAAGTGACCGTTCATGGTTAAAGTTACACTTTCACAATAAAACAACTTTTTATGAATTAGATGCTAATAAAGAGCAGACCTGTTTCATAGACGGTGGTTTTGTGTGGCGCGTGATGAACCTGTAGAGGAGTGAAGACTCTCATCCTGTTGCTGAACTTGGTGAATTTGTTTGTTGAGAATTAGTGACTTTTCAAACCCTCCTTTTATTTTCTCAACACTGACTTGTGACAGCTCTACCTACTTTTCCAGACCATTGGGAAAAACCCTTACTGTGTTGAGTCCCACAGCATATGGCGAGTGGGTACAGCTGATGCTGATGCTGATGCATTTGTTCTAATCGGATGTCTCAACGTAGCCGAGACCCGTGGGCGGGAAAAAATATATTCACATATCAGGGTATGACGTCATCTGGCGACTTCCTGAGCCGCCGGTAGCTGCTGCTGGCAACTCTGATCAGAACTGACTCACCTGAATTTGGCTCTTGAAAACACACTGATCCCAAACCTCAACACTTCATCATTTTAACTGTGTTGACTTGTCTGTGTGTGGGTTTGCTCTAATACGACCTCTCCCCCCACTTCCTGTCCCAGGCCTGAGCAACATCATCGGGATCATCGTGTACATCTCAGCCAACGCCGGGGACCCGTCCAAGAGCGACTCCAAGAAGAACAGCTACTCCTACGGCTGGTCCTTCTACTTCGGCGCCCTGTCCTTCATCATGGCGGAGATGGTGGGCGTGCTGGCCGTGCACATGTTCATCGACCGCCACCGGGAGCTGCGCGTGGGGGCGCGGGCCGCCGACTACCTCCAGGGCGCCGCCATCACGCGCATCCCCAGCTACCGCTACCGCTACCGCCGCCGCTCGCGCTCCTCGTCCCGCTCCACGGACCCCTCGCACTCCCGCGAGGCCTCGCCGGTGGGCCTCAAGGCGTTCGGGGCGCTGCCGTCCACCGAGCTGTCCATGTACACGCTTCCCAAGGGCCAGACGGGCACCCCGACGGCCACCTACAACTCCACGGAGAGGGACCACAACTTCCTGCAGGTCCACAACTGCATCCAGAAGGACAAAGACTCGGGCGGCCACAGTAACGCCGCCAACCGCCGCACCACGCCCGTATGAAACCCACAACCAGACAGACACACCCTGAGAAGAGAGAGGGAAGGGGGGTGGGGGGGGAGGCAGGAAAAAAAGGATGGATCAGGGAGGAATGAGGCGGGGACAGGAAGTGAAGGATAGATGGGCGGGGCGGGGGGCGGGGCTCCGAGCGCTCCTCTGACGCTCGTCGAGTTTCCGTGTTGACAAAAAAAAAAAGAGACACAGAAAAAAAAATGCCTAAAAAAAGAAACATGCATGATTTTCCCATCTACCGTTGTTTAACGAGTTTTGAACATGTTTGTAAAGATTTGAGGGGGAGGATGGGGAACGCGGCGGGGGGGAGGGTGGGGGGAGGGGGGGGGGGGTGGTGGGCTCGACCAGACTGCCTGTTTAAAGGTGAACTTTATATTTTTAACTCTCTTCCTCAGTCTGATGGGAAAGGGGGCGTGGCTTGCCCCTTTTGCCCCGCCTACAATCCCGCCCTCACACTACCATCCCACAAGCCTCCTCCCGCCCCCCCCACCCTACCCTCCCTCAACCCCCCCACTCCTTTCTTTAGTTGCTGTATCTTCTTGATTTCATTCTTTAATCGCATTAATACTGTGAACCGTTTAGCAGGGAGCAAATCAGTTGATATATGTATTGATTATATCTGATATATATGTTGATAAATCATGACTGGACTTCCCCGGTGCAAAAATAACAACGAGAAAACAAAAAAGAAAAACAAAGTGACATGTAAGTGAAACTGAATCGAGTCGTCATGGAAACTGAACCGACAGGAAGTGGCTTCGGCCCACTCCACAAACTGACATTTGGTTTAGTATTTAGACACATTACCACATTCTTTTACAACAACAAAAAAAAACCTTTGGCCTGCCGACAAAAAAAGCCCCGGCAGCCATCTTTGTTCCAGGGGTTAGCTGGAGGTGAAAGGTCGACCTTAGAACTCTGGGAAATGGAGGAGCTCTCGGCGAACTGTCTGAAGACTGTGGACGAGAGAACGCCGCGTCACTACTGCCAAAGACACAAAGTAGTGTGGGAGGGATCGCGGCTAGCCGCTAGGTGGCGCTAAGAGACTCCAAAACATTAAGAACTTTACATGCATGCTGATCAAAATCATCCAATCTGCTTTTGAGGAACTTCTGTTTGTTTTGAACAACGATACCATGTAAGGGCGACGGGGGCGTGACAAAGCAGAAATTAATGTTACCGTACTGTGTCTACTTCTGTTTTTGTTTTGTTTTTGTTTGTTTTTTTGTTTTTTTTGGAGTGGGTAATATGGGGGCGGGGCTTCATTACGCTTGAAACAAAAAGAACAAACTTTGGAGAACGTATAAAAGGCTTTTTCTAAAAGAGAAGAGAACCTCATCTCTTTTTACATCTAAGTACGCATTTTCAGTTTTTTCCGTTCCTTCGAACTCACACAGCCTTAGTCTCTCGTCTCATTTCTCTTGTTCTTTTGGTTTTTTTGCGTTGTGTTGTTGTAAATGAGAATTAAAAAAAAAAAAAAAAAAAAGCGTAATCTCTTTCAAGGTGCCAAAACTGAATGATTCTGAACTTGGATGCATCAAGTCCTGATGACGAATAAAAATTGGAACCCCCCGTAGGGAACAAGAACGAGTCTCTGTTGTATCCTGTGTGATCCGAAGACACCGAGTCACACCGAGTCACACCGAGTTACACCGAGTCACACCGAGTTACACCGAGTTACACCGAGTCACACCGAGTCACACCGAGTCACACCGCTGCTCGGCCTACATTCAGCCTGAAGGCATCTTAGAGACAGAGAGACAGAGAGGAAGTGAAAGACAGAGGAAGTGAGAGAGAGGTTTAGTTTTAGTCAGGTCTCTCTGCAACGGGTCAAGTCACAAAATCACTCGTTCATTTGAACATCAGTTTGAATCGAACAAGTCAAATCGGTTCTCCATTGGAACTGAATTGGAATTTCGAAGCAAGTCGACACACTTATAAACACAAAACGAACATTCGGGACAAAGACAGTAACGACTTCAGTTCTCTCCCAACAAATACTCAAGCTGATTCAGTCACTGATGGTCGTCACTGGGTCGCACCCGGACTTCGTACCGTACGATTCGTTCAGATCGTCCAGCTGCTGCTGTACGGGTTGGCAGCTCAGTTGCTGAATCAGACTGAATGAATTGTCCAGGTGTGTTTGCAGCGCCACCTTCTGGTCAAGAGACACGATTGAAAAGTGAGCGATTCATCCTCAGCAGGTTAGCAGGTTAGCAGCTAGCTGCAGGTGCTCTCACACCGCTCATCCATCTGTGATGTTCAACGCTGTTATTTTGTAATTTACCTTTTCGGTGTTGAATCCACGTCACATCGGACGAAGCGGAGAGAGGCGTTGTCAGAGGCGTGCTACAATATAACTAGTCATTTTTATTTTTATTGCCTTGAACTGTGGACTGTGGTAGATTCATGTCCATGTTCGACACACTTCCATTATTTGAGATATTGGAGACTTCGGTTGACATGAAGGTTTTATTTCCAGTCAAAAGTAAAGAAGAAATGATGCAACCATGTTTTGCTTGACAAGTAAGTTGTAGCCTGTCAGGAAGAACTCCTATTAAACTCCATTGTAGCTGCGCTGGACATACAGTATCTCAACGTGGCCTCACGTGGTCCAGGTTCGACCCAGAAACTCAACGTACATCACCGTGAGGGTGGATTTCTCCTTTAGTGAGAACTGAACCACTTTCTGGTCTTCATGAGACAGTTGAACAGACACCTGAGTGGATCCTCAACCGCCAGACAGTCACGGCTTCACTTGCTGATTGGAGGTAATAGAAGCACTAAGTTAAAAGCCTCCTTCTTATTGGTTAATGCATCACAGAGTTAAAAATGCAGCAGACAGCAGACTTCCTGGTCGGGGGGGGGGGGGGCAGTCTTTCATTAACGTGTTAATTCCTTTTATGAAGGTGTACAGAAAACTGTCCCGGCAAACGCTTTGACCTCGATTTCTTCCTCCTCTTACCTCGATCACTCGCTCCCTCCCTCACTCCCTCACCCACTCCCTTCCTCCCTCTCCTCCTATTAGCTGTATATTAGCTGGCTAACCTGCCATGCCGTCAGCTGTGGAATAAAACGTCCATTTTTTTAAACGCCGGCCTTGGTGTCCTACTGTATGAGACTCTCTCTCTCTCTCTCTCTCTCTCTCTCTCTCTCTCTCTCCCTCCCTCCCTCCCTCCCTCCCTCCCCTGGTGCGATGATCAAAGTGGCTGGCATGTCTCTCTGCAGCACTGCTGTGATCACTGAAGAGAGTCGAGTGAGGGCGGGGGGGAGGGGGGGGGGGACAGTTGGCAGCCTGATTCGAGCGGCGCCACGCTGCCCCCCTCTGGTGCGGAGGTACGTGGTTTCCTCACATCAGCTCGGGCACATCGTGTTCCAGCCGGTGACCTCGTAACACCTCGTAACACCCGCCTCCCCTGCAGCGTTAGCGGAGGACTGACCCGCCTACATGCAGCTGACGCTCCATCAGGAAACACGCTTCACCCGTCTTCAGCTCACCCGCCTTTATTGACGCTTTTCTGAAAATGTCTTTGATTTTTGTTGATATTGGTGGTTTGTTTCCATCATTCATCATCGCATCACTAGTCATCATGTGGTCCAGAAACTAAATGAAGCCTTTTAAGATCAGGTAACATCAATAAATCATTACTGCATTGAATTTGAAACGTCAGTAGAATGACAGTAAATACAGGAGACTGTCACCCAGGAGACGGTCGGCTCTCGTTGAGGTCCGCTGGGTTGAGTTTGTCTTTTACAGCCGAAACCAACGCAGCTTCGTCTTCGGCGTCGTTACTCATCTTAACCTGCCCTTGTCGGCTTCGCCTCGGGGGAATTCCCCGCTGCCATCTTGAGCGCCCTTGCTTTTACTCTGATAACTCAAGTGAACTTTCTGAGACTTTTTCCCCCAGAATGCATTGTGATCGTTTCTTGTGCACTAACCAACCCGTTGGAACGAGCGAGTATCAGAGTGGAGTTAAACAACCCTCAGATACTTGAGTCGTATTTATTTAGCAGCTCGACTGCTTCATCTGGCGTTTCACCCTTCTGAGGTTCCCCTCTCGGTTCTCGCTCCCCCGCTCTTCATCACCTAGAACCGAGGGGAAGAGGAGGAGGGTCCTTCGGTTCCTCACAGTGGAAGATGGAGGAAGGAGTGAAAGGCTGACGTTGATCCTCCTCAGCAAAGACAAAGAGAAAACAAACACACAGATAGTGCCATCCTCTTGGCAACAGGAAGCAATGTTGTTTATGGGATGTCTTCATCTTGAGAAACAGACGCTACCAACCATGATGTATCGATGTTTAAACGCTGCACAGAGCACCTTTAACTTACACAATATCCTTGAAACATCTATAATATTTTGACATTTCTGCTGTTATCGGTCATTTTGTAAGAGCAGGTGTCATTTCTCTCAAATGGAGGATGTCTGATGTTGGATTGAAACCCGTCTGCTGTTACCTGGGAGAGCTGGGAGGTGTTGTGGCTGATTCTGTCATGCTGCAGCTCCAGCAGGAGGGCAGGAGAGCTGGGGGAACAGCTGCTGTGTCCTCCCTCACCTGCAATTAGCAAGCTTTTTAGGTCACGGACAGTTAGGGGCTATGGAGCAGGCCATGCTTAGACTGAGAGAGAGAGAGAGAGAGAGAGAGAGCGAGAGAGAGAGAGAGCGGGAGAGCGAGAGAGCGAGAGAGAGACCAAGGTTGAGGTCAGTTCACTTTCAATTCAATCAAATCTAAATATATATTCACATAATTTACAATGAATGTATTAATGAGAGCCGGGGAGAGAGAGAGAGAGAGAGAGAGAGGCTGAGATTGGGTGAGATTAGTCTTTTCATTTCACTTGGTCTGAGCGCTGCGAGGCGAGATGGAAGTGAATTAAAAAGGAACATGGAGGTCAAAATAATAAACCAGGAGCTCGAGACCAGAAGAGGAAGGAGAAGCAGAAATACAGGAAGACGCCGGCGAGGAAGAGAGAGACCGTGAAGTGTGGGTGGGGGGGGCGGGGGGAGGGACAGAGCAGGTGTACGAGGCTACGTCACGAGTACAGCATCACTCAGAAATACTACGCTCTGAACAGGACAGTGAATGCACCTGACAGAGACATGTCTTGTTCTTAGTGGCTGGTAGGTGAGGACATGATGAACAAATCATTTGGCAGCATGTTCAGCTGTTGTTGGTGAGTCCGACTTTTATATTTCGTTCTTAAATTATCATTTCTCACTTCCTGTGTCTGCCGGCGTGTAACCCGACACCAGAGTCATCAGGGTTAACGGGGCTAAACGACAGCGTCTCAACAGGACGCTCTTCTCTCATCCAACCCCGGTTTGTCGTTTATTCTTATTTCATTTATTCTGTACAAAAACATCTTGCCTAGCACTGCCATGAAGAAAGCACTGAGACTGTGAATGTGGAGCCACTTTTTAACAAAATGACAGCAACACCTGGTAAGACACCCCCTCTGTTTCCTTTAGACAGTACTGATGCTGCTGTGAGGTTCAGTGGCTTTTGGTCACCCTGGTGCTAAAAATGTATGCACTCATGATCCACTTTGGAAGAGAGAGAAGCACCAAACGTGTTATATGAAGCAGAAGTGGCTTGAAAACGACCTTTAACAAAGATCTTGCATTTACACAAGTAACACAAATATCTCCGTTTGAACTTGGAGAACTGAGAGGGATCCGTCTGTAACCGCTGATCTGAAGTCAGTTCTGCTAACCACCTCTTAAGAGACTCAGATGAAGTGCAGCTGTCAGGAGAGCAGCAGGCCACCGGGTCACGGGTCACCTCTCCACCCACAATCCTCAGCTGTACAGGGGGAGTGGCGACGGCGACTCTTGCCCTCTCTTGTGGCCAGAAGGGGTATAGCAGGTATTTCTGCTGTGCGTTGAACAGTCACCTGTGAGAGTGAAGGTCTGCGTGCGTCGTAGGAAACACCCTAACCCTAACCCTAACCCTAACCCTAACCCATCAACCGGCACGACGCCCCGGTGACCCGACGAGGCGGCGTCTCCCAGCCGGAGACAAGACCGGATCCTGATGAAGCTCTGAAGACTGAGGGGTGCTGTTACAGATCTGCTGTAACCCAGATCTTGTGTTTCTCCTGTGTGTGTACTCCTGTGTGTGTGTGTGTGTGTGTAGTGGAAGTGCCAGTCACGGCTCCTGGCATCAACTGTGGCAAGCAATACACACACACACACACACACATACATATACATACACAAGGTTACACACAAAGAAATGGGACATTGCAGAAAGACAATACTGCTGGTGCACGACACAGATGAGACATATAATATTTGTATCATTGAGTTTCTGTTCCAATATGCCTGCAAAACCACCCAGGGTGCACGCACACACACACACACACACACACTCACACACAGCAGCAGAGAAAGAGTGAGAGAGAGAAAAGAGATGGAGAGATCCTAATGACTATAATTATGATCACCCACTCAAGCAGTACAGAAACATTGCACTGCAATAACAATTACAAGCTGTTAAAAAACGACTCAAATTAACAGTGAAGAATCTCATTCCAAGTCAAACTCCATTTCAGGGGGATAAAGAATGTACCAGAAATCCATAAATCCATAACTCAATATGAGTGCACCCTCAAAAACGTCTCAACTTTCAGGGCAAACGTCCAAAGGCAGCAGGTCAGTCGAGGTACTCTAGCAGGCTTTTCCTTTTCAGAATAAAAGCCTTAGATCACCAGTTTACTACGACTCTTCACGCCACGTTCACTGACCAGGAGAAAAACGGTTTCATCGCTGATGTTACGCCGCGGTGCGTAACGAGGTGAAGCCCGTCGTGTCTCCGTGACCCGCCGTGCCCTCGCCTGGATGAGAGAGAGCGAGGACGCCGCTTTGACCCGGTTTGAATGGGAGGCGGCCAATTAGAACGGTGATTACTGGTTGTTAGCACGATGATGTGAGAGGCCTGCAGCTGGGGAGCTAACACAACAAGAGAGGGGGGGGGGGGTGGAAAGAGAGAGAGAGAGACGAGAGAGAGATAGACGAGAGAGAGAGACAGTGATGGAGAGATGTGAGGGAGAGAAAGACGAGGCCAGGAACAAAGCAAGACATTGAGATCAAAAGAAAACATGGAAGGGTGTGGGAGAGGAGAGGAGAGGAGAGGAGGAGAGAGAAGAGGAGAGGAGAGGAGAGGAGGAGAGAGAAGAGGAGAGGAGAGGAGAGGAGGAGAGAGAAGAGGAGAGGAAACGAGAGGAGAGGAGGAGAGAGGAGACGAGAGGAGAGAGGAGAGGAGAGGAGAGGAGAGGGGAGGAGACGAGAGGAGAGGAGAGGAGACGAGAGAAGAGGAGAGGAGAGGAGGAGAGAGGAGAGGAGGAGAGAGGAGAGAGGAGAGGAGAGGAGAGGAGAGGAGAGGAGAGGGGAGGGGAGGGGAGGGGAGGGGAGGAGACGAGAGGAGAGGAGAGGAGAGGAGACGAGAGAAGAGGAGAGGAGAGGAGGAGAGAGGAGAGGAGAGGAGGAGAGAGGAGAGGAGAGGAGAGGAGAGGAAAGGGAGGAGGTGTATTGATTCTGCTCTTTCCTCCACAGTGAAGAATAGTGGAAAGAAGAGAGGAAGAGGGTGTAGACTTCCCTCCTCCTATCATGGAGTATCACTGCGGTAGTGACATCACTGCGGTAGTGACATCACTGCGGTAGTGACATCATTGCGGTAGTGACATCACTGCGGTAGTGACATCACTGTGGATGCCTCGCCACGCCATCGACACACAGGGAGAGACGACGAGGATGAACTGGTTATCACGGAGAAACTTTATTCAGCAGCAACAAGCCTCAGATCACTGGGACGGGTTCAGTTTTGATTTACCCCAGCTTTTTACAAGGTCCCTGAATGGACCTCCTGTTTCCACGGTGAGTTCAGGATCTGCTCCGCTCAAAACAAAACAGAATCTACAGCATCTCTGGGGGGCAGTAGGTTACTAACAGGGACCTTACAGGGTCCTAGCCTGGACTCTGTAGGTTCTGGATGGGGGTCCTAGCCTGGACCTTGTAGGTTCTGGATGGGGGTCCTAGCCTGGACTCTGTAGGTTCTGGATGGGGGTCCTATCCTAGACTCTAGGTTCTGGATTGGGGTCCTAGCCTGTACTCTGTAGGTTCTGGATGGGGGTCCAAGCCTGGACCTTGTAGGTTCTGGATGGGGGTCCTAGCCTGGACTCTGTAGGTTCTGGATGGGGGTCCAAGCCTGGACCTTGTAGGTTCTGGATGGGGGTCCTAGCCTAGACTCTAGGTTCTGGATTGGGGTCCTAGCCTGTACTCTGTAGGTTCTGGATTGGGGTCCTAGCCTGTACTCTGTAGGTTCTGGATTGGGGTCCTAGCCTGGACCTTGTAGGTTGTGGATGGGGGTCCTAGCCTGGACCTTGTAGGTCCTGGATGGGGGTCCTAGCCTAGACTCTAGGTTCTGGATTGGGGTCCTAGCCTGTACTCTGTAGGTTCTGGATTGCGGTCCTAGCCTGTACTCTGTAGGTTCTGGATGGGGGTCCAAGCCTGGACCTTGTAGGTTCTGGATGGGGGTCCTAGCCTAGACTCTAGGTTCTGGATTGCGGTCCTAGCCTGTACTCTGTAGGTTCTGGATTGGGGTCCTAGCCTGGACCTTGTAGGTTGTGGATGGGGGTCCTAGCCTGGACCTTGTAGGTCCTGGATGGGGGTCCTAGCCTAGACTCTAGGTTCTGGATTGGGGTCCTAGCCTGTACTCTGTAGGTTCTGGATTGCGGTCCTAGCCTGTACTCTGTAGGTTCTGGATGGGGGTCCAAGCCTGGACCTTGTAGGTTCTGGATGGGGGTCCTAGCCTAGACTCTAGGTTCTGGATTGGGGTCCTAGCCTGTACTCTGTAGGTTCTGGATTGGGGTCCTAGCCTGGACTCTGTAGGTTCTGGATTGGGGTCCTAGCCTGGACTCTGTAGGTTCTGGATGGGGGTCCTAGCCTGGACCTTGTAGGTTCTGGATGGGGGTCCTAGCCTGGACCTTGTAGGTCCTGGATGGTCTCGCGGTGCTCCTGGTACAGGGAGTGGAAGGCCCGGGCCAGCGTGATGAACGGGGCGTCACAGTTCTCCATCTCCTTCTGCAAGAGAAGACACGGTGACAGACGTCAACGTTGATGCTGCACATGTATACCTGCTCATGCACAGGAAGTACGCTGCACACCCATCTGACCCCCGACCACGGCGGGGTTAGTGCCTTGCTACACAGGGAATGGAACCATACTGAAATGCACTCACGGCAGACGTCTCGTGGTACTCCAATCCCTGGCTCTGGGCCCACTCTTGGGCCACGGACGCCTGCACTTCCCTCCGAGCAGACAGGTCTGACTTGTTGCCCACCAGGACGCCTGAATCACACACACACACGCACACACACACACGCACACACACGCGCACACACACACACACACACAATTCTCAATGTATACCACAAGACGTTCCTGAGAACCAACACTAACGTCCCTCAGCAGTCGGGTCTGCGGTACCTGGGACGTGGAGGCCCTGGCTGTGGCCCCGGGCCCTCTCCATCCAGTGGCTGCACTTGGCAAAGGACTGCTCACTGGTCAAGTCAAACACCAGGCACAGCACCGACGGCGTGCCCCACTGAGGACGCCGGGGTGGTGGGGGGGGGGGGGGGGGTAGATGGAGGGAGGAGGGTGGGTGGGGAGAGGGAGGAGAGGGAGGAGAGAGAGGAGAGAGGAGAGAGAGGAGAGACTTTACTGACACGAAGATGACATGAATAATGTTTCCAACACATTTAATACAAGGGAGGGGGGGGTTACCATCTTCTCACAGCCTTCCACAAACGTCTCCTTCCCTGCAGAGTCTATGATGTACAGTTCCTGGGGGGGAGAGAGAGAGAGACAGAGAGAGAGAGAGAGAGACAGACAGACAGACAGAGAGAGAGACAGAGAGAGAGAGAGAGAGAGAGAGAGACAGAGAGAGAGAGAGAGAGATTTACAGCGGTTGTGCTTGAGGGTATTTTCAGTCTGTCCCAGGTGTTTTTTCTAAATGAATTGATTCTGGACAAATAACGTTTTGTGTTGTAGATGAACTTAGACAACATACTGTTAACTTCCTGTTTCTCTAGTGGTGGTAATGATCTGTGATGCTGCACCAAAAACTGAGAAAACATCACGTCTTCTTCTTCCACCGGCCATCATGACGGATGGATTCCACCTGACCAGCCACAGTCATCACTACTCAGCAGCATGGGCTAGTGTCTGGTGTTACGATACTACTGAGAGGTGGACAGGAGGAGGAGGAGGAGGAGGGTGGAGAGGAAGACTCACCACACTGTCGTTGGTCTCTGGGATGTTGACACATTTCATCTGCAGCTCCACTCCAGTGGTCTGCCAAGAAACCAGACAGTCATGACATCATCACTGGCTCTGCTGCTGAGCTCAGACAGCTTCATGAAGATGATGCTTTTCTTGATGTCATTGTAATAAAACATCTGCCATGTGGTTTAATGTTTTCATCCAAAGCTCTTTACAGTACTGACTTTATCCATTTATAGCATTGTTGCTGCAAAAGTTGTTTGTAGCTTTATTAAAAGGAAAAATCCACCCTAAAGCACTAATAACTCCAATAACCTCGTATGTAGCTTGTATTTCTGACTCCAGTTTGTTGTTTGACGATGTATTTTTCATTTTCCTGTGATCCACCGAAGTCCAAGGTAAAGAAAATAATAATTACTAGTTACAGTCGCACTAGTCTGACATGGATGCAACGGCAACACGTTCACACCCGTTCTCTGGGGGTTGTCAAAAGGCATTCTGGGAAATGTAGGAAATCACTAACTGAAGTAGAAGTAGACGAGGCAGGTTGAGGGAAAAAAAATTACATTTAATCACAAAATGAGGGTGGTCCTAGGGTGGTCCTAGGGTGGTCCTAGGGTGGTCCTAGGGTGGCACTAACACTGACAGGGTTAGACAGTCCTTCCTACTGGGGTCACAGATGCTGAAACTGTGTGTACATGGTACTCCTTCAGATGGGACAGAAGCATCCACCTGCTGCCACAGGTGATGTAGTTACTGCTGGTTAGTCAACATGTCTCTCACACGGTGCTGGAAGTGATGTGGAAATCAACACGTTAAATAGTTGATTGCTTCTTATTTATTTCACCTCAACATGATTGTTTTCTTCCCCATCTGAACTTGGTCATGTAGGATTATGGTTCTACATATAAAAATACATTTCACAGTTCCAACATTCCTACTGTGACTTATGAAGAGAAGACAGGTTAATTGGACCCAGAAGGACACTGGGCTGTCACACAGCAGCACAACATACTGTCTGATGGTGATATACTGTTCCATACCTCAACGTGACCGTCACCAATTAGCAGCTTCACTGGCCCGATAACAACGTGCCCACAAAGTCAATATCATCCACTTATTTCTGAGGCGTGTTGGGAGAAGTTGTTTACTGGAGTCTCCTGACCAGACCAGAGTCTCTCCTACTCTGAATCTTACTATTCTTGAAATTGAAATTGAAATAATATTTGGCTTGTAAAACAGTAAAAGCGGCTGCTGTGTTCTGGAGTCCGTCAGCCACTGTGTCTTGACCACGGGGTTGAGAAATTTGCTTCTCCAACAAGGCAGAGCATACAGACACAAACAGACCCGTAGTCTCTCCCACATCTGATGTTCTGATGAAAAAGCCACTGTAGTTATCAGTTTACATTTTAGACATTTAGCTGGGACTCTTATAAAGAGCAAGTCACGGTGACTGCTACAGTTCAATAAGCTTAGATCCCTTGATCACCGACATCACGAGTTATCAATAGGAATGCATGTGACGGATAATCTTGTGATGCAAGAATGATCATGTATGACAGAGAGGAGATAAGGGAATGAGAGCTGAGGAGAAAAGGTATAAAAGTTTATTTTTAAAACCTTTTCAGAAACCTGATCAATATTTATAAAAATCCAGGAGATTACATCCTCCAAGATAGTACTTGAAAGCAAAGGCCCCTAACCTTAGAATGACCTTGAGGAAATAAGAACAGAGTGAAGAAAGAATTAGAGAAAGTACGACATGCAGTCAGGTTGCATGTCTTCCTCCTCACGTTCCTGTTTCTCTTCACTGGAACGCCGGATGGAAAGAAACCACAGAAGTCAAGAGTATAAATGAATATACAGCAAGTCACAGGAGGCACAGGAGAAGGAGATGTGATTCTGAGGGTGATAAAACAAATTAATCTCATCCTATCATAATTAAAACAGATGCCACGCGGCGTCCTCAAGCACTCTGAGATCTAAAGCAGATCTAAGTGGGTTGGATTCAGCGGTGTGAGATCTGACCTTGAAGAAGCCGAGGAGTCTTTGTATCGGCACCGAGCTCTGATTTGATCTGATGTCCTGAGCGCACGCTGAGCCGAGCGCGTCAAATGCCAAAGACTGCAGCCCAGAAAACACACGCTCTCACACACACACACACACACACACACACACATGCTGCGGCCCCAGTTAGGAGTGGGCTAATGAGCTGTTGTGATGCATAGGTAGCCCGGCGCTGGAATGTCAATGAGAGCCTGTTAGCAACAAATAAGCTGGGATCTCGCTAACGGGCCGTCTGACATTTCCAACAGGAGAACGTGAGCAGAATGGACGCCGGCCTCCGCCACCCGCTACCCTTCAAAACCAAAAGTTGAAGAGCACCGAGAGACGAGTCTCCACCGGGGACCGGTCTTCTTTATTAGTACTGTTTATGTTTATTATGACGGATGCCGACTGTACTGAGATCAGAAAGGACAAAACCCAGAAACAAACAAACCTTACATTTCTGTCGTTTTCTTATTCCAACGCCAAAGACAAAGAACAAAGACGCAATATTTCCAGCGCAGACACACTGGAGTTGAATGTTTCAGCAATATGAAACATTCAACTGTAAAAAGAGCAAAAGCTTCTTTCTAGACCCATTTTACACTGACAGGGAAAACTCCACCATTGAAGTGGAAGAAATGCTTAGGAGCCTCGATAGACCATAATGCAATGCAGCCACATTATGCAAGCACATTACACCACTTCATCACAAAATAACTGGAATGCACTGAACATCAGAGACGATGATCTAACGGTGTGAGAGTGTCCGAGGGTGGATTTTTCCTTTAACGTGTTATTAGCGCTCAGTGCCGAGATCCAGAAGTTAAAAATATTTCAACTAATAGCAAAAGAAGGTCTGGCTTCACACGGTTGCATAGCAACAGCAGGGCCAGGACAGCACGTTCCCATTTGATCAGAGAGACTCGTATGTCTTGATAGTGTAGATATTTCATTTGTTCTGTGTCTCAGTATGTTCTACTATCTTCTGCATACATGCTGTAAGGAATACATTTTTGTACTTTTGATTCATATATTTCTACTTTCTACTAATAGTGTTGTTAACCCCCCATATGTTTCCTATTATTGTTTTTTGCTGCAGTGACTCAATTTCCTCATGTTGAAGACATGAACAGTTGAGGGTTTGAATGAATGCACCATAATCTAAAATGTTTGTGTGACTTTTTTTATATAAACGGACGCCAAACTGTTTTTGCAAATAAAAAAGTGTTTCTCAAATGATCCAGAGCAAAAGGAGGTCAAGAGACGTTCATGGGGTCACAGACAAAGAACCACTCAGACAGGACGGTATCATGTTGATTCATATATAAATCAACTAGACTGCTGCGATGTGGGCAGATTAAAAATGCTGTACTATTCCAAAGCCTGGCTGCACACACACAGATACACACAGGTACACACAGGTACACACAGGTACACACAGGTACACACAGGTACACACAGGTACACACAGATACACACAGATACACACAGATACACACTGATACACACAACATCAAAAACTACGGCGTATGCAGTATGCAGAAACTGGAGTTTGCTGTTGTGCAGTGTGTGTACTATGCATGTGTGTAGGTGTGTGCTTGTTAAGTACGTGTTCTGTTGGGTGCTCCAGAATCCTGCTGTATTCATTATCGACGTTCTCGTCACCTCAGAACCCCCAATACTGCTGACACAGTAAGAGCTACACACACATGCACACACACGCCCAAACGCTTGGATCCAGTCCAATGTCTGCTCCACAACCTGTTCAGTGTCCTGGGCAGAGTGAACGAGCTTCCTAACGTCTGTGTATGTGTGTGTGTTGTGCATGTGAGCACTGTATTTGTGCATACATGCTTGATTGCATGTGAAGGTAAGCCCATGTGCATCATATGTGCACATATACGTGCTCGTCTACACTGCAGTCAGTCAGTAGCCCATAAAACATGGACAGCAGGAATGACTGAGTGGTCATGACCCCATACATCACAGTGTTGGTCAATGACTCGCCTCCCTCCCTCATGCAGATTAGCAGAAATAATACAGATTAGCATTCTCAGCATTAATTGGTGCAGCGGTTCCCACAGCGGAGTTCAGGGACCTCTACAGGTCCTTGAGAGGGTCCCATAATAGAAATCTACGGTCAAACTTACAATAAGAGTCGTTATTTCAATTTGGATTTCACTCTTTCAACTCCTGTCTCCCCACCTACCGTGTTGACACATACAGTATGTCGTTTGGTAGGTTAGGGGCTTTAGGGGTCCTTGGCATGGTAATGGATGACCAGAGGAAGTGAAATAACCTTGGTATGACTATATAGTATAGATCCATACAAGCCAGGTCATTTAACTAGCTGGCAATGCTGCCACTCATTATGTCTGTTAACAGAGCAGACAACAATGTGTTGCTGTTGACATAGCTACCATCATGATGGACCCGCAAAAGTGCAACATCAACATTGAAATTTGATTTGCCAACAATCTAAAAACACACAATCTTAACTGTGCAGCTTTACCCCACTAGTGATTTGTTCCTGTTTGGCCACACCTCTCTGCGTATACCTATGAAGCGTTTAACTACTAGGAGGTCTCCCTAACCAAACGGCTAACCTGCTGAATGTTACAGCTGATTCAGGTTAATGTTCTCACCATGCTGTAGTTCTTCTGGAAGAGTGTACCATTACTGTGGAACATCTGAGAGAGGGCACTTTTCCCCACCGCAGCATCTCCTGTACACACACACACACACACACACATTAAAGTGAATTACAGTTACTGTACAAGGTACTGCTATACAGCTGTGTGTGTGTGTGTGTGTGCTGTGTTGAATTCTGGTTCTTATATTCTCACCACTAGACTTTTGGAATAAAGTAAGACGTTTTAAGTATGATGAGTATGAGTTTTGTCCTCTGCCATGCCAAAATGTCTCCTGCAGACAGATTTACCAGCATGTGGCTGGTAGTTGGACTCAATTACTTGATTTCTGCAAATAAACGTTAAAATCTGACACTATGAACGGTTCAGAGGGCAGATGTGAGAGAAAAGAGTTAATACCCTCGACTGTTGTAAGTTTTATAGTGAAACTGATGAACCCTCCTGGTATGTAACAAAACGTTATCTCTCTGTAGGTTTTGGAAAGCTGCGGCCTGAGAAACACGTATTTCCTGTGTCGCAGAACTGAAGCTAGCTTGCTAACGAGTCGTGTAGCCAGTTGGTGCTGGTTAGCTTTAGCAGTTGTTACGTTAACCTCAGCCTGCTCCTAAGAAGCAAAAAGAAAGCGCCATTTATGGTCTAAGCTTCCAAAAACGGACTTACCGAGAAGCAGACATCTCGCCCTCAACTTCACCATGTCAGAGGACAACTTCCCAATGCATAAAGTTAAATCTCTGGTATCCGTAGCGCTAAATGAGCTCGTTGTTTTGAACTGTCTGGATATCTTCTTCCTTGCGCCTCGGCAACATGGACACAACGCGTATCCTAGCAACCGGCGAAGGCTGCCTCACTGATCCAATCAGCGAGCGCGTAGTGCCAACTGTGCCTTCACTGGCTGGCAGTGAATACGTAGGGGAGGCACGTAAAAACCCAGACGTGCGTGGCCGTTTCCAGCAACGCCGCTAGAGGGCAAGATTTCCCAAATTGACTCAGTATCACTATAATATTTATACAGGAAGTTTTGCTGTGATATTTGTATAGTATCCATAAAAAATAGAATTATTAGAGTTATGTTCAGAAAAGAGTCTATGTCCTTAATGCACATCCCCTATAGAGCATACTGAGAAATATATAGGCTATAGGCCTACATAATCGATCAAATAACCTACTTGGCCTCTTTGGGCTTGCGACAATTTGTTTTCCTATTCTTCTTCTCATGGAAAATGCCTGCTAACAAAGCACTTCAGACAAATACGAAAGCGCATGACTCCTTGTGGCATCCTGTAAGCACAAGCGCGTGCCCCTTGCGAGAGGTGACGCGCGCATGGGGCCGATTTCTAGCCGAGGAGCGCTCCGAGGCGTGACAGCGAACGCGCGCTGCTTTCGCCACCGGCTTCTTCTGCGCTCAGCCTCCTCCCCTTCTGAGAGAGAGGGAGAGAGAGAGAGAGAGAGAGAGAGAGAGAGAGAGAGAGAGAGAGAGACGGCTTCTCCGCTCAGCCTCCTCCTCCCCTGCTCTATTCCTCCTCATCCTTGGAAAAGAGAGAGAGAGAGAGAGAGAGAGAGAGCACCATCAAAACACTAGCAAATAGCTTCCCCTGGACTGCGATATCGAGAGAGGACAAAAGGGAATTTAAAGGTTAAATAAAAAAAGAGGAGAGACCAGCGGAGAGACGCGCCAAGGAGAGACGCGCCGCACACCCAGATCCTCCAGCAGAAGCTCAGGAATTATCCGAGTCGGTGTCCGGTTCCCCACACACACCCTCTGCCTTTGAAACAGCACCGGGGAGGAGGACCAGAGAGGAGGTGCAGAGAGGCGCAGGACCATGGAGGGGATGCAGGCATACGGAGCTGGGAAGGCCGGAGGAGCCTTCGACCCCGTCACCTTCTTCCAGCAGCCCCACACCATTCTCCGCATAGTGTCTTGGGTGAGTGCTCCAACGAGGACAGGACAAATACACAAATAAACAAGTTTGCGGGTGTACAAAGTGGCCGCACGCCCTTAAATAACGGAATTATACAACTTACACGTGCACAGTGTGAAATATAAAATGCTTTTATTTCTCCTTAGTGTATCTAAAGGGCCCAGAAAGGCTCCTAGTCTGCCTAATAATAACCCTTTGGAAAAAAAATCACCACTCATGGGACTTGTGCATATACTGAGCTCTGGTGATCTCATCCTACTTCATGGGATTTTCTTCATCTCTATTGTATCACTAGAATATTCCTATAATATTCCTGTACTGATGGTGAGTTAATAGTGACCTTATCAGAATGGGCCACACCGAATCTATACATGGATTAAAACACTAACACCTCCCACCCAGGCTGCCTGAGATAATAGATCAGTTTACTAGTTGTTTTTTCTAGTGAGCACACAGACACACACACTGGAGGGATCAAATACCTCCACCCACTATATTTTAGAAGGATACTAAACACACCTAGCAAAACTCCCAATAGGAATTATAACAGGATATCATAATGCTAACACAGCAGATGGTAAGGTCACTTTAAACTCACTGCCAAGGACCAAACACGACCGATACAACTAATTGGCCGACATCCTCAATGTCATGAACCGGACCAGGAGTAACAGGAATACATGATAGCTTGGGAGAGACATTAGGGAGCATCTGGTCTGATCTGCAGCCCTCCTTCCCACCGTCTCCTACTTCCTGGTCCAGTAAATGACATTGAGGATCCTTTTTGTTGCCGAAATGCAAGTGTGGGCTGTTTGCCAACTGTGTTGTCGTTTGTGTTTGCCAAGGAAGCACACGCCGTATTTGTTCTTCATAGAAAGGAGGCTATAGCCATTAGGCCTGGAGCTGAGGGCATTAGAGGGGTGGATGTAGTGGAGGGTAAAGTCACCTAAAATCAGTTGAGCATCCTTTTCATGTGCATAACAGACTTTACCCACCTTTTGAGGATGACATCATTCTTTATGACATGAATTCATAGTACAGACCCGATCCTATCCCATCACCAAGTTCAATAAAAATAGGGTCTTTAAAGGAAATAAAACATAAATTAATCCTTTTCTGAAAATGGTATTGATTTGTTGTCTTATAATGGTGGTTGTTTGGTTGTTCTCCTCATGATGATCATGACTGGAGGTTCTAGTTTACCCACCTCTTTATTCACTACATCACTGATAGACAGATTCCACGTTTATCATTTGTTCATAGTGTTAGGTAGAAATGCTAGTTAGCCGTTAGCTTCCTTGCAAGCGCACAGAGAGTAAAAGGAGCCTGTTTGTCTCCATACTACGCTACGGCAATCGTGTCCATAAGTATGTAGTACAGTACACCTTGACGAGAGTTCAAGTGTAAAGTACTAAAGCAAAGCCGTTCATTACAACTGATGATCCTGATGATCCTGATCCCCCCCGACTTCAGTGCTCGATTTGGAGGGGCGTTCAAATGCTACTTCCTGGTGGGAAAGTTGGATATCCGATAATCCCAAATTACATTAATACACAATTCCATCAACATGTGATTAATATGAGATATAAATGGCATCTAGTGGATGTCTTCATCCCTTGCAGTAGCCTACCACAAGTGTACACATTTCTAGTATGGGTGGGAATCAAACCCTGTGGGACAACAGCTGTAGGGTGAACCTGAAGGAACGTTAGATGCTGCATGGGCCCAATGTAGACGTACACACACACACACACACACACACACACACACACACACAGGTATGGAGTGACTTTCTGGGATCTCATCACATGCCCCGCCCTCTAAGTGACGCCAGAGCAACAACTTGGCAACGGTATCCATGGTAACAACCACAGCCTGAGTTGTGATGTTGTCAGTAGGTGCATATCGTGTGCGTGAGATGATGCTAATCATTAGTCTGTTGTGGATTGTGGGGGAGGAAACATTTGGTGGTGGGGGGTGTTTGTGTATGTTTGTTGTGTGTGTGTGTGTGTGTGTGTGTGTCGGGGGGCGGGGTTTGTCAGTTTAGCATTGATAGAGTTACAGGATCATACAGGGAACGAGAGCGAGAGAGAGAGATAACTCTTCCTCTCCCTCACCCACTTCTACTGACTCATGGGGGTTGCATGTGGAAGTGATAATGAGTGCGTTATGGAAAAGTGTGTGTGTGTGTGTGTGTGTGTGTGTGTGTGTGTGTGGTGTGTGTGTGTGTGTGTGAGCATGCCAGTGTGTTTGCGATGATGCACAAGGCATGGAGGAGAGAGAGAGGAAGACATGCATGACACCTGCACATGTATTGGATGGGTCGTTAATGTAGCTTCAGCGGAGATGAATAAAGTTGGATTGAAAAAGAACAAACTGAATTAAATTGAACAGAATTGAGTCAAACCCAGTTGGAAAGTTGAGGAGTCAGCTTCTTGTCCATGTATAGCACCTCCAACCACAGAATTATTAACTATTGATGCCGCTTTTGTTCTTCTTCTGCTACTGCCCTACAATGGTTGCCACCTTAGACCAGCCACCCATGTGACACCTCAAAGGCGTCCAGATCTTTATTCTTCAACAACGGGCATGAAATACTGAATGTAGTCCAGCAGGGTTGCAGGAATAAGACAGACTTCTACCATGGAAGAGGAACAGAAGAAGAACAGAAAACTTGACGTCCTGCTCTTTGATTAAACAGACTGAACTAAACAGATGTTGATTGGCTGTAGGTAAACAGAGCAGAAGCTGATTGGCTGAGAGAACAGAGCAGGAACCCATTAGCTATAACAGACCTAAATCGTATTGGCTGTCAGACCTCCTTGTGCAGAGATATCTACTGTAAACTGGGAGTCTCCTATCCTGCAGTCGTTCTTCAGTGGATGCTTCATCTCTGCAATGGTGAAACTACAGTCTTCCTCTTTAGACTGTCTGGAATAGTAGCAAGCTGCCCAGTCAGGCTTAATCAATTCATCAGCAAGGATTGATTAGCAGACAGTGCACTGACATGATGGACTGATGGACCTATAGTAGAAGTAATGATTTACTCATTGATTTATTGAGTGCTTCCAAAGTTAATTGTATGTTTAGAAACTCCTTGCTGTTCCAGTGTTTCCTCTTTCATTTAATTGCTCTCACTTAAGGAATATAACCTCACCGGCCACTTTATTAGGCACTCCTTCTCGTTAACACAATTAGCCTGCTCCTCCAAACAGCCAATCACGTGGTCCTAGCTACTAGAGAGATGTTGGAGGCAGAAGGTCCTACCTACTAGAGAGATGTTGGAGGCAGAAGGTCCTACCTACTAGAGAGGTGTTGGAGGCAGAAGGTCCTACCTACTAGAGAGATGTGGAGGCAGAAGGTCCTACCTACTAGAGAGGTGTTGGAGGCAGAAGGTCCTACCTACTAGAGAGGTGTTGGAGGCAGAAGGTCCTACCTACTAGAGAGATGTTGGAGGCAGAAGGTCCTACCTACTAGAGAGATGTTGGAGGTAGAAGGTCCTACCTACTAGAGAGGTGTTGGAGGCAGAAGGTCCTACCTACTAGAGAGATGTTGGTGGCAGAAGGTCCTACCTACTAGAGAGGTGTTGGAGGCAGAAGGTCCTACCTACTAGAGAGGTGTTGGAGGCAGAAGGTCCTACCTACTAGAGAGGTGGAGGCAGAAGGTCCTACCTACTAGAGAGGTGGAGGTAGAAGGTCCTACCTACTAGAGAGGTGTTGGAGGCAGAAGGTCCTACCTAATAGAGAGGTGTTGGAGGCAGAAGGTCCTACCTACTAGAGAGGTGGAGGCAGAAGGTCCTACCTACTAGAGAGGTGTTGGAGGCAGAAGGTCCTACCTACTAGAGAGGTGGAGGTAGAAGGTCCTACCTACTAGAGAGATGTTGGAGGCAGAAGGTCCTACCTACTAGAGAGATGTTGGAGGCAGAAGGTCCTACCTACTAGAGAGGTGTACCTAATAAAGTGGCCGGGGAGTGGCGTGTAGGTTTCTATTGAGGTTAGGTGGTTTGATATATAGTTTATATATGGCATACTGTGTGCATATTGGCAAGAGAACATTGCAGAGACGTGCAACACACACACACACACACACACACACACGTTGCATTTTTAGCGCCTGTGTGTGAGAATGCAGTCACGAGGTTTGAAAGGTATTTTAAGATATGAGCTGCATGCGTGTTTGCCTGCATGCAGGGTTAGGGTTAGGGTTCATGTTGTGTGCATGTATCGTAGATGTCTGCAGCTTCGTGGTGAGCCTGTTCATATTTAAACACCCACAAACGAGCCAACTGTTAAGGCCTGTTAAGGACTGGAGATACTTCTTAGCATTTGGCAGCTAAGTGACACTGACCTCGAAATACTTTCCGGTGATGGAGCTATACATTCAGGCACGTGGTATATTGTCCTCAGTGGCAAACCCCACTCATCTGGGACTCGGAGTAGGTTAAAACAAACACTGAGATCTCACACCTACAGTTTGTTTTTCTTTGGTTTAAACTGAAGTGAAAAAGTTGCATTTGGTTCTTTTAGGTCAACACTGTCCAATTACAAGCGAACCAGAGCTTGTAGACAAAAGTCACATGGAGTCACCAGTAGCTTGTTTATTGAACAGAGTTTTGGTGACCCGTCGTCCCACCAGGTTAGAGATTTCGGCAGATCTGATAACAATGTGATTCTGATCTGAGGAACTGCTGGCTATCAGGTAGCAACAGCTTCCTCCTTTTTACCCATAATGCCTTTTGGGGTCGTTTCCTGTAGCTGGTGCAGATTAACGAAGCGCTTGGACCTCGTGTGTGGATGTGCGTGGTCACTGTGTTTACGTCTGCCCTTGGTGCTGCAGTGGCTCTCCTCTGCACGTCTTTCTCGTCCTTTCTCTTCCTTTCTTTCTTTTGCTGTCTGTAAATGTATAAATCACACTAATACTCTCTCTCTCTCTCTCTCTCTCTCTCTCTCTCTCTTTGTTACACACACACATAGATAAACAGACATTCGCTTACAGCTTCATTACATGAGCAGTCGCAGTCGCTACCATGGTGACAGCAACAATCACGTATCACCAGTCCAGACAAACCACCAACCCGCCCCCAAACACACAAACACAAATATAACCCCGCGGTGTTTCTGGATTATTTGGCAGCCCAGCTAATTCTCCAATGCTCATTGTTCATTGTTTATCAGTAGGTGTAAATGACTTGTAAACTTCATTGTCACATCCGTCTCACATCCTAATCACATTCTAACCACATCTGTCTCACATTCTAATCACATCTGTCTCACATCCTTCTCACACCTGTATCGCATCCGCCCCACATCCGTCTCACATCAGTCTCACATCCTTATCACATCTGTCTCGCATTTGTCTCATATCCATCTCACATCTGTATCACATCCGTATCACATCCGTATCACATCCGTCTCATGTCATCTCACATCAGGCTCACATCCGTCTCACATCCGCCTCTCATCATCACTGACATCTTCTGATGTGAAATTCATTTGATGGTGTAGCAGCTAACTAACTAACTAACTAATTAACTAACTAACTAACTAACTAACTTACCATTCTGGTGCTTTTGCAACTGACTGTAGTTCATTTATTGCGTTATTGTGAACGCACCCTGACGAAGACGACCAGGAACAAACACACAAATCCCTGGACGTTTCTAATGCAATGCCAGTTCATGGTCTGCTGTAGTTCCTGTGTGTGTGTGTGTGTGTGTGTGTGTGTGTGTGTGTGTGTGTGTGTGTGTGTGTGTGTGTGTGTGTGTACAGTATGTGAATACCAGGGCCACATGAGGCCTGGCTCAGTTGTCTGGTCTTCACAATGCCTCCAAAAGGCCTTTCACCCGGCACAACAGCCGCTTTAAATCATTCACAACCACCTAGACTGGACCGGTCAGACTGGGCTGACGACTGAAATAGAGCTATTGTTTGTAGCAGTTGTCTTTGTAACAAGTGTTATTTCTATATCTGGTTTAAGGTATAAAAATGTTCATGTGTGTGTTTGTGCTGCATGTGGAGGCGATCAGGAAGCAAGCACTTTAGAGAGAGAGAGAGAAGCAGACAGAAATAAAGGGAGGGAAGGTACAAGGAGAGAGACGGAGAGGGAGATTCTGGAGGAAGCACACATGCACGCACACACACACACACACACACACACGTTCGGCATTCCACGTCCTTAATGTGCAATTTGTAAGTGACCCCTCTTGATGGTCACAAGATCAGGACCCCACGTGGTGTCCTCTACAATGCCCGCTTTCAGCACCACCAGAAGCCTTGTGATCTGTCTACGGATCAGAGGGCCGAGGACACACACACACACACACACACACACACACACACACACAGACACACAGACACACACACACACACACACACACACACACACACACACACACACACACACACAGACACACACACACACACACCTAAAGCAGCCAGACAGAGAGAGAGAGAGTGGGGTGTGGAGTCCCTTATGAACTCATATCACATGTTCCTGTGGGTGAAACCAGGAGGTGTAGATTTGCTGCAGTGGCTATAAACCATAAACCCCTTTGACTTTTTGCACTTTTTCTTGTGCTACAAAGTCAGTTATTAATCTTCCACTGGGTTTCCATCAAAGACATTTATGTGAAAAGTGTAAAATGTGCAAAAAATGGTTGTGAGTACATGGTTGTGATGGTTTGCTGGTACTATTTTTACCAACTGAACAGGGGGGGGGGCGTCGCTTTTGGCCCCGGCCTGACCTCTGACCCCTCTGGTGAAACGCATGTATGTATACAAAGTACTAAAATCGGCATTACACCTCACATGATCTGGCGGTTGGTGTTCTTCTGAAGGACATCTCCGGCCACAAAGCGTCTCCTTCCAGAGAAATAGCAGAGTAATTGAATCTGCTCTCTGCCATGTGACAGCAAATATAATTGCGACCCTGAAGACGGTGTGTGTTTTCTAACCCAGTCAACTGGGTCATGGCGAAACCAAGCCTTATTTCAAGTAAGGGTGTGTGTGTGTGTGTGTGTTTGTATCCGTGACAGACAGAGAAAAAGAGAGTGTGCAAAAGAGGAAGCTAGAGAGACACCTAGAGAGGGAGAGTCCCCGGGGCTCCGGTTATTTCCCAGCTCTTTCCCAGAGGAGTGACAAAAAAAACTCGGTGTCACACTTACCGGTCGGCCTGCAGGTCCTGCTGGGCTTGTTAGAGAATCTCCCAAGCATCAACATCCAAAACAGAGAGGAGCACAGCAAGATGTTAAAGCGCAATGTCTGGGAGCGGGGAAACGCTGGACTCCACGACCACCACAATACACAAACAAACAGGAAGTAGCTATATTAGCTATATTAAATCATCAAAATAAATAAAAGGGTTGTTTTTCAAAAGAAGGATACCAGGGCACTTTGAGGATGATATGATAAAGTATGTATTGAAGCAAACAGTAAATATTAAATCGTAAAAAATGAGAAATGATAAATAAAATGTCCCTCACCATCATTACGGATGGGGACTGCTGTCTCGGTCCACTGGTTCGGGACAGTCACAATGCTCAGATCGGAGCTCGTCAAGGTTGAGGACCGTCACATTTCCCCAACTTGTCTAAACCAAAAACCAGAGGGTGCGAGAGAAACTGCAGGAAGTGCGGATAGAAAAATGTCCGTGTTTGTTTTGGCTCTGGTGGTGTGAGAGTCCAGTCTCTACCTCGTCACCAAGCACGGGCGCCACGGTGACCAGTCTTCGGTGGGTGTTCGGTGGCTTCCTGTGTCCCCGGTGTGAAAAGGAAACCGGTTCATGAATGAACTTTTATTGTCACATACACATACATAAATTGTTTTTCTGCACACCCCTGACAACATATCACCCCGAACCAACGACCCTGGCGTTAAATGCTGCCATTTATCCAGCATTATTACTGCAAACAATTCATTCTTGAGTATTACAGAACCATCTAGCAACCAGCAGGTTCCTTATAACATCTCACAGTTGAAAAGAGAGAAAAACGTGAACATTTATTTTAGCAGTGAAGAGTCGCTACTCACAGTCCTGTCAACTCTAACTTCACATCACAAAGATTTATATTATTAGCTCAATAGAAACACAGAAACATTGACTCTGCAGCAGTGAGCTCCAAACAGAGGGATGCAGGTTCAAGCCTCCATGTGGCGAGCTGAAGATTAACAACATTTTAAAATAGCCCTAAAAGCAGGAAATGAAAACGTGCACGGTGGATGGTGTGCACGTGTGTGTGTCGGCGTGTGCTTGTACATGTGAGACAAAGATGGAAGGAGAGAATTTGTGTGTTGAGTTACTGATGCAAAAAAGTTGAAATAGTTTTTTGGCTGCGGTGGGGAGTTCAGGTTCACCTCCTCTACGTCTGTTTGGGATGGAGGAGGATGTAGGATATAAGGAGGAGTAAAATCTGAGGAGAAAAGGTAGAAGAACACACACACACACACACACACACACACACACACACACACACACACACTCCCTGGCCGGTTTGGAGGAAGATCGGCGGGGATGGGATAAGAGCAGAATTTCATTCAACTTGGACACTCTAAAATGCATGTGTGTGTGTGTGTGTGTGTTGTGCGGCCACTTCCCCCCTGCATGTGTTCAATGTTGCAAATAAAGTCACACACTACACACACTACTTCCCCTTTCAGTCATGAAGAAGCCTACTTCCCTCTAGTGCAGGTGTAAGCACTGAGCCGATAGATGATACTGACATCATCTGAGTCACTGTGTGTGTTTACGTGGCCTGATGTGTCCAAGTAAGCCGGGTCTATGAGGCAATAGAGAGATCGCGTGTGTGTGTGTGTCTGTAGTGTGTGTGTGTGTGTGTGTGTTTGGGCGCGCTCGTTTTTCTCCAGATTCCGCCCGTGGGCAGGAGCAGGGCCAGTAACGAGGGAGATGGGAGAAGACGGGAGGGAGGAGGGAGCGATGATGCAGCCGGTGTAAAAATAGCACCGCCTCCATACCCCTCCCTCCTGCCCCCATCGCTTCCCTGCTCTCTTCCCCCTCCTCCATCCCTCCATCCCTCCGTCTCTTTCTTTTCACGAGAAAGGTCGGGAATGGGTGGAGGGGGGGAGTGAGGTGTTACTACAGCGTTACTACAGCGCTCCAGAGTGGACGAAGACGAGGAAGACGTACGGGGAGGGCGGAGGGACCTCAAACGCCACGTTGTAACTTTAAAGGGGCAATACGGAAGATTTTTAGCACAAAACGACCAGAATATATCCATAAGAGTTGATAGGGTTGGTGATCAATATCACATATGCACAAAAACCAAGTGGAATTACAAGTCCCCCCCTGCCAGATCTCCGTCCCCTGAACTACTTTCATTTGCAACTGCTCAGCGATGGATACGAGCCTGAAGCTATGAAGGTTAAAAGCTTCATTCTCAAGCCAGTAAAAGCAATTCATGCTAAAAGAGTGTGACTGCACTAGGGGTGGGCGATATGACTAAAAATCAATATCGCGATTATTTCAAACTTTTACCTCGATTCTGATTAATAAACGATTATTTTATTTGTTTTGTTTTATTTTGAAATATGTTTTATTTTGAAATGGACCGGATGCTCTATGTCGTTCCTGTGTCTGACTTCCTGCCTGGCTTGACACATTCGCTCGCCAAAACCGACCGGTCCAAACCTGTCTGAACACGGAGGGACGTGACTGAATACCACGTAGTATTTTTAAGGGGACAGTTCATGAACGCAGTATTGGGGAAAGTATTTGACCCATTCATTCACGGGAAAGTGATGTTACGTCTGATGCGCGCACACACACACACACACACACACACTGGTTGCTTTGCTAACTGGCGCTTCTAGACGTTCCTCGTTCTTGTCGCCTAAATAACAATCGAAATGAACGATTTTGAAAATTTGCCACGATTACATCATTAAATCGCGATTACGATAATAAACACGATTATCGCCCCCCCCCCCCTAGACTGCACCCACTGTTATAGAATATCAGTTCTCTGAACCTCAATCTCTGTAAAAGTATGACTGGTCTCCATGTTATGTTTATCTTACTCATCTCTATTGGGAACATGTGATTTTATTGTTTGTGCCAATTACAGGCCACCGTAGGTCAAGGGGGCAGGAGGGGCGGGGCCTGTGTCAGAGAGCCGATGATGTCATTCCTACTCGTCGATAGAAGTGATGGACTTAATGCCGCTTTAAGGTTGTTATTCAGCAAAAGGAGATATTTTATATTTGCTAACTGTTTTTGTTTGGTTCACAAATTTCCAGTTATGAGCTTTTCAAGATCAAAGGGAGGAAATGTAGAAAATACAGCAGATGATTTCCCCCTTTTGCTCCATTTTGTTTCTAATGCTTTAATTGCTGAAGGAGCTCAAAACAGAAGATCAGAGTTTCTCAGTTCTCAGAGTTTTAATAAAACAGGGCGTCAGTAATGGAGAATTCCCTCAATATTTCCTCATTTCAAAATAAAGTCACTTGATTTTTGACTCTTTTCCCCCACACACACAAGTGGGTTGACGGGTAGAAACCAGACGGTGGCTGAAGATGAAGCTGACAGCAGACGAAGAAGAAGCTGTTGTAATCCCGTCATGACGGACAGCCTGGTCGCTGGCCTCTGGCTTGAAAGTACAGACTATTGTGTTCCCCCTTTTGTATCACTCACACACACACACACACACACACACACACACACACAAAACAGCTGGGTAAACTATCAAAGCAGCCCTCACACCTCAGGCTCACTCTGTTTTCTACAATTACACCTTTAGTTTTCCCCCTCGCACTCTCTCTCTTTCTCTAATCTCTCACTCTCTGCACACTAAGCACCTGAACACACACACACACACACACACACACACACACACACTCAGCCTCGGTCTGATCCAGTGCTAGTCAGAACCAGCACCCTGGAGGTTTAGTCTGAGTGTATGTCGGTGTTGTGCACTCACTGCACTGTGGGGGGGGTACTAACAGTGTGTGTGTGTGTGTGTGTGTGTGTTCACCTGCTTAGTGTGCAGGTTTATGTGTTCAAGCATCAAGATGTGCTGCTGTGTGTTCATATGTGTTTGGTCTTAGAGGAGAGGAGAGGAGGAGAGAGGAGAGGAGAGGAGGGGAGAGGAGAGAAGAGGAGAGGAGAGGAGAGGAGAGAGAGGAGAGGAGAGAGAGGAGGGGAGAGGAGAGAAGAGGAGAGGAGAGAAGGGGAGAGGAGGAGAGAAGAAGAGGAGAGAGAGGAGGGGAGAGGAGAGAAGAGAAGAGGAGAGGAGAGAAGAGGAGAGGAGAGAAGGGGAGAGGAGAGGAGAGATTAGATGCTATCATTTAGTAACCTGCTCCTTTGATTGACTCCATCTTGAAGCCGTCTGTCTCGTTACCTCCAGGATGAAACCCTCCAGCTCCGAGATAGTTGTTATTGAATCATCATTAGGCCACGCCTCCTGGAAGCACACAGCGGGGGGTCTGAAAGGGTCTCGCTCTGAAGTGGCCGTGTAATCCATCAGGGGAAGTGAGCGTGAAGATGGGAGTCACGAGGTTTTCACCTGACGAAGCGCCACGCTCTTAAAGGAGTTTAAGGAAAGGAGGGGAAAGTAACTACCCCGACACTGTATATTACAATGTAAAGTACAAATACTGCAGATGTATGATGGTAGTTTTGTTTTAAAGGGGCAGAAAAACTTGTTGCCCCTTTAAAACAAGTTGCTTCAAAAATACCACGGCATCCTCCGAGATGTGACCTTTAAACAAATAAAACACAAATAAATAACACAAATAAAACGTAATAAAACACTACACCCCTTAATAATCCTCTCCATAGACTATCACTCATAGTGCGTGACTTTTTCATGACTGTAAAACCTCTTGCTGTCTCCACCTGCACCACGGCTGAACGCAACAAGTTGATGCTAGGGGTTGTCGAAAGGCATCCTGGGAAATGTAGGAAATCGCTAACTGACGTAGAAGTCGACGAGGCAGGCAGAGGGAATGTGGGCACACCAAAAAACCAAAACACTCCATCACTAAAGCTAAATGACAACATGCTATCTGATGGACTTTCTGCATGTACGTCCGTAGCATGGCTAGCCTCGGTTGTACCTGAGACGTTTTCACATCCCTCCTCCTTCTCCTCGCCCTCCAGCTCTTCTCCATCGTGATCTTCGGCTGCATCGCCAACGAGGGCTACATCAACCGCCCCGACGAGGTGGAGGAGTACTGCATCTTCAACCGCAACCAGAACGCCTGCAACTACGGCGTCTTCATGGGCTCCATGGCCTTCCTCTGCTGCATGGCCTTCCTGGCTCTGGACGTCTACTTCCCTCAGATCAGCAGCGTCAAGGACCGCAAGAAGGCGGTGCTGGCCGACGTCGGCGTGTCAGGTACTGAGGTCATCTATGCTACGGGCTGCTTAGATCCTTTATGTACACTATGAAATCTACAACCTCACCCAAGGACAGCAAGGAGGCCAGCTGGGTGAGGTTGGGGTGTTGAGTACAGGTTCACTCGATGTACAGTGGTGGCCAAAATTGTTAGAACACCTGACAGATCTGAAAATATTGACCTTTTCTTGCCTCCAAAACATGATTTCATTTCATAATGTTCATGAAACATGCAGATGGTTGCTCTGAGCACAACAAATATCAGATGAAGTGAGTCCTACTGTTTTTATCCACTTTTAACTTTAATATTTGGTATGTCACCTTTTGCAGCAATTCAAAAGAATCACACAGCTGTGTCCTAAGACTCTTGATCACCATCAATTTAACCACCATCACACCTGACAATGATTACACAAGTAATTTGGCTTCTTCTGTGAAGGAACATGATTGTGTGACATTGACAGTGAAATAGGCCTAGCTTGTTTTTTGTAAGGAAAATGACGTAAATCTCCTTATGATGCTCTATTCTGGTTTATAGAGCATAATGATGACTTTGTATATATTTCATTCATTTTATGGGTATTTTAATGGCCAATTGAACAAAAACAACTGAAACCTCTTAAATGTATGCCAATTTTGGCCACCACTGTATGACTGTTAACACTGAGCTGAAGACTGCAAAAAGGTCATAGCTAGCTGCAAAATGTGTGTTGTGCCTAGGTGTCTTCTAGTTCATTCTTTAGCATCAGATTGCAGAATTTCCGTGATTTTCCGGCAGGACTTCATGGTCTTGTTCTTATGTGATCTCTAGAGGACGGGTCGTGCCGGTAATGGCACCTCTCTTCAAATCGGTCCATCTTGGATGAAAAGACATGAGGTAGTGAGGTAGTGAGGTGGTGTACTGTTCAGGTGTTCATTGAGCCACATGAAGAATATCAGCCACATCAGAGCGTCAGGTAAAGATTGACCGGATGACCTCGGTGCACCAGCCCTAACTAAAACACTGTCATGTGAGATAACCCTGCAGCTCCCTGTACAGAACAACAACGGTGCTGAGGGAGAAAGCAAAGAAATGTTTGCTAGTCAGAATGAACATGCTATGATCATTTAGATGTATCATGACGTGCTGTATAAGTGCTGGACAGGTTGTAAGGCAATAATACTTAAAAGACAATAAGAGAAACAGTAGAAATACCAAACATTTGACATCACGGTTACAGAAGAATCAAACAAATTCAAAAGCCTGTCTGTAAAAACATCAAAGATGACTTCATGTCTGTAACCCACCAAAGCCAAACCCACCAGACGGCAGATCTGGCATCAGGTAGAGACTCAATAGATACCTTGGCAGAGTCAACCCAATTAAAACTAAACGACTCGTCAAGCTTAACCCAAGGACGGTCAGAGGGTCCTTAGACGAGACCCCGGCATGGAATAACCCATACCCTGAGCTTCATCCTTTCTATTGCATGCAGATAATCAAACACGTCTCATATGATAGACCGCCATGTGGGGATTATCTTACAGCACCAGGTTCACCGGGCCTTTCCGCTGCCAACACAATCAGAGCCTCGGTGGGAGGCGGTAACAGGAGCCGGCCAAAACCCAGCAACAATCACGGCTTCCTGTAACAGAGAGACAGACGCTTAGAACCGATCAGGACATCCATACAGTCAGTAGTCCCTACTAGCCGCTGCAACCTGCAACCTGCAACCTGCAACCTGCAACCTGCAACCTGCAACCTGCGCTGTATGAAAGTAGCATCCAACAGTTTTAACTGGGTCCAGCAACTTGATGGATCACTTGGCAACCGTTCCAGAACAGAGGAACCGATGTTGCCTAACAAACCGTTTCTAATCCATTTTAATGAAACATCCGAGCGACCAATCAGCATCCAGACAGACCACAGATGGTTGGGTATTGCTGCCGCTGTACTAAAACCTCATAACTGCCATCTTGGCATGTCTCTCTTCACTCAGGTAAAGGTGCTTCACGTTCACACAGTTCCACCTCCTGCCTGGTACAACCAGTCTACTGCTGCTGACTAGGCACGTGCTGCGTTCAAAGGCACTTTAATGTTAGTTGTTGAGGAATGGGAGAGCAGAGTTTCGCAGCTGGACCAGGACTTTAACTGGCAGCCTTTTGGCAGAGAGCCCAAAATACTGAGGCCTCAACAACAACAACAACAACAACAACAACAACAACAACAACAACACTTGTTTCTCTTCATCTGTGAAATGCATGGTTGGGTTTTTCTTCTGACAACAGCGAAGGGAGAGGAAGGAGAGAGAGAGACAGAGGAGGTAGAGGAAGGAGAGAGAGAGACAGAGGAGGTAGAGGAAGGAGAGAGAGAGACAGAGGAGGTAGAGGAAGGAGAGAGAGAGACAGAGGAGGTAGAGGAAGGAGAGAGAGAGACAGAGGAGGTGTGAGAGGAGTAGCGAGTGGCGCTAACAAGCCTCAGAGCCCATGTGCTGTGATGACAAGAGAGTTGAGTGTTGAGTCGGTTAATGAGGCCGTTGCTGTCACCGGCGAGGTTCTCCACCTCCCTGTTCTCCTCTCTCTCTCTCTCTCTCTCTCTCTCTCTCTCTCTCTCTCTCTCTCTCTCTCTCTCTCTCTGTCTCTCTGTTGTAATATGAGATGATCCCCTCCTACAGCAGGAGGCCAGTTGGTACCTGTGTCCTGGTCTGACCTCCATGATTCTGACTAAACCTTATAAACTGTTTCTCTGGCTCCCGCAGTGGTGAGGCGATGAAATGATGGTTATGAATCCTCTCTCTCTCTCTCTCTCTCTCTCTCTCTCTCTCTCTCTCTCTCTCTGCAGCGTTCTGGTCCTTCATGTGGTTTGTGGGTTTCTGTTTCCTGGCCAATCAGTGGCAGGTGTCCAAGCATGAGGACAACCAGCTGAGGGAGGGGGGGGACGCCGCCCGGGCAGCCATCACCTTCTCCTTCTTCTCCATCTTCACCTGGGTAAGGGCCTCTCCTCTTCATCGCTCCACAATGTGGCACGACACGACACGACGCCATACGACACGACACGACACGACACAACGTGACACAACGCGACACAACGCAACGCGACACGACAACACATGACAAGACAACACAAGACACGACAAGATAACACAAGACACGACAAAACACGACACAACAAGACAACACAAGACAACACAAGACAAGACAACACAAGACACGACACGACACGACAAGACAACACAACACAAGACACGACAAGACACGACAAGATAACACAAGACACGGCAAGACACGACACGACAAGACAACACAAGACACGACACGACAAGACAACACAAGACACGACAAGACACGACAAGATAACACAAGACAACACAAGACACGACAAAACACGACACAACAAGACAACACAAGACAACACAAGACAAGACAACACAAGACACGACACGACACGACAAGACAAGACAACACAACACAAGACACGACAAGACAACACAAGACACGGCAAGACACGACACGACAAGACAACACAAGACACGACAAGACACGACAAGATAACACAAGACACGACAAGACACGACACGACAAGACAACACAAGACACGACACAACAAGACAACACAAGACACGACAAGACACGACAAGATAACACAAGACACGACAAGACATGACACGACAAGACAACACAAGACACGACACAACAAGACAACACAAGACACGACAAGACACGACAAGATAACACAAGACACGACACGACACGACAAGACAACACAAGACACGACAAGACACGACAAGATAACACAAGACACGACAAGACACGACACGACAAGACAACACAAGACACGACACAACAAGACAACACAAGACACGACAAGACACGACAAGATAACACAAGACACGACACGACAAGACAACACAAGACACGACACAACAAGACAACACAAGACACGACAAGATAACACAAGACACGACAAGACATGACAAGACAAGACAAGACAAGACAAGACAAGACAAGACAAGATAACACAAGACACGACAAGACATGACAAGACAGACAGACAAGACAAGACAAGACAAGACAAGATAACACAAGACACGACAAGACACGACACGACAAGACAAGACAAGATAACACAAGACACGACAAGACACGACACGACAAGACAACACAAGACACGACACAACAAGACAACACAAGACACGACAAGACACGACAAGATAACACAAGACACGACACGACAAGACAACACAAGACACGACACAACAAGACAACACAAGACACGACAAGATAACACAAGACACGACAAGACATGACAAGACAAGACAAGACAAGACAAGACAAGACAAGATAACACAAGACACGACAAGACACGACACGACAAGACAAGACAAGATAACACAAGACACGACACGACACGACAAGACAAGACGACACGACAAGGCAAGGCAACGCAATGCCTGTTCTGTAGGGGTTGTCGAAAGGCATCCTGGGAAATGTAGGAAATCGATAACTGACATAGAAGTCGACGAGGCAGGCAGAGGGCAACCAAACAACCAAAACACTTCATCACTAAATAACTCCTGGTTGGTTGTGGGTGTGTGTGTGTGTGTTTGTGTGTGTGTATGGACATTTTAATTCATTTGTGTGTGTGTGTGTGTGTGTGTGTGTGTGTGTGTGTGTGTGTGTGTGCACGTCGTTCCACAGGGTGCCCAGACTCTCTTCTCTCTGGAGAAGTTAAAGAACGTGTCGTTTGAGGACGAGTACAGCAAGCTGTTCCCCTCCCAACCACACCTCCCTCTGGTGTGACTCTGTTAACCCTCTGCCCCGCCCCCTGCTGCTCTAACCCCCTGTAGCCTGGCCACGCCCCCCAGGCCACGCCCCCTGTTGCTGTAACCCTCTGTACCCTGGCCACGCCCCCTGCCCTCCACCCACCATATTGTGTCTTGGGCAGTATTAATGTTGTCCAACCTCCATATCTGATCTGATGTTATTTAAGACCCAGTAAACCTTTCAGGTGGTTCAGTCTCATTTTGGAACCAAACTATCTTAAATATCTTATTACAAACTTCACCTGAGAGACTGAAGCTCTTTACCTAACAGACACTATTTACTTACTTCTCAACTTGGAGAGAGACTCGGTCCAACCCCGAGTCCATCTGTCTGACCAGTCGAGACAAACCTCAAGACACTCAGGACCTAAACAACAACTAGACTAGACTAAACCTGTAGAGCTCTCTCTCTCTCTCTCTCTCTCTCTCTCTCTCTCTCTCTCTCTCTCTCTGAGCTGTAGCAGTAAACCGGTTCAGGTGGTCTGGTGGTCTGGTGGTTCTTCTCTGAACCTTCATGTTCTGCTGACTGACTAATAAGCTTCTCCGAGCAACTAATGGACGTCTGCTTCTCTCTCTCTCTCTCTCTCTCCTCCCTTTCCTGATAAACTCCCAACACCTCCGTTGTAACACCTCTCACCCCCCCCACCCCCCCACCCCTCCATCCATCCATCCCTCCATCCTCTGTCTTCCTGTCCTCCTCCGTCTCCATCCCTCTATCCCTCCCTGCCCAAGGCGGGCCAGTCCTTCCTGGCCTTCCAGAGGTACAAGCTGGGCGCCGACTCGGCCCTGTTCTCCCAGGACTACACGGACCCCAGCCAGGACGCCGCCGGGGCCCCCTACACCTCCTTCAGCGGGGGGGACGACCTGGAGAGCCCGGGCGGAGGAGGAGGAGGAGGAGGAGGAGGAGGAGGGGGGCAGGCCAACAGCGAGGGGGCCTTCGACGGCACCGGGGGCTACCAGCGCCAGGACTACTAGGATGTTGGGGAGGAGGGGGGAGGAAGGGGGAGGAAGGGGGGTGGGGTTGCCCATAGTTACTCATTTGGAGTGAGTTTGGCACTTTCACTTTTCATTTGCTGCACTTCCTGTATTTCCTGAACTGACCTCAAGTCAGAACTCTTGGGCGACTTCACCTCCCGAGGTGTTGGGGGAGGCATGGGTAAAGGCCGGGGGGGGTTATGGGTACAGGAGGGAGTTGGGGTGTGTTAGAGGGGTTGAAGATGTTGGGAGGCTTCAGGGGTGAGGGAGGAAGGGGGGAGGTTGGGAGGGAGGAGGTCAAGGTGTCACCCTGTAGCAGGTCGACGCTTGTGACCACATCACCTTCATCCTCTGAGTCTCGCTGTTGGGCGGCAAGATGACTGAGATCAGTGTTAGTTGAAACACACACACACACACACACACACGCACACACCACACACACACACACAAGCACATCAATTTTGAACAGACAATACTAGCTCAGCTGACCTCACTGGTGCATTATGGTACATCCGCACAAACAAACAACAGTGGCATGTCTGGCAACTAATCCCCCGAACTCCTGGCCTGGTGGCCTGATGGCCCATTGACCTGGTGGCTTGGTGGCCCGGTGGTCTGGTGGCCTGGTGGCCCGGTGGCTTGGTGGCCCGGTGGTCTGGTGGTCTGGTGGCCTGGTGGTCTGGTGGCTTGGTGGCCCGGTGGCCTGGTGGCCTGATGGCCCATTGACCTGGTGGCTTGGTGGCCCGGTGGTCTGGTGGCCTGGTGGCCCGGTGGCTTGGTGGCCTGGTGGCCCGGTGGCCTGGTGGCCCGGTGGCTAGCCTCAGCAGGTGTCTCTTTAAAGGATAATACTGGTGGTCTAGGTCGCCCCTCTGCTTTCCATCGTTCCTGCTCACTGTCAGTGTAGTCGGGCTTCAGGGCTCGTCGTCCTCCCTCCCATTTACTGCCGTTCATTCTGGTCCAGTATGAAAAACTACTACAGAGTTGAGTATTTGAGTTGAGTATTTGAGTTGAGTATTTGAGTTGAGTGAGTCGAAACCTCAATTTGGTTTGGTCATTTTGTCTGTTTTAGCGTTTTTACACCACAGGAAGGAATGGACGTCCCCGGCCTGTCGCCTTATGAACCCAATTGTCACATCCATGTCTTTTCATTTGGGACATCTTTAGCTCCGGTTTATATTTTAAAACAAGTTTTAAAAAAAATAGTAAATGTTAAAAAATCAAATTACATAAAGCTGCAAACTGACTGGGAAAATGTAAACTAGATGTAGACAGTAATAAATGGGCTACAGCGCTACATGACGCCGGTATTCTCCTTTAAAATGGGATGGTGTGTGTGTGTGTGTGTGTGTGTGTGTGTGTGTGTGTGTGTATGGGTGGACTTGTTTCTCAGAAGAACCCGCTTTCCTCTTTTCATGATTGTTAAAAGCCTTAGTGCTGACTGCCAAGCAACCGCCACACACACACACACACACACACACACACACAGTCTGAATCCGTACGGCAAAAAATACGGCTAATTGATTTTTGTCACAGCATCATCACACTGGCGAGCGGGGGGAGGAGTTATGGAACTGATGTCAGGTCAGCGAAACGATGAACTGCAGGTATTTCATCTGTTGTGTTTTCACCGAATCGACCATGAACATCCTGAGTGAACATGCATAAAGTATATCTATCTCTCTATAAATACATGTAAAGAATATAAGTCAATATATAGGGGTGTGTGAAAAAGATTGTGCTTTATTTTAGGGCATTATGCTAGTTCTGTAAAAAAAAAAAAAAAAAAAGAAAAGCAAAAAGAAAGAAGGTTTGTGGTCTCTTGAGTCTTGAGTGTTGTGATAAGATCTATGGTGAGGTCGTCCACGCCTCGTCCTTTATGTTGCTTTCAGGGTCCGGAGATGTTTTTATTTTGGGATAATAATAATTACTATGAAAAATACCGCAACAAAAAAAATGTGACCAAACTATTAGAGTATATATACACACATATATATACTTTATACTGTACATCCGTGTAGTCGTAGAAACGTGTGGTTTTACTCTGTGAATTCCAGTAAAAAGCAACATATGGTTTAAAAATAAAAATGAAAAAAAGATTGTGTACAAATGTATGTTTTTGACGTGTTCAATTTTAACCAATAAAAATAAATAAAATATTGATAAAGATGTGAACGGCTGGTCTGGGCTTCTTACCTCCCTCTGTTTTCAGGACTTTGTGTTAAAAAGAGCTGAAGCCAGAAGTGTGTTTTAAGTCAATGCCATCACCAGGGGTTAGCTTTTATCTCAACAAAGATATGATATCGTCACCCTCTTAAAATAAGTTTTTTCAAAAAACAGAATAAACGGAACCAAATATAGACTATATGATATTTCTTAATCATTTCACAAAAAGGTTATGACAATATATGACTATTGACATACAAATAACGCTGTCTGTCAATTATGTAACATGAGAGGATTAGATTACCAGTAACTGTAACTAGTTACTACCAGTTACTAGTAACTACTAGTCACCAGCAGTAACTTTAACCAGTAACCAGCAACTGTAGTAGTAACCAGTACACCAGCTTCACAGAGCTATTTGGTGTCTGTAACCCACTGGGAGGCTTCGTAATTAAACTATAAATTGTGAAAGTAAAAGACTAAATAACTACTGCAACATTTATAGCCGAGCCGATATTCTAGTAAACCTGATCACTTACCAATAGGGGACGAGCCCTGAATCATGGAAATAACTAAAATCATGGAAATAACTAAAATCATGGAAATAACTAAAATCATGGAAATAACTAAAATCATGGAAATAACTGTTTGCCTAAGTCACTTACTCCAGAAGTAATTTGGCCTAAGTCAGGATTAAAATGGCCTAAGTCACACTCTTGACGTAGGCCATTATACTACCGGGGTAGGAACAGCTGATCTTTTCAATTAAGGATGATGGCAATTTTACCAGAGGTGGCAGCATCATGAAGAGATGACTTATGGAAAAAAAGAAAAAAATCCTCAAAAATGACTTAGGCCATTATTTTAAGAGAGTGACGATATATGGATGATATATAGTTCACTTTTGTTCCAACAAAGTGGATTGTTGGTTAAGGGGATACATGTCCTTTTTCTTAGTTTCATTACTGGTGCAGTTACCGCTCTTTGGTTCAGGGTCTTGAACCTCAACGGCATCAAGCTCCTGGAGATACTGAACAGGTTCTAGTGTGACAGATGAATCGGCCTGTACTGTCTCTGTCTCCCTCCACTGGCGAGACGTCTACCTGCAGTCTCTCTACTGTAGCGGGAAATGTTGATGTTTTATGTTTTGTGGCCTTCTTAGCAGTTACCCACCTGATGGACAAATAAAGCTGAAACTTTGAAAGCTTGAACTTGTTACTGTTACAGCTGCCACTCCTGCTGCTGGGGATTTCCTCAGGTCAAAGACTGTAAACAGAGTGGAGTCATGTGAAACTCCTGTAATTGGAAATGTGTGTCACAAGTTGCAAATAGAAGGTAGGAAGAAAAATCAAGGAGAAAAAAACAACAACTATGACCCTAATGACCCTTGATCCAGTTCCATGACTTTTACCACAGGATAAGTGAAAATCATCCTTTCAAACAAAGACTAAGATTCATTTAGGCCTCATCCAAATAAAAGCATGTTCACACTTGACACCAGGAATCAGCACATTTCTACCTAGAACAAAGATAGCGCAAACTCCATCTCACATGTGGCTGATCAGTATTTTTCATTTTTGCAATATTTCTACTTCTAATAAAAACCTGTTCTACTTGTTTTTGTCACGTAGCTCAGTAAAGTTCAACTGTCATCTAATTTATGTATTAAAAAAAAGATGCTCAAAGGCACATCAATAATCATCACCGACATGTGGTTGCAGCAATCTGTATGTAATGCATAGTAAACCCGCACGGTGGCGCTGTTGTCAAATAATTCTACCGTAGCAACAGAGGAACTCGTGTTTGTGCATTAGTGTTGATGATAGGGAAATGTTATTTACTAGTTACTTCACATGCATACATGAAATGACAACATTCCTCTTACTCTACCACAGAGGATGTGAATTAAATTAGGAAAAAAACGTCTTCCAAATGTTTTTACAGATGCTGCATTTAAAGAGCTGACAGAAAAATTGTAATTAGCAGATAAACGCAGATAAACGCCAAAAAAGTGGTAAATATGACTGGGGAAGTGAAGATTTCCTATGACACCAGAGTCGGCGAGATGTGACGTGTATGGGCCGAAAAGGAAGGAAGCGGTATCAACTATTGATGGGAAAATGTATGTATTTTATTATTATCATACTGTGTTCTGTGTATGTTTGTTTTCACTATTTATTTAACTTTTAGTAGTTACTCATTTATGTCTTTAATCAATAATTGTATAATTCATAAATAACTAAAATGGCCACACACATCTACTGTTGTTACAAGGTGCATTTCGTTATCTGTTATTTCCGACCAAAAGCAGCGACAGGTCGTGTTTACCACCTCGGTCCTAGGAAGTACCAGCTTACAAGGAGCACTTGAATGCAGCAGGAGTTCCGTCCAAGATGGCGGCCCAGCGCAGGAATCTGATGCAAAGCGTAAGGGAAAACTCAACAGTTTATGAATTTCACAAATATTCATCATTACTATTTGACTGTTAGCGAAGAGTCCTTGGTCACATCTATCAGTCGGTCCACATAAGAGCAGAATTATATTTTCCGTTAGTTGTCTTTACTTTTTTAGCATCATTCAATGATGCTAACGCTAGCTAGACCTCAACTGTTGCAGTGGCTAGCTAGCTAACCTAACTTTAACTTCAGCCTAACGTGATTTACCAGTTAAACTTGTCTGTAATCATCAAGAATCACATGTCTTATATATAGTCAAACACCTGTCTGGCTGGAGTTCACCTAGCTTAGCTTGGCAGGTTTCACATGAAGCTTGTCAGTTAGCTCAGGCTTATAACTGGCTAATAAGCTACTTTGTAAACAAATACAATAACAGAGCTATTTTTTTTAATATAAAACTTATACAGAACTGCTGTTTTCTTATTGAAATCATGGGAGTAGTGTCTTCAATCTGTTATGTCTCATTCATATAAAGGACAACCGCACAGATATGTTTTAGACCATGGACCCCAGTTTGATGAAGGTTTTGCACCAGGGACCCTGATCTGATCTGACCCTGATTTTTGTTGTGTGTCTCTGCTGTAGGTGTGGAAGTGAAACCTCTGATCAGAATGGTCTTTTCTCCTAATGCTAACTTCTAGTGGATGATATGATATGATACTGATATGAAACCATTTCTCATAATGTTGGGGGACCTCTTCAAGGACCCCAGTTTGGAAACCACTGTATTAGGTCAATCTGTTAATGGGACAGTTGTGACACTTTGTGCACATTTTAGTCAGAAACTATTTGGTAATGTTGATATACAAGTATGCCTTATGTGAGCCGCTCTATTTCCATCTGAATCATGATGCTCAATACTGTAAAAGCCCCTGCTGTGGGGCTGTGGTCACATTTGTCTACAGATGTGGGTCAAATCTGCTAATACATTTAATCCAGATCTGGGATTTCTGCCATTATATGATTGATTTTTAGCAAAAGCTGTGACATAAATCAAAATAGGGTGTTGATTCCAAATCCTAACACTGAAACCCTGAAAACATCAGGGTCAAGAAACAAATATAACAATATAAATTTACGTGATAGGAATTCTGTCTTTAGGTGAAACAGCAAGTCGTTGATACGGTCATACGGTCTGCCACATAGGATGATAAATGAATGCCTGAAAGTTTCATACAATCTCAGCCAAGTATTTGAAAAGCCACTTCAGTAGATTTCTATTTGATTGACCGCTGACACTTTCTTGTCCTGGTGTGTTATACCTCAACCATCTGGTGGCACTTGAAATTACTAATGGACCCAGATCAGATTTTCTATGCAGAACACTTTGATTTTGTTTTGATCTATGGAGAAAGACACTTTAATAATAGGCCCTGTGTGCCTTTTCTGAATCACAGCATGAGAGCTGGACAGATGACCTGCCTCTGTGTGAGATGTGTGGCGTTGGCACCGCACCCAACTGTGTGTACGGCTCCGATGGTAAAGGCACCCTGAGCCACCCCAACGAAGACGGACACTTCAGGTTCAGGTGAGATGCAACTGGCAGGTTATAGCTCGAGGTACAGAGAGCCACGGCTAGCCTGGGCTGACACCTTTATCGATCCCTGTAGCAGGGACGCAAACCTGTCAACCCTTTACCGATACTCCTGAAATGAGTCACAACGTTCCGGGACATAAACACTTGTCAAATACAACATCATCAAACTACCTGTTATATAACAAACCAACCAGTCAGGAAAATGATGGAGAGTCAGATGATCGTATCAGAGTGAGAACTGTCATCTGTACCACCTGGATGTCAGCTGATCGGGTTCGCCAGTCATCGTTTACTACCAGTGTTTCTTTCTTCCATCCTCCATGTTGCACTCTGCTATGACGAGCCCCCTCCCTTTGCAAATGTGGTTGTAGCTTAGGGGTGGGCGATATGACTAAAAATCAATGTTGTGATTATTTCAAACTTTTAACTCGATTACGATTAATGAACGATTATTTTATTTGTTTTATTTTGAAATTTGTTTTATTTTGAAATTGACCGGATGCTCTATGCCGTTCCTGTGTCTGACTTCCTGCCCGGCTTGACACATTCGCTCGCGGCTCGCCAAAGACGACCGGTCCAAACCTGTCTGAACACGGCGTTACTGGATGGGGCGGAGGGACGTGACTGAATACCACGTAGTATTTTTTAAGGGGACAGTTCATGAACGCAGTATTGGGGAAAGTATTTGGCCCATTCATTCACGGGAAAGTGATGTTACGTCTGATGCACACACACACACACACACACACACACACACACACACTGGTTGCTTTGCTAACTGGCGCTTCTAGACGTTCCTCGTTCTTGTCGCCTAAATAACAATCGAAATGAACGATTTAGAAAATTTGCCACGATTACATAATTAAATCGCGATTACGATCATAAACACGATTATCGCCCAGCCCTATTGTAGCTTATGCTCCGTTGGGAATATTCTTTATAGCGTCTTAACGGCTCAAAGGAACGACAGAAGTGTTCATGAAAGTGATGCACTCCTCCTCTCATTCCCTTTGTTTACAAAGATCAATATCAGTATTTCGTGCCAAAGTAGAAACACCATGACCCCTTTATCACTCCAGCTCTCATGTTAAAAGAGAAACAGGAACCACGGGTAGCTGGAATTTCAAGTTCCTTTCTAATATGACAACAACATTTAGCAACAGGCAGGATGTGATGCTGCAGTCGTCTGTGCCATGCAGCCAGTTCAGATGGAGACTGGAGACCACACCAGGCTTCACCCTCATCAACCTCAAGACATCACATTATGTTTTACACCCGGCACCCAGTTGTCAGACATGCGAACACAGGGTGTGTTATTGTAGTGATGCGTTCAACAAGTTTTCCTTGCGGCTGCATGACATGGCTCACCTAACCATGTGTAAATAAATCACAGTGCTTATCCAAACATTCAAAGGCTTTTATTGATTCTGCTGTCCAATACATTACACTGTTTCTAAGCAGTTCATAACGTCAGAAATTAATATATGTCAGCTGTCAATGTTTATAAAGAATTGAAAATGAGTGAATGAATAAAATAATGAAATACTCTCAAAACACAAAATGAAATGACCAAGTCTCTATTAAAACCCTGAATTCAGTTACTGTCAAATTGCACACAAGCATAAATAACAAATGCAGGCCGATCTCAGATGATCTCAGATGATCACGGATGATCACAGATGATCACGGATGATCACAGATCTCCGGCCCAGACAGCTGAGGCTCTCAGTCTCAGGGTTGTGGGTTCGATCCCCACATAGTCAACTATCACCTTTGTAAGTCGCTTTGGATAAAAAGCGTCTACTAAATTTGGATTTTCTTCCCCCCATTAACCGGATCACAACTGTCACCTACAGCTGTAGTCTTTATATTTCCTATGTGGAAGAAGCTTTGATCCAGTTTCTCACTACATTTCTAAACACACATTCACATCCTGAGTTCAAAGATTGACGTGGTAACCTCACATCTGCTGGGTTTTCTCCACCAATCAGAGGCGAGGATGGCTGTTTCCTGTACGGGGTTTTTAACGGTTTCGACGGCAACAGAGTGGCCAGTTTTGTCTCCCAGTGTCTGACGGCTGAACTGCTACTGGGACAGCTGAACTCCAGTCACACAGACAACGACGTCCGCAGGATCCTCACACAGGTAGGTAGTGTGTGTGTGTGTGTGGGTGGGTGTGTGTGTGTATTTGTATTGTATGTTTTGTGTGGTGCTGGTTAGAAAGCAAGCACCGTGACGAGAAAGAGACAGAAGACAGAGAAAAGACTGAGGAGAGATGGAAGGAGATGGGAGTTTTCCATCACGCTAACTGTATGTTGCATGGTTGTTGTGGTACCTTAACTAGAGAGATGTCTCTGTCTGTAATTGTCTCTAATTTTAAACATCATTAGATTATTTCATCACTCAAGTCGTGTTCAAGTGGGATTTGTTTCAATGTAGGTAAAGAAAAAAGACTTTCCAGCCCCACGTCTTGCTGTATTTAACGTTCCTGTTAGCTGTTAGCTGTTAGCTAGCTTAGCGTGGCTCTAAGCAGTCGTGACAGGCGTCCTGTAGAGCAGCAGTATGGATCTTTATTGTCTAATGAAGATGATCAGTTGAACGGCCCCGTTCTGGGCGTGGACCGCCAGGTCAGGTGTGGTCACTGCAGATTCTTGTGTTTGCAGGCCTTCGACGTGGTGGAGAAGAGCTACTTTGAGACCATCGATGATGCTCTGGCTGAGAAAGCCCAGCTCCTGTCCAACTACCTCCTACCGCACAATGAGGTACGCGCACGCACACACACACACACACACACACACACACACACACAGCGCAAAGCATATTGACAGATTAAGACGAGGAGAGTAGTGCTCTGCCGATCGCCATGGCAACGGCAGATTTGGGCATCAGGGCCGAGCTAACGTTCAGCCATGGGAGGATGAGCTCGTTATGTTGTAATTGGTCTCATCAGCCTGTTTCATTAGATCAGTCGACTCTCTCTCTCTCTCTCTCTCTCTCTCTCTCTCTCTCTCTCTCTCTCTCTCTCTCTCTTCCTCTCCTCCGCCAGTCATCGCTTATTTCTCCTCCACTGCGGTCTCTCGCTTTTCTGCCTGCCTGAGATGTCGTGCGTTGAGTTGGGCTATTGTTACTGTGTTGGTGTTGGGGGGGTTGGGGGGGGTGTTGGGGGAGGGGTTGGTGAGTCTGTAAGGTGTTTTTTTTGTTTCCTGTTTCCTCTGTGGTGAGATGTTTCATTAACCCTTTAACACCTAACACTCAAAATGTTCGCCTGGACTTTTTTTCTTATCTTGACTATAAAAGGGTCAGTAAATGTCCTGTGAGTAAGTGCTTGTTCCCGTTTTTCCAGAAAACTTGGAACTTTCAATATCTGGCAGATATTTACAATTTACTGCAAATTATAAGAGTCTAATAACGCGTTCGTGGACTTCCGCGAGAGGGGCGAGTGAAATTACCGTAATGACACCATATTGGCTGTAGAGCGCAACGTCTCAGCTTTCAGAAACCGTTAGAAGTTTTCCGATAGAGCAAACCGTGACGTAATTATGGTAATTCAAAGTGCGCTCGTGCAACGTGTCGCCGACGACACACTCGGTATTAAAGGGTTAAAGGAACATCAAAGTCTCTAGTTCTCTCCTGTGTTTTCTCTCTCTCTCTCTCTCTCTCTCTCTCTCTCTCTCTCTCTCTCTCTCTCTCTCTCTCTCTCTCTCTCTCTCTCTCTCTGATGTTCTTGTCCACCCCCTTCATCTCTTCCTCTCCCCTCTGCCTGTTTCTCTTTTCCTTCTCCCTCCTCCTTCCTTTTTATTTCACCTCATCCTGTTTCTGTCTCCTGCACCGTTCTTTCATTTCTCTTCTTTTTTACCATTGTCTCTTTGCCTACTTCCCCTTCCCTCCTCTCCCTCTCTTCATCCTCCCTCTCTTTCTCTTTCTCCCCCTTCTCCCAGAATGTGTCCTTCCACCAGCTCTCCCCTCAAAGCCAGAAGGTGCAGGAGCGAGTGAAGGAGCTGGAGCAGGAGGTGTCGGGAGGCACCACGGCCGTGGTGGCGCTCATTCTCAACAACAAGCTCTACATCGCCAACGTCGGTATGGATGCAGACAGCACACACACACACACACACACACACACACACACACACACACACGAATAGATACGAATGCACACAAACAGAGATATGTGTAGAAATGCACGTACACAGGAAAAGCCTTCATGTATGATATGTATGGTAGGGCTGATTTCGATATTTAGGCGACAAGAACGAGGAACGTCTAGAAGCGCCAGCTAGCAAAGCAACCAGTGTGAGTGTGAGTGTGTGAGTGTGTGAGTGTGTGTGTGTGTGTGTGTGTGTGTGTGTGTGTGTGTGTGTGTGTGTGTGTGTGTGTGTGTGTGCGCATCAGACATAACATCACTTTCCCGTGAATGAATGGGCCAAATACTTTCCCCAATACTGCGTTCATGAACCTGTCCCCTTAAAAAATACTACGTGGTATTCAGTCACGTCCCTCCGTGTTCAGACCGGTTTGGACCGGTCGGTTTTGGCGAGCCGCGAGCGAATGTGTCAAGCCGGACAGGAAGTCAGACACAGGAACAGCATAGAGCATCCGGTCCATTTCAAAATAAAACATATTTCAAAATAAATAAAACAAATAAAATAATCGTTCATTAATCGTAATCGAGGTAAAAGTTTAAAATAATCACGATATTCATTTTTATCGCCCACCCCTACTGTATGAAGGCTTTTTCTTTCTCCTGCAGGCCACCAAAGGCTTTTCTGCTTTGTGCCAAAATGAAAAAAACATGAACTGAAAAACGAAACCAGAAAAAAACAAATGACTTGAAGAGTTTTGGCGCAATGCAGACACCCGAGTCAGTGGCACAACTCGGTAGAAACAGTTTGGACCAGATTTAGCAACGAGTCAACAGCAACTCGCAACCAATCCATGTACCTGTTGAGTCGATGGGGGAAGAGTGTTACGTTCATCTGGTATCACTTGGCAACACGTCCAGAGCGTTGGCAGCTTCCTGGAAGTGTTCTCCATTTGATTACCTCCATTCACGGTTGTCGGTTTCTCTGTTTTTCCTGGTGAGAAATCACCCGTAATCTCTGACCCTCATCGTATGCGACTTAGTGTATGACATCATCTGGCCGTCACAGCAGCCGCCGTCGCCAAAGACTCGCTCCACGCCAGGAAACACCCTGTCACCATGCCCACCCCCCCCCCCCCCCCTCCTCCCCTCCTCCCCGCTCTCTCCTCAGCCTGTATACAGAGAACACTATTTCTAGCGGTTGGAAGCTAATCCTGGACCCACAGCCTCCAGGGTGGGGGGGGTCGGGTCGGACCGGGTCGTCGGGATGAACCCCGCCTCACGGTCGTGTTCACATCCTACTCATGATAACGACCAGCTGGTATCGTCTTCATCGTCTTCATCGTCTTCAGAGGCAGGAAGCTGATCTTTACGTTGAGCTGTCGTGTTTACGTTCTTATCCAGCGTGGCTTCGTATGATGAGCTTGAATTCCTCGATCACCAATATCACAAGCAACAAATACCTGCAGTACCCTGACAGTACATGCAACCGAATATTCTTGTTTCTCTAAAAGTATTTCAAATGTACACACACAGACACACACACACACACACAGTAGGGCTGCAAATGATGTTTTCAGCTGTGGCGCTTCTATGTTGCATTACAGTCAGTTAGCAGGGTGATGGTTGACACACACTATGTGGGGATCGAACCCACGACCCTGAGAGTCTCGTGCTCTACCGCCTAGCGAAACTAAAACCCTGTGTGTGATTATAGAAGATGAAGCTCTAACCGACAGTATTCAGTATTCATGTCTATGCCACCGGGGAATCGTTCCCACTGGTTTTCATACACGGATGTTAACATGGTTTTGGTTCTTGTTACCCAGAACACACGACCACAAGGGGAAGGGCAGTAGCTTGATAGCTTGTTAGTGTGTGTGTGTGTGTGTGTGTGTGTGTGTGTGTGTGTGTGTGTGTGTGTGTGTGTGTGTGCGCGCGCGTGCGTGTGCATGTGCATGTGTGCAGGCTTCCCTCAGAAAAGCAGCATCTCTTATTAATGTTCCAGTATACTCCAGACTGTTTCAGATCATTGGCTGTGAGGAAATGAGAATGGAACTGCTGAGAGGGGGGAAACACACACACACACACACACACACACACACACACACACACACACACACACCACTGAGGAGCCGGAGCCATTTCTTAGAAGTATTTCTCATCAGGCGGTGTCCTCCCGCCATGCCAGACGCTCGTCCTCTCACCTATCGCGTGGGCGCTCCGGCTCCTCTGAGTGTCGTTGTTGTAGTTGGTGATTGGACTGAAGCTCCTCGTTAGTCACTCTGGATGAGAGGATCTGCTGGATCCCTGAGATGTTTGGAGGGGATCTTTCTCTTGGCCTGCAAAGAGAAACGATCCCCTCACCCTCTCTCCGGGATCTCATTCTCTTCCTCGAGGACGAGGCTGACAGGGGAAAATCAGGGTCAGTAATTAGTGGGGGGTGGGGGAGGGGGGCGGGGCTTCTCCCAGCTGGACCATTATGTGGGGGTCAAGGGTCAAAGTTGACCGTGAATCCCAGGGAGGTGTCAACATATGGGGGCTCAGGGAAGCACCTCCAGCTGAGCCGTGATGTATATCACTGTCAAATATATTTGACAGTGAAGGTCGTATGACCCATAAATGGATATGATGGGGGAGGCGGGTGAGAGGGGGGGAGGGGGGGAGGCAAGGGTGTATGAACACACAGCAGGCTGGGTTCATCTGCACAGATAGTCAGCACAGCAAGTTGATTTAACTGATAATGACGTGATGATGTGGTTAGAGAGAGCGTCCTGTAACAGAAGGATGGTGGGTTTGAGTCCTGACCTTGACTGAAGGTCGTGTCATGTATGGTTGCTAATTGGCTACAGTGTAAATGATAAAACACAGAAAGAACAAAATATATATATGTATATTCCCACTTCCTGTTTAAAGAGGTGAAGGATTGAATCCAGGCTCAATGTGACTACTGACCAATCAATCAGTCCACATTTGCCAGTCGTTTTATTGGAAACATATTAGTTGTGAATTGTTACCAGACGTGAAACGTTTCATTTGGGATGTGAAGTTCTGTTAACTATCCTAGGTTTTCAGATGATGCACTATTTGTTAGCATTGATGTTTTTGTAAATGTGTCCATTGTTGTAGATAACTGCCGAGTGGCGCCACGCCCGTAAGTTGAGTAGAGGGCTCTTCGTGTCGCTCCTGTTTAATACTGCGTTGAGTAGCAGTTCTGTCATTACACACACAAAAGCTCAGCATGGGCGAACTTGGCGAGAGTAAACAACAGTGTATTCGGTGTAATGTGTGTGGAGCAGACGTACGTCGTGCGATGACACCATGACAGCAACACTGAATCATCTCAACACTCTAGCAGCCATTTCTAAAAGAGGAAGATGGACCGAGCCAAGCTAGCAAGCTGCAACCTAGGCAACCAATCAGAGGAGACGTGATGGAAGTGATGACACTGACACTGAGGAGTCAACATGACCAAAGTGTGTGTGTGTGTGTGTGTGTGTGTGTGTGTGTGTGTGTGTGTGTGTGTGTGTGTGTGGTTCCAGGTACCAACCGGGCCCTGCTGTGTAAGTCGAGCAGCGACGGCCAGAACCAGGTGCTCCAGATCGGACGCCCCCACACCACCGACAACGAGGACGAGCTGCAGAGGCTGGCTGCTCTGGGTGGGACACACACACACACACACACATACACACACACACACACACACACACACACACACAGGCAGATACATACACCACAGCCAGAGAAGCAGATCAGATGGACAGACTGACTGACAGACTGACTGACTTCATCTGCCCAGTATGATGAACGTACAGGAATGTGTCTTGGTGGCCTCGGTGCACAGACATCATATTTGCAGACAGACAGCTACTCAGGCAGACAGACAGACAGACAGACAGCTACTCAGGCAGACAGACAGACAGCTACTCAGACAGACAGACAGACAGACAGCTACTCAGACAGACAGACAGAAAGGCTAACGGTCCAGTAAGGTGGTTGTCATGGTGATTAGATAGATGCTGAACATAATGGGGAATCAGCCTTGATTCATAGCATCTTACATCAGACCACTCTCTCTCTCTCTCTCTCTCTCTCTGTGTCTCTGTGTCTCTCTCTCTCTCTCTATCTCTCTCTCGCTCGCTCTCTCTCTCTCTCTCTCGCTCTGTCTCTCTCTCTCGCTCGCTCGCTCTGTCTCTCTCTCTCTCGCTCGCTCTCTCTCTCTCTCTCTCGCTCTCTCTCTCTCTCTCTCTCTCTCTCTCTCTCTCTGCCAGTCACATAATGGTTCTGTAGCTGAGTCTGTTCTGTGGATGATTTAAATGGAGAGGCAGTCGTTCCATTAGCCTGGTTGAAGGTGACCTCTCCCCCCATCCTCCCCCCCCCCCCCCCTCCTCCCCCCACTGAGCATCCTTATTGCTCTTGTCTCTGGCTGATCTATGTTCTCTCTCTCTCTCCCCACACCCCCACCTCTCCACTCTTGTCTCTCTCTCTGCCTCTCTCTCCTCTTCTTTCCCTTCTCTCTAATTCTGTCAATCTTGTGTACCCCCCCCCCCACCACCACCACCCTCCCCCATTACATCCATACCTTTCTCCCCTCACATGATCTATCACTCCCCTTTTCTCCTGCCCTCCTCCATCATCCTCCCACTCTCCTCCTCCCCAAATCCATCTCTTCCATCTTCCCTACTAATCCTCTCTGCCCTTCCCCTCTAAATTGTCCCGTCCTGTCTCCGTCCCTCCCCTGTCCCTGTCCCTCCCCCGTCCCTCCCTCCCCTGTCCCCTGTCCCTGTCCCTCCCCCGTCCCTCCCCCGTCCCCCGTCCCCCGTCCCCCGTCCGTCCCTCCCCCGTCCCCCGTCTAGGACTGGACTCAGCTCGTATGAGGCAGGCGGGTCAGATCGCGGGTCAGAGCAGCACCAGGAGGCTCGGAGACTACAGGGTCAAATTCAACTACACAGACATCGACCTGCTCAGGTGAAGGCAGAACACACACACACACCCACACACACACACACACACACACACACACACACACACGTTTAAAAACAAGGGGAAATACACATTTCCGTGAAATGCTGACCAGACATCTTCAGTCGTCATCTCTTTTGATGGATGCCTCATTCTTGGCTAATACTAATACAACTGGGGTGTGCGTGTGCGTGTGCGTGTGCGTGTGCGTGTGCGTGTATGTGTATGTGTGTGTGTGTGTGTGTGCGTGTGTGTGTGTGTGTGTGAGAGAACATTTCAGCACCTGGTCAGTGGAGGATCTCTTGTCTCATCCATCTACTGCACAGTATACTCTCCTCTTATCACCACTGAGCCTTTTAAACCCGCCCCCTTCCCCCCATAGACACACACACACACACACACACACACGTCTCATTTCCTGTTCCTGTCTGCGGGCCCGGCCAAGCGAATCAGGCCCAAATCTCTGAGCCATTCCAATTAGGATCCTCAATAAGAAACACTTAGTGGGATCTTAATAGAATTTCCCCCCCCCGAGGATCTGACCTGGACCTCCTGAGAGATGCAGGACTCTTGATTGTGTTAAGGTGGGGTGTGCCTACCTTGTCCTCCCTCCCCTCCCTCCCCCATTCCATTTACTAATTCTCTCCCCCTCTCTCTCCCCCTCTCTCCCTCCCCCACCCATCCTCCTCTGTCCTCCACCACCACACCAATGTCACCAGCGGGGCCAAGAGCAAGCCGATCACCGCGGAGCCGGAGATCCACGGCAGCCAGTCGCTGGACGGCGTGACGGGCTTCCTGCTGCTGATGTCAGAAGGTCTCATCAACGCGCTGGAGTCCGCCCACGGGCCCGAGCAGGCCAATCAGGTCGGTGGATTCATTTGGACAGCCTCCGCCCCTTTACCTCTTTTTATTCCTTCTTTTTCATTTCCTTTTTCTCTTTTCATTTTCCCTTTTCTTTTGCAAAACCGCCTGTCTGCCGTCTTCCCCCGTCTCCTCCCCCCTTCTCCCCCCCCGTCTCCTTCCATCGTCTTCCTCCCAAACCTCCTCTCCTCCCAGACCTCCTCTCCTCTTCTCCTCCCAGACCTCCTCTCCTCCCAGACCTCCTCTCCTCCCAGACCTCCTCACCTCCTCTCCTCCCAGACCTCCTCTCCTCCCAGACCTCCTCACCTCTTCTCCTCCCAGACCTCCTCTCCTCCCAGACCTCCTCACCTCCTCTCCTCCCAGACCTCTTCTCCTCCCAGACCTCCTCTCCTCCCAGACCTCCTCTCCTCCCAGACCTCTTCTCCTCCCAGACCTCTTCTCCTCCCAGACCTCCTCACCTCCTCTCCTCCCAGACCTCCTCTCCTCCCAGACCTCTTCTCCTCCCAGACCTCCTCTCCTCCCAGACCTCTTCTCCTCCCAGACCTCCTCTCCTCCCAGACCTCCTCTCCTCCCAGACCTCTTCTCCTCCCAGACCTCTTCTCCTCCCAGACCTCTCCTCCCAGACCTCTTCTCCTCCCAGACCTCTTCTCCTCCCAGACCTCCTCTCCTCCCAGACCTCTCCTCCCAGACCTCCTCTCCTCCCAGACCTCTTCTCCTCCCAGACCTCCTCTCCTCCCAGACCTCTTCTCCTCCCAGACCTCTCCTCCCAGACCTCTTCTCCTCCCAGACCTCCTCTCCTCCCAGACCTCTTCTCCTCCCAGACCTCTTCTCCTCCCAGACCTCCTCTCCTCCCAGACCTCTTCTCCTCCCAGACCTCCTCTCCTCCCAGACCTCTTCTCCTCCCAGACCTCTTCTCCTCCCAGACCTCCTCTCCTCCCAGACCTCTTCTCCTCCCAGACCTCTTCTCCTCCCAGACCTCCTCTCCTCCCAGACCTCTTCTCCTCCCAGACCTCCTCTCCTCCCAGACCTCCTCACCTCCCATTCACATGCATATCATCTCTTTTGTTCACCCCTTTTCTCTCCTCTCTCTTTCTTCTACTTCATATCCAATTTTTTTGTCCATTTCTTCCATCTCATTGTTTCTCTTATCTTGTCCTCTCTCATCCTCGGAGACTCATCTCATTACTCCTCTCCTCTCTCTTCTCTCCTCTCCTCTCCTTTCCTCTCCTTTCCTCTCTTCTCATCTCCTTTCCTCTTCTCTCCTCTCCTTTCCTTTCCTTTCCTCTCATCTTCTTCTCTTCTCTCCTTTTATCTCCTCTCCTCTTTTCTTCTCTCCCCTTCTCTCCTCCCTCTTCCTCTCCTCTCCTTTCCTCTCGTCTCCTCTCTCCTCTCCTTTCTTCTCCTCTCCTCCCCTCTCCCCTCCCCTCCCTCTCCCCTCCCCCCTCCTCTCCTCTCCTCCCTACATCACCTCCCTCCCCTACCACCTATACTCCCTCTCACATCTCCCCCGTCTCCACAGGAAATGGTTGCCATGGTAGCGGCCGAGCTGGCCCAGCAGCCCAGCGTGGAGGCCGTGGCTCAGTCGGTGGTGGAGCGTGTGAAGCGTCTGCACCACGACGTCTACGTCTCCGGCCGCCAGAGGGCGCCGCACTGCTCCCGCCACGAGGACATGACCCTGCTCATCCGCACGCTCAACTACACGCTGGCCGACGGGGCGCTCACGCCCACGCAGGGTAGGGGGCGGGCTCAACTCTGATTGGCTGTTGTTGTGGGACGGCGTTCCTCACGTAGAACGTTTTAGGATTTAGAATCGGATGATGATGACGGCTGGTCAGGCAAATGTTGATGGAAGAAAGTATTTGAGTTTTTGGTGGTCTAGTGTCTTTTTTAAACGTCTCAGTGTGGACGAAGCCTTAGAATAATAATATAATAATAATAATATATATAACCTTTAGAATGTAGAACCGTTAGAATCGTATCGGACTTTAAGGATTTACAGTCAGATAGAACCTTTAGAATTTAAATTCATTTAGAACTGTTAGGATCTTACAGAACCTTTAGAATTTAGACCTGTAGAATCTGACTATACAGAACGTGCGCAGAACTCATATTGAACCTTTTTAGAATGTAAAATCCCAGAGACAGACGTCCTTAAGGTCAGTAGGATGAGAGGGAACAGAGTTTCTGAGGGGAGTTCATTTGAACCAACAAACCAAACCAGTTTACTCCACATCCCCACCATGTTTTTCTGCTCCCTCCTCCTTCCTCTCACTTTAGTATTTGCAAACATTTGAATCTAGAGCTGCAGACTTGATCCTTGTGACATAAACTCACAGCAGCCATTTACCTGTCTGACGAGCATCTCAGCAGCTCAGAGGTGAACACTGTAAACGTCCAGATGACCTTTAACCCCGTCCTGCAGGTGGTCGTATCTACCCGGTGTCGGTGCCCTACTCCAACAGCCAGAGCACCAGTAAGACCAGCGTCACCCTGTCCCTGGTCATGCCCTCCCAGGGCACCCTCACCAACGGGACCAACACCGCCTCCACCCTGGAGGAGGGCACCCCCACCCCTGGGTAAGCTTGATCTGCCCCTCCCATGTCCCTCCGTCTGCTCCGGGTACGCTTGATTTCCACTCCCCTGTGTCCCTCCGCTGCTGTGTTTACCCTGGGTGAGCTTGCATTTTACTTCCCTGCGCCTCCATTGTTGTTTATTATATTTATCTATTAATTCACTTCCCTGTTCTGCTGCTGTGGAGCTCATTGGAGTAGGAGGACCAATCATATATCAATATATCTGAGGATAGGATATAGGTCAGATCCAATCATATAAGCATATATCCAATAGTAGATATATCTAATATTATTAGAGCAATAATACACTCAGGATGCTAACAGTAATATTACTCTACTGTAACAAATTACATTCATCAATAATATTACAGTTACTACAATCTCCCACCTCCATCCCTGAGTGTCTCGTTAAGCTAGCTCAGAGGAAACGAGGAAGTATCCCGACTACTTTGGTTTGATGCAGGAATATTGAGCATCAATGTTATTTGGTCTCCCTGATCAATTTGTGATCATAATATATGACTCAATAAATGTTTAGTTTGGGGTAACAAGCCAAGACTGATCATACGATGGAGAAGTGGCTACCAGGCCCAGTGAAGAAGGTCCTCAACACTATGATGGTTCTGTAATGTCTCTTCTAACTGGAGGAAACACTAAATATTTTCTGGCCATCATCAGAACGGTTGGAGTTCTTCTTCTTCTAAAAGTAATAAAGTAATAAAGTAATAAAGTAATAAAGTAATATCATATAAAGAAATATAAAACCCTCCACTGGAAACACGAGCCTCAACATGATCCTGTAGGTGATCCTGTGTTCTCAGATGAAGGTCAGGTAAGTCAGTTCGACGGCTGATCCTGCATCTACAGCGCTAACACCTCCTGCTCTGGTTCTGGTTCTGGTTCTGGTTCTGGTTCTGGTTCTGGTTCTGGTTCTGGTCCATGTGCATGCTGTCTTTCTCTAATCGTCCACTCCTCCTTTCCTCCTTCCCTTCGCTCCACAATGCCTCCCTACCGTCTGGGCTTGTCCTTCCTCTCTGTCCTCCGCTGACTGAATCTCTCATCCTGGCTCCTGCGCTCCTCCTCCTCCTGCGCTCCTCCTCCTCCTCCTCCTCCTCCTCCTCCTGTGCTCCTCCTCCTCCTCCTGCGCTCCTCCTCCTCCTGCGCTCCTCCTCCTCCTCCTCCTGCGCTCCTCCTCCTCCTCCTCTCCTCTTCAGCACGCTCCACTCCGACACCCCCCCACTCTTCCGTCGACATCCTGCAGCCCATAATTGAACTCCCTCTCCCCCCTCTCCCCCCTCTCCCTCTCTCCACCTCCCTCTTCTCCCTCTCCACCGCCCCTCCTCCCCCTACCCTCCCTCTCTCCACCTCCCTCTTCTCCCTCTCCACCGCCCCCTCCTCCCCCTACCCTCCCTCTCTCCACCTCCCTCACCTGTCTCTCGACGCCCGACTGGGACCCCTTCCTGCCCTCTGACACCCTTCTGTACCCTCTCTACTCCCCTTCCTCTGTCCCCGCCCTCCTCCCCCTCTCCTCCCCCCCCTCCTCCCCCTCCTCCCTCCCCAGCAGCCAGAGCCCCACGGCCACCCTCCAGTCCACCAACACCCAGACGCAGAGCTCCAGCTCCAGCTCGGGGGACGGCAGCCTGTTCCGCCAGCGGGGCAGCCAGGCGGCCCAGCCCGACGAGACGGGCCGGGTTCCCCCCTACGTGGACTTCAGCCAGTTCTACCGCCTGTGGGGAACCGACCACAGCGACGCACAGACCAGCCAGGGAGGCCTGGGCCCCCAGTGAGGAGGAGGAGGAGGAGGAGGAATAGACTGGGTTGTTGGGGGCGTGGTGGCAGGGCATGAGGGGGGTGGTGGCGTCTGGGTGGGGGGGAGGTGGGGTTTGACTGACTGAAGAAACGTGACCTGGAGGTGCTTGGGGTCGGACGGAGGAAGGGCCGGGTTCCTCAGGTCACGACTCGGGTCACGACTCAGGTCACGACTCAGGTCACGACTCAGGTCACGACTCAGGTCACGACTCAGGTCACGACTCAGGTCACGACTCAGGTCATGACTCGTCTCTGACTCGGTGAGCAGTGTGGCCGCTGAGTCCACGTGGAATCAAAAGGACTTTCTCTCTTCTCATAGAAGCGGCTCATATGCCAGAACTCTTAGTATTCGCAAAACGTGAACAAAGTAATGCTCCTGGTTTCATCGATCTCCCTGAAACTCAACACATGCATTACTTTATCTTTCAGTTCAAGTAAGGAACAAAATAAAATTGCAGCAGCAGCGTGTCGTTTGTGGGAACCGGAGAACTTTCCTTCATCCCAACACCCAGAAACCTGAACCTGAACCTGAATCTGGACCTGGACCTGGACCTGGACCTGGACCTGGACCTGGACCTGGACCTGGACCTGGAGGTGTTCAGGGGTCGCGCAGAGGGTGGCCGACTGGAGGCTGTAATGCATCATGACTACGAGCCGCGACCTGTGACCTCTTTGTGTTTTGAAGTTCAGCGTGACAGAAGAGAGGAAGAGGAGTGGGCGGGGCCTTCGGCTGGCCCGGCGCTGACGGACGGCAGAGTGGAAATATGAGTGACGGCAGACGGTGTTCAGACGGTGTTCATGAAGCAGACGAGTAAACATAGAATCAGCCGTGGCGGTTAACTCTCAGGGTGAGGGGGGGGAGAAGAGGGAGGGAGGGGGGGGAGTCAACGTCCAGCGGAGTCATCACTCTGTTGTTCTGCCTTACACCAGGAATATGTACATATGGTCCAAGATGGAGTCATCCTCTGATACTCTAGATATCATCTGGCATGTTTAGAGAGATCCAGTAGTTTACTTTGTTTTTTTACTTCAGCCTGTCTCATGTTCTTCCTCTCTGCTGTCTGCATGTAGCATCACCTCTTCAGAGAACGTGACAGATCTGCTAAGATACAAGCAGCATTCTGGTCTATCCTGGCTACTGCATTGCATTCTGGTCTATCTTCCTACTGCATTGCATTCTGGTCTATCTCCTGTCGGTCTCTCTCTCCTCTGATGGATTTCTCCTGTATGATTGTTGATTGTCGGTCTAGAAAGAAGCCGTTGCTCTTTGATTCTGATTGTCTGACACCAAAGCGGTTACATCGTCTGTTTGTCCAGTTATCTACGGGGATAGAAAGAAATACACCATCGTGCATCTCCAGTACTTCCTGTAGGGTGTAACTGGGTGGACGCTAGCAACAGGCCAGTAAACCATCGGTCACTGTCCACCCAAAAACAATGAACTCTCCTTCCAGTCTGCTGGTGAACATCAGCATGAACCCAGAAGAGTCCAGCGGTGTTGAGTACTAATTGCTCTCTTGGAGGATAATCAGTGTCTTCTTCCTGCTTGGTTTGGTTCCTGAAGAGATGATTCAATTCAATAAACTTTATTCATCCCTGCAGAAAACGGAGGGAGGGAAGGAGGGAAAGAGGGAGGGAGGGAAGGAGGGGGGGAAGAGGCCGAAGGTGAACGATGACGGGTTGAACTATGCTCACTGCACTCTCCTTCCTCTCCCTCCATCCTCCTCCCATCCTCCTCCCCCGGGGGAGGAAGGACACATGCTGTCATGTTATGTATCATCCATGTACTGTCTCTTTTATTTTCATGCTATGTTTTTATCGTCTGCGTGCTGTGAGATATAGTGCCTTGCCTAAGTAAACTATATTCTACAGCGTGGCCTCCTGTCTTGATGTGATCTGTGGGGGCGGGGCTCAATCTAAGGGGCGTGGCCTGGGACGGGGGCAACGCCTACTAGGCCTCTGGTCCAGCCCTGGAAATATCCAGGACTTTTTCCTTGTTTACCGAGCTGGTAGTCATTCAATAAGAGAGCTTGAGTCTTAAGTACAAAGTCAACTTGAAGGGTCAGTGAAAAAACAAAGCTGGTTTATTGCATGAGACACACACACACACACACACTATCCCAAAACAGTTTGAGAGTTCTTGAGATTTAATTTTGAAGTTGTCAAGTGATGTCATATTTCTTTGTGATTCATTTACTGTGAAGGCTGGAAACCAAGCAGAGTTATGAGTGAGTAACATGGAGCTCATGATGACCCGATACTGTAATCCATAACTAGTTGTCAAACCCGCTGACGGTTCCTGGTACAACGGAGAACCGAAACCTGAGTGTTGAGTGAGTTCAGGTTACAGGGAACAGGTTGGTTTTCTTTCCTGCAACGATGGAACGATTAGAAAGGTGTTAAAACTCCATTTTCCCTCAGTAAATTCTTCAAGAATGTGTTGATGTGCAATAATTCAATAGAATCTTATTCTGTGGAGTCAGAATATCACTGAGTCAGAAACCTGTCGTCCTGGAAGGAGTCCCACAGAGTCAGACGAACCTTTCCACTTAAAACACACAGACATCCCATAACCCTTCTAATGACAGATGCCATGTGGTGGGAATCAAACCAACAACCCCCCGGCAGTGTTAGCACCATGCTCTGTTCGTTGAGGACTACAAGTAAATCTTGGCGTTAGAAGGTCATGAGTCCGTTGAGCCGTTTACTGAAACCACCAGTAAGTTTGATTTTTTTTTTCTTCTAATAAAACTGAGTTGCCCTTTCCTCTGGAGCCCCTGTGGCCTGGCTGTCCTCACACTGCTGTCCTCGTCCATCGGGGGGCGATGTGGAGCTAGCTTTGCCTCTGTCAGGGTGTTGACAAAGCATCCTTGGAACAGTGTGGCCCCCCGGGGGGTCACAGTCAAGCTGGACGACAGGGCCACCGTCCCCTCACCTCAACATCTCAGTTTCAGCCACCGTTATCCCAGAGGTGCACCCTGGGAAAATGTTAGTTGAATCCCTCTACGGCTGACATTTGTGGGGGCAGACGAAAAGACGACTTCTCCCCTTTTGGCGATCGATACGTGGAGGAGACGAGAAGGCATGGTCACTGAACCCAGACAAACCCAGTGTCTCTCTCTCTCTCTCTCTCTCTCTCTCTCTCTCTCTCTCTCTCTGATAGTTTTCTAAGAGTTAACGAGTCACCACGCACCATGTAGGGATGTAGGGCAAACACAAGCAATATTTGTTGTTGTATAGCTCACCGGAGACAACGCCCCATTGTACGACCGCACCGCTGCTCAGTGAACACACCTGAGTCCTGTCAGCGCTGAACGGCAGTCCTCCTCGTTAGCGCCAGGTGGGAGGAAGAGTGAATCCTGCAGGCTCCAGACCTGGTTCTCCCGGAGCTACAACGCTGACGGACAGAAGACCAGACGGGAGGTAAATACACTCAGACTTGCACTGATGCTGTTCACTGGTGTTGAACTAGTTGAGGTCTGGTGGCTCTCTGCACCTACTGACATGAAACCAGTGACATGTTCCCAGTATGGACTTGGAGAATTGTTTTGTATGTCTGGGAAAGGACACATGAACTTTTGATCTTTTTACTAGCAGCCTTGGTCCCTTTTTCTGTGAACACCTGCCCCCCGAGAAACAAACCCTATCCTTCAGCAAATAGCATGAAGCTCGCAGGACGTGACTCACTCTCCAGTCACGCGTTGAGAAACTCTGACCTCTGAATATCTGCTGACAAACGTTTGGCCGTGGAGCTTTCATCATTTCATCAGATCAGGAAATTGGCCAAGCAAAAAAAAAAAAGTGTGTGAATCCAGATTGTTGGTGTGTTTTTATTATTGAGACTGGCTTTCAAGAGCAACGTAGATTTAACCTGTCAGGCGACACCGGGGCTTTTCTCCATCTCAATGGTGTCATGAAACCAGGAGGAGATACCAAGGTGTGTTTTTGTTTGATTGTTTGATTGATTGATTGGGTCAACGTGATCTGATACCTGGTGGGATGTGAGTAACGGGAGAAAATGTCTTTATTCTCATCTTTGTCTTTAGAAAGAGCTCATCTGTGTCTCGGAGACATGAGACCTCCTTTCCTGGGGGGGTAACGTGACACGGAGTGAGAGTTTAGATGTGTCAGCAGGGTGAACGTGGCAGGAGAGGATCTCCGTCGTATTGGTGTCAGGCCGATATCTGATATAACCAATGTTGTTCAGTTTCATTTATTTAACGTGATGATTTTGACGGCAGATATCCTTCATACTGTTCTGGTGACGTCATTTCTGCACCATGATATGAATCCCAGCAGTGGGTTACAACAGGGATCCACTGGCGCGTTATTTGGCAGCACAAATACGACGTTCCTCTAGCAGCTTATATGTGTAATGAGTTGGTGTCAGAAGACCCTGACGCTGGAAACACGTATGTCCGTCAGTGGAGACAGAAACACAGCCGTCTGCCCTGAACGTGAACGAGGAGTTTAACAGATCAGGATTAACAGTAAACCACTGGTAACACAGTCAGGAGCAATTGGGGGTTCAGTGCCTTGCCCAAGGACACTCTGACATGTGGAAGAGCTGGGGATCGAACCCCCAACCCTGTGATGGGTGGACAACCTGCTCTACCGCTGAGCCTCAGCTGCTTGTATTAGGATTGTGATTAACAGTAACGATTATTTCATCATGATATGATTCTATTGGAAGGTGGACAACGTACATTACATTACATTACATAACATTACTTATATTACATTACATTGCTTACATTACATTACATTACATTGCTTACATTACTTATATTACATTACTTACATTACTTATATTACATTACTTACATTATATTCCATTACTTTAGCAAATCCTTTCATCCAAGCAACTTTGCGTTCAGCATAAAGAAACATGTTCTTTGTGTTTCTGACTAAACTCACTTTGTGCTGGTTGATTTGAAGGTGTTAGTTTGTTAGTGTAAGTGGTGATGGAGCCTCTCTACTGATGCAGGTATACATACAGGTAGATAAATACAGGTAGATACATACAGGTAGATACATACAGGTAGATACATACAGGTAGATACATACAGGTAGATAAATACAGGTAGATACATACAGGTAGATACATACAGGTAGCCTCCTGGTAAACAGTAATGGTACTAACTTTAACTGAAGAGTCTTCCTCAGGACCTAAAGCCTTCACAGCAGGAAGAGAGGAGGAGGAAGAGGCTGAACGGATGGGCAAACAATAAAGCAGTTTTCAAAGAGAAACCGCGGGGTGGTGAACTTTGACCTCCGCCCGGCAGGAGGCAAACAACCGATTTAAAAATCAATTAAATCTTCTGAAAGGGAAACGAGCACATCCTGATATCTGCTGTCTGAGATGCGCGCTGAGAATTTAGGTCAGAAGTATACGGAGCTGCGTTGTGGGACGGGGGTGATAGTACTACTGATACACTACTGGTAGTAGTCTCTCTCCCTCTCCCTCTCTCTCTCTCTCTGTGCGCGCCCCCCTCGTCCGCCGCCGATAAGCAGCATAACGGGGGAGGAGCTGCCCTCGCGCGGGGCTCCTCCTTCCGTCCCCCTTTTCCCTTTTTTTCCCTCCTCTCTCTCTCTCTCTCTCTCTCTCTCTCTCTCTCTCTCTCTCTCTCTCTCTCTCTCTCTCTCGCGCCACACTCCTCCTCCTCCGAGCCGAGGGAGGGAGACGGGATGAACAAGAAGAGTAAGGGGGGTCTTATTTTCTTTCGAGCGGAAAAGGCGTCACACCGGGTGCAGAGCGCAGTTGGAGGACGGGGAGGAGAGAGGGAGACGCATCACGGAGAGAGAGAGAGAGAGGGAGAGAGAGAGGGGGAGAGAGAGAGGAGGCGACAGCGACTCGTAAACACGTCAGAAAACGGCGAATAGGACAACAGACCGCGGCGAGGCGACCCCCCCCCCCCCCCCCCCGACCCACTACCGATCCCTCCCCATCTCTCCATCTCCATCCCTTCTGCACCGTTCGGCTCGTGACCCGCCGGAGCGGATCGCGGTTGTTTTTGCGCACCAACGCAGATCGGTGCGTGTTTTTTCGGTGTGTGTGTGTGTGTGTGTGTGTGTGTGTGTGTGTGTGTTTGTCCGCCTCTCGGTCCCGTTTTGAGAATAACCAGCAGACCGAGAGGGAGGCTGTCTCATCACCGCGACCGACCGACGGGATCCACCGTACCGTACACGGCTCTGATTCGGGACCGATACAAGCCCGTCAACGGCGCATCCGGCGGATAAAAACCGGTGGAAAACACTGCGAGATGACTGTCGGCTAACCCGGCCGACGGAGAGACCCCGGCCCGGTTACCGAACGCACCGAGACTCCAGCATCACCGGCGCTCGGGGATGGCATAGCGATCTGTGCACCGACACGAGCAGACCGGACCGCGAGCCCTCCTCATCCACCATGAACCTCTGAAACACCGACAGGCTCGGATGGGTAAGACGAGATGCTGTAATACGGGGGGGGGGCGGGGTGACGTGCAGACCTATTGCACTTGCATGACTGCAATGTAGGAGGGGGAGGGGAGGGGGGGGTCGCGTGTGTGTGTGAGAGTGTGTGTGTGTGAGTGTGAGTGTGAGTGAGTGTGTGAGAAGTTGTTTATCCTCCAGTGTGTCAAGGTATGACGGGTCAGGTGGGTGGCTGTACATGATGCCTCTACATGGCCTCTATTCTATTCTATTGTACTCTATTGTACTGTATTGCTGGTCTATTGTTCCAGCTGGTCAGCAGGTGTTCTGGTCCTGGTGTGTGTGGTCCATTACAGTACTCAGATTACTTCCAGTCTAAACCAGTACTGGTTCTGAGATGGTTTGGGACTGGAGTCAGTCCCGCCACAAGACGCTTTGGCACTGTAGATGATGTTGTTATGCTCTATGCCGTTCCTGTGTCTGACTTCCTGCCCGGCTTGACACATTCGCGTGTGATGTTACATCTGATTCTCGCACACACACACACACACACACACACACACACACACACACACACACACACACACTCTGTTCCTGGAGAGAGAAGCCGACACACCTTTTCTGCACTTCCTCACACATCCAAAGCGATCCGTTTGATCCCGTCTGTGTAAATCTCATTGTATTTACTTGTATGCCTCACCCCTCCTCCCCCCTCCTCCCCCCCCCCCCTCTCTCTCTCTCTCTGGCTACATACCATGCATGCACACATACTGAATGCGCAACACATACCAGCGTAGCGATCACCCCTCTGCCCACGCTGCAGATC
>JAXDDW010000048.1:1680000-1747500 GCA_034670385.1 Hoplostethus mediterraneus | reverse complement strand
GAACCCGTCACCCCGACGGTGTTCGCGCCACAGACGACACAGTGTGCTACACAGACCTCAGAGCTCTGCGCTGGCAGCCTCACCTGCCTGGCCGGGCCCCCGCCGGGCCCTCGCCGGGCCCCCGCCGGGCCCCCGCCACACAGTGGGCCTCTGTCTCCACGCTCACACGTCACTGACCGGCCATTGTTCCGGAAAAGGTCGGGTAACGGGACACCGCCGCCCCCGGTGGTCCGGCTCTCCCAGATCCCAGGGTCGGTTCCCCGGGAAAACAATGGGAGCGCTGAGTAGGTGTGACCGGGCTTGGGCTACTATCTGGCACGCCGCCATTGTGGACGGGCTGTGGAGAAGGTCAGGGGAGCGATCGGGTGTCCGCGGCACGCTAGTCGCTGCTCACGACACTAAAAAACACGAACCTCCTCACCTCCGATGATCTCAGGAGGTGAGAGGAAGTCTCACGGAGCTCTGGACAGTAACGCTCCAGATCAGGTGTACGTGTCATATCCTGTACATGCTGTATTGAGTGTCCATTCAGGGCTGCATGTTCCATATAACCTGACACCGTTTTGAACAATATCTGGTTTGTATTGGATCATCTGCTGTCAGTCTGGCCTATATTCCTTGTATTCTTATTATCCTATAGTTCTTTGTGTTCTTCGTCATGTAACCTTTTAGATTCTTTATCATCCTGTTTGCTTGTTCATTGTATAATTAAAGTTAAATGTTTAATATATTTAATTGAATATAATCTTTTAAATTTTTTTATCTATCAAAAAGTTATCTATCCGTGTTTATTTTTATTTATTTGTATGCTTATAAGTTCAATGTTCTCAAATGTAGAAAATTTTATAAAATTTTATAAAGATTTTTATAACATTTTTATAATTTATTTTAAAAAATTTTATTATTTGAAAATCTTTGAAAATTTTGGACTTTTTGACACAATATCGGTCAAAACATCGGTAATCGGTGGGCTCGGCATCGGACCCAAAAATGTGGCATCGGTCAGGCTCTAGTTTTTGTGCTCACCGTGTTACCGTAGCGACGTCTTCATTCATTCAACACACACAGCCCTTTGTCCCGTCTCTTCCTCTCTCTTCCCGTCTCTTCCCGTCTCATCCCGTCTCTTCCTGTCTCATCCCGTCTCATCCCGTCTCTTCCCGTCTCTTCCCGTCTCTTCCCGTCTCTTCCCGTCTCATCCCGTCTCATCCCGTCTCATCCCGTCTCATCCCGTCTCTTCCTGTCCGGGTCGGGCCGGTCTCGGTGACACTACTGTCTTCATGTAACTCAACTCTCTCAGAAGATGCTGCTGGTCCACGTCTCGGTCACGGTCGTATTACTATACGCTCGCAGGTCTATTCTTTAGCTCTCACATGAAAGTAACATTATTGGTTCCTTCTACTGTTACAGGACATTTTGTGAACAATAGATGAACAGAATAAATGAACAGAATAGATGAACAGAATAGATGAACAGAATAGATGAACAGAATAGATGAACAGAATAGATGACCCCCCTTTTGGAGTCGTGCCGGTTTTGGAAAATATTGAGTCGTGTCATGTCTTTTTTTCCAGATCGGATGTTCTGGGTTTTGGAATGAAATGTGTTCCTATCATATTTATCAGAGTATATACTGACGGTCTACTTTCACTTCCTGCTGGTTTCACCCGTGCGTCATGCCTGGTCGCTCCCATAACGGATCTGCTTCTCAACATGGATCATTACAGGAAATAAGATGTATCGTGTGTTGCTTTCTGCATTGTTCCTCAGAAACCATGTCTTGTCATATCCATCAATAACGAGCAAGTCCTTTATCTTGCCCTGGATCAGTTTTGTGTGTGTGAGTGTGTGAGTGTGTGAGTGTGAGTGTGAGTGTGAGTGTGAGTGAGAGAGAGAGAGAGATGTAAAGGCACACACACACACACACACACCAGGAGTTGTGGTACAGTGCTGGTCTAGAGACAGGAGGTGTGTACAGAGTTGAATGGGCTCCATTGTGTTCCACCGGTCGTATCTTTGAGACAGACCGGCTAGCCGACGCTAACACACACAATTACAGTACTCACTGGCCAGACCCGCACTTGACCCCACCCCTCTCTCCCCCTCTCTCCCCCCCCAAATGAACAGAAGTGTTGTTTCCTGATCAGGTTCATCCCCTGAAACCAGTTTAGCCGCTTCCAACTTGGAATAGTTGTTTTGTGACTGATTTGAATTGACCTGATGGTTGAAAGGTTCGTCTGGATCATGAAAAGGTCTTCGGGCTGTGACGGGTGTTGTACTTCCTAGCGCTCCGTGTAGCTCCAACCGCTCATCGTCTATTAGCGCTCGTTATTTATCACCCAGCGTGTCGTTATTGATGTGCAGCCTCGCTTTCAGTCTGCGCCGGTTTGATTGGGCTCTGCGTCATGATGAAGCTGTAGCGGAGCATGCTAGCACAAGCTTTGTCTTTGTCCCGTTTTACAGTTTTTCTCAGTCGCTTTAGTACATTTCTTGAATCATCCTTAAGATTTGCAAAACAGTAAACGCATTTCTGGAAACAACTGGTACAAACAGCAACACACGATGGATTACCTGCGAAAAGCCCGTAACTCAAAATCCTGAGTTCATCTCTCAAAAGTAAATCTTTACGTCAATGAACATGTCAGTCCATCAGAATGACAAGTCCTTGTGTCATTGAGTACAAACGAGATAGTCAACATGCTTAGCCATGTTGTCAATGTAACAGTTACTCTGATGGAAACTGGCAAATGATGGCATGTATCGATTTCAAAAGACATATACAACCAATAATTGTTCAAATGTGCTAAAACATTTGCAGATGGTAACAAAGACAAATGCTCGTTCTGTTGTGAACAGGTAACAAAATGGTAATATGTGGAGAATTTCACATTTCTGGTTTGACAACTTCAACTGTCATTGGAGAATTAAGCCAAAACAACTGAGAAAAACTGGAGTGAAAGTCAAGATTCATCAGTTCAGAACACATTTACAAAAAAAGGCTAATAAAAAAGTGTAGAAAATATGCTTGACAGATTATGACAACTGGTTCAACCATTTTGCATGTAATGACTCATGCAATAAACTAGTGCCTAGATGTTCTGGGGGGTGAGACAGTTGGACAGAGAACCAATATAATACATTTTGATCACCATGACATAAACTATTGATAATGTAGGAAACAGCAGACAGTTGGACAGAACCATTTGCTTGAATATGCTAAATCATTTGCAATTTGTTCAAAAGAAAAGAAAAGAGAAGCTGCTTTTATGATGCACAAGTGACTAGATGATGTGGAGGTTGAACAAGTAGTTTTGAGAATTTCAATTCTGATGTGAGAAAGTGACCGAAGCTGCTCTGAGTGCTGCGTCTCGGTCGCTGGAGGAAGCAGCCGGCCTGCAGAGGAACAACGCCAGCAGCAGCAGCAGCGCGGAGAGGAAGTTGAGGGTTTGATGAAAGGTCAACCGGGCGCTCGTACCAAAGCACGCGCGTATCGTCTTTCACGCGTACGAGTCGGTTGTGCAGCGCTACGCTTCCTCTGCAGACGGGTAGAGGCACGCCTGCTGTTTACAGCTGCTTCCGTAAACACCGCCGACCTCACTTTGACCCGCAGCACGAGATCCAGCCGCTGATTTGACTGGCGGCATCGAGTCTGCAGTGGAAACCTCTAGATGCAAAATGGCAGGTCGTTTGTTTTGCATGCTGATGGCAGATGCAGAATAGATGGCAACACAAAGCTCGGTCTGAGTCGACAAGTGTGTGTGTGTGTGTGTGTGTGTGTGTGTGTGTGTGTTGCAGTGGAAACCTCCTAGATGCAAAATGGCAGGTCGAGCATGCCCTGTGCACGTTTGCTTTGCATGCAGCTCACAAACGCACACCTGCACACGCTCGACTTCAGAGACTGCGATAACTCGCCGCTTCCGCTTTTATCACACAACCACATCTCTCACCACATTTTCTCGACACACACACATGCACACACACACACACACACACACACACACACCAGTTTTTTCCCATTTTGCTGAGCGTGCACACTCCTTTTTCAGCGACACCCTACTTCACAGTCGAGCTGAACTAGGCAGGATTCTGATGTAAAAATACACCGGTGTACTTCTGCGATGTGCTTGTGCTTCCCGGCCTGAATCACAGAAGGGCGCCGCGTTCGTCCAACGTGACATTCTGCTGTCAGGTGTGGACTTTTGGCGGGGAAATCTTCTCCGGACAGGAAGTGACAAATTGAAACTTCCTGAGAACCGTCCAGAGAAAGCAATCGCAGAGCGGCCTCGGGAAACACCACATGTGTCGTGTGCAGTTCACTGTCATCGGGTCACACGAGTTCTGGGCAGCGCTGGAGACTTGAGATTCTAGTGGTTGAAAATCAGGACTCGGACTTGGACTTGGACTTGGACTTGTCTGCTGTGAGACTCGACAGCGGTGACTTGACTTGCCCCGGTAACCCCCCCCCCCCCTCCCCCGGAGCTGCAGCTTGTTATTCAGAAGACAATGCAGGCTTTGTGTCTTTGGGTTTTTAAGGCCACTAACAACATGACATGTCCCAGTCACAAGCCCGGTCCACCGCTCTGCCTCTCTGCAGCGTTTGTTTGGGAGGTAACCATGGTAACGGCGTGGATACGGGTCTACAGTGCCCCCAAAAAGATTATTGGTAACCTTAGATGAGCCAAGAAGTAAACACAAGTACTGAGCTATATTCTGTGTTCAGTAGATTCAATAGGTAACAAATACTTTTATATTTCAATGTGTTTTCAATAGGTAACAAATACTTTTATTAATACTTTTATTTTTCAATGTGTTTTCAATAGGTAACAAATACTTATTAATACTTTTATATTTCAATGTGTTTTCAATAGGTAACAAATACTTTTATTAATGCTTTTATTTTTCAATGTGTTTTCAATAGGTAACAAATACAGAAAGAAAACAACTACAATAGGCTAGAAACCTGAAAGACTTGAGACTTGACTTGACTTGAAAAACACCTCCTGGTTCTGGGTATTGAAGTCTTTCATTCAGGTCTGAGTTGAGCTGCTTTGCTCAAGGGCAGAAGTAGAAATTCAGCCGGTAACCCGACGCCAGCCTATTGTTGCTCTATTCTGAGGTTTGCACACACACCCTTCCTCAGTTCCTCCCCTCCTCTCTCCCATTCTACCTATTTCTGTCTCCCCCCTCCTCCCTCCTTCTCCCCCCATCAGAGTGGGGGTGCGATGGCGTCCTGCCTCCTCAGCGTGTCTCCGGTCTTTACCGCCAGTCGAGCGTTTGGGTTTCAGAGTACTTTCTCAACATAACGCCTTCTGGGTTTTTTTTTAAGTCATCTGAACTTCTGGGTGGATTTTCGCTGCCATGTTGGGTCACGGGAGGCTGCAGATGAAGTTTTGAAAGTTTTTATTTAATTGCGAAAATAAACATGTAACTTAACTTACTATGACTGCAGACTGGACCTGCAGAAGACCTCATCGTGGTCTTCATGTGTTCTTCAGCTTCTGCATGGGACAATTAATCATTGAATAGTTGGCAACACAAAGCTCAGTCTGAGTCGACAAGTGTGTGTGTGTTCATGTTGATGTGTGTGTGTGTGTGTGTGTGTGTGTGTGTGTGTGTGTGTGTGTGTGTGTGTGTGTGTGTGTGTGTGTGAGTGAGAGTGAGCGCTTGTGCCAGGCCATGATTTGCTCTTAAAGACCTATTGATGAGGCATGAAGCTGGAGAAGAGCCCCCCACTGTTTTGGGGACATAATGCAGCGTTCTGTCAGAGAGAGAGAGAGACAGACAGAGAGAGATGAGCGAGAGAGAGAGGGAAGGACAGACAGACAGACAGACAGAGAGTGAGCGAGAGAGAGAGGGAGGGACAGACAGACAGAGAGAGAGAGAGAGGGAGAGAGGGAGGGACAGACAGAGAGAGAGAGACTGTTTGTGTGCAAAATAATGCAATTTATCAGTTTCACCAGGCAGCTGGGTTAGCGTTGAAACTCTCCCACGTTGTTCGACAGCAACACAGTCCACCATTGTCGGCGCAATTAAACGTTGAGTTGAGTTCCCGTTAGTTTGCAGTGAGTCAGGAAGCACAAAAGACGCTCAGAGGAACAAAATACATCCAGTAACCTGAACAATGCTGGACTGACCTCCCGACCTGAAAACTCCTCGCCGCTTCAATCTCCCACGTCGTCCTCGACTCGCCCTCGTGTTTTTAAAAAATCCACCTTCTGCCTCCTCGGTTCGTTGTGTTGTTTCTCTCGTGTGCGTGGTCACGCCGGGGTCACGCCGGGGTCACGCCGGGGTCACGGGAATGTGTCGTTTCACGTCGAACGTCAGGCGGCGTGTGACGACGGTCATCAAGGCAAGCTTGTGTTACCGCTGGAGGTCTCGGCGTGGTGTCACGTGGATTTCACCGCTCAGTGGGTTTGGTATAAAATCATAACATAAAGAAATGAAAACGTGTATTGTTAGTTTTTAATCTGGATCATTTTCGATTGTCTGCTGACACCAGAACAACGAAGCTAGCAGCTCTTCATCCACGGGGGAAACTCTGAGGTGAATTAGTGGCTTTTAGTGAAGGAGGTCTACGTCTGCTACACGGATGGGAAGGCTTGACATCACTAATAGGACCTCTTTAAGTGTGTGTGTGTGTGTGTGTGTGTGTGTGTGTGTGTGTGTGTCGAGTGAGAACGCTAGCGTGAGGAGGAGGAGGAGGAGGACGAGTGGTGGACAGATGCTGCTGAATTGCCAAGAACTCAATTAGACTTCTGCTGTATGGGAATAATGCAGCATTCTGAATGTGAGTGTGTATGAGCGTCTTCACAGTGTGAGGAAGTGCTGATTGAATCTTTAGAGTGTGTGTGTGTGTGTGTGCGTGTGCGTGTGCGTGTGTGCGTGTGCGTGTGCGTGCTCAGCTCAATAATAACCACTAGCCGGCCGCCCGTCGTTACCAGCTCGTCCTCCCGGGTTTAACGAGCCGCCGTTAGCCAGACGCTCTCGATTGGCCCTCGCCTCCCGCTCGCCTCCCCCTCGCCTCCCGCTCGCCTCCCCCTCGCCTCCCGCTCGCCGGGGCGTCCTGATGGGAGGGCGGCGGATGTGTTGTTTCTCATCTTCATCATCATTTTCTTCTTCTTCCTCCAGCTCTCTGCTTTTCCTCGTCTGGTCTCTCTGCCTGTACCACCAAACTTTATTTACCTCAACAAAAAGAGACCTAGACCTTTGATGAGTGGCGGGTCCGCGGCACCCGGCCAGGCTCAAATTCATACAAGAACCTTTTACGCCGAAAATGTAAAGCTATTACCGACGTCAGATACTACTACTCCAAATAATACTCATGACTATCTGACTAAATAGTACTGCTTGATTTAAAAAAAATAAAAAAATAAAAATAAACATGATTCCTTATCAGCAGCAGAACAAACCTTCAGACCCGTCAGTCTTTTTAAAGCATCAAAGCATCAAAACTGAATGAAACAAACAAAATAAAAAAGTGCCGAAGCCACGAGATTCGAATGCCGATGCCGAAGCCTCGAAGAAAAAAATCTGTCTGTTACGTAGCGACTAACAACCCGGAGCATCATCAGCAGCATCAGCAGCAACACGGTGGCGCGACATCTGATGATGAATTTTCAAGACTTTTTGCGCGCCACTACCTGTATCCATGGCAACGAGATGTCAGCGTGTTCCGCTACGTGCGATGTCTCGTTTCGCTAACAGCATATTTAGTGATTTTTGAATGATATTGTCGGCTGTACAGGATGAAGTTAGACTGATTTTCCAACCACTGCTGTATCTGTCCAGCTGAATAATGACGCTCCTCTCACATCCCATATTCTGCAGCTGCTTAGCGCATGAAGAGACGTAGAATTTTTTGCACGCCATGTTGAAAGTCGGTGATGTCGTCTTTACATTTACATCGGCTCATTCTGATGCAGGTGAAGGAGATGAGGGAGAGAGATGCTGCACAGCAATGGACCACTGGTAGAGAATGAGAGCACCCTGACACAGACAGGTAATTACCAACATAAGTGCTTTCAATGGGAGTCTAGCACACACACACACACACACACACACACACACACACACACACACTCTACAGGGGTTTTCAGTCGTGTGCCATCATGACCCAAGAGTCTGCAGGTGTTTTTCATGCCATCCAGAAACCACAGCAGCCGAGTTCACCGCCAGCTCAACGCGGTTTCAACGCGGTGTCAGACGTGACGTGACGTGACGTGACGTGACGTGACGTGACGTGACGTGACGTGACGTGACGTGACGTGACGTGACGTGACGTGACGTGACGTGACGTGACGTGACGTGACGTGACGTGACGTGACGTGACGTGACGTGACGTGACGTGAGGGTGAACACAAAATAACGTGACGATGACGTTCCTCCGCCCTGAAAGGATTAATGCGGTAATGGCAGGAAATGGCATTTTCAGTTGTCCGTCACTGGAAAAGGTTAGTGAGCAGTTTGGGCAAGTAAAAGATCTTTGGTTAGGGTTAGGACAATGATGTGGTTAAGGCTTTGGTCACGGTCAAATGAGAAAAAACTGAAACTGAAAACGTCTTTGAACCGGTTTCCCCCCGACCTCCACTCCCTTGCTTTCCACCGCTCTATTTCAACAGCAAACCACGTCCTGTTTCTAGCTGTGTCTCCTCCACCTCGTCCCTTTGTGTCGGGGTGATGCATTTCTCTGGCTTCTCATGCACGCGGCACCGCATTTGCATTTCCAGACACTGCGCCGGTTTCATGAAATTTCACGAGACCGAATGAGACCGGGCTGAATGAGACCCTGCAGACTCTCGGGGTCGCGGCGGCGCTGCATGATTGAAAACCGCCGCATTGTTAGGAGCAGGATTCCTTCTGCTTTGCTCAGAGTCGACTTCAGTTAGTGAAGGTTTACTTCTGCAGCTGCTGTCTGTGTTCAGGGCTCATTTAGGGTGCAATGAGGTACAGAGGACATGAGGTTTGAAATGAGGTGTCTCACCTCAAACCGCTCTGACGCATCTGTTGCAACACTTGGTTTGGTTTCAGAGCTGCACCAGGACACCAGAGGAGCTGCTGCGGTGAGGTTGAGTGTGACCGCTGACCTGTTGCAAGGCAAAAGGGCGTCCTCGGTGTGTTTCGGTCTGGTTGTTGTTGTTGTCGAGCGTGAGGCTGCAGGACGCCCAGACGTGGATGAGGAAAAGATAATCGACGAATTGCAAAAATCCCCTGAAGTACATGACTGCAAACTGAGCAGTGAGTAATAGCAGCAAACCTGTGTTCAGACATGTGGACCAGTATGAATACTAGTCTCCTCAACTAGCAGATCCCCCTCATATTTGTGCGTCGTGTCTTCGTTCATGTAGATGCATATACGGCTCAAGTTTTCTGCAGCTTGGTTTACCGCTCCTCCACACCCAGAGGACCTGGCCAGTTCAGGCTTGTATAGCAGGAATTCCCGTTTGTCACGGCAAATCCATGAGCGGAATATAAGCGGCGGCCCAAGGCTTTTCAAATGAGGTGAATTGGGTTAAAGGTTGATGCAGGGAGCCGACTGACATTTGAGGTTATTTACATTTCGCCGGTTTATTTACAACCCCTACATGCATTTACCCAACGTGGCCACAGAGGGCGCTGCTGTGTGGGTGCGGCTTAAATACTGACGCAACAATCTGTCGTGAGAGGTTCATGACGAAAGCATCTAAAGGTAATTCTCTGCGTATGTCGACTCACTGATTTCTGCAGCTCCGCTAACAGGAAGTCACGCTGCAACCCGATGCCTAGCAGGTTCATCCCTCAGAGCCGTTCCGTGCATTTGTTGCCTTGGACACGAATCTGCCTTTTGTATGTGTGTGTGTGCGTCAACATGATAACGAATAACGAAGCGCGTTGATGTACCGTGATGCTTCGCCGAGAGCTCTTAGCGGCGTGGCGTGCGCGGCGAGCGGCTCAGCGTAATCTAAAGCCGCGCAGCAGCCCAAGCTTCACCACGTCAACTTTCTCTTTCTTCCTTTTGTAGACCGAAGATGACGAGGGAGGCAGGAAACTGGCAGAATCTTATTTCTGTTTCCTAAAGCCCTCGAGCAGAGAGGATGGAGAGAGAGAGAGAGGGATGAGGGAGAGAGGGAGAGAGGGATGAGGGTGGAGGAGAAAGAAACAGAGAAAGAAACAGTGAGACAGGAGGAGAGCACAGAGGAAACCAAATGACAACGAGGTGTCAAACAGAGGCAGATTGAAAACGGTGACAAAAGGTGTTGTGTGCGTTTGTGTCGTGTGTGTGCGTGCGTGCGTACCACCCGACTGTGCATGTGGAGATTAGCATGAGCGCTAGCGGGGCAGGCAAACAAGCCCGGGATTATTTCCTCAGCTCTCCGAGGGATCGGACACGCTAGCACGCCACCTCCCCTCCCCTCCCCGACGGGCAGCTCAGGGTGCCTGACATTTTCCTTCTCATCTTTTTTTTTTTTTGTGTTCCTTCTCCGCTACATTCCTGACCTTTCCCCGTTAGCGCTCCGAGTGCAGGTGGGCCTTCCTCGCCGACAGGAGGAGAAAAGGTCAGCGGAGATGAGTGCCGGAGACGCTACGCTAGCTAGCCGGGGCCACCTCGCGGTCACGACGGACGCCGCTGACAGGAGAACGCGACCTGAATCTAGAGTCGGACGTCTCACTCTGGTGCAACGGCGCCGCACAAACCCATGAACGGGCGCTGTTGTTCTTTAGCGAGGACATTTCCTCTTCAAGGAGTCTGTTGTTCCATCGTGGCTGAGTGGCGTCCCACGTGCTAGCAGAGGAGAAGCATGTGCCGTGGGTGAGGCGTGGCGGGAGGGGAAGCCGCTACGAGACTCTGTTGATGCCTGGAAACCGTAAAGAGTATCAGTCTGCCTCTTCCTCTTCCTCTCCCTCGGCGCTGTAAAACGCCACGATCAGACCTGAGGAGCGTGTTGACTTACCACGCTGAGCATCGCAGCACTAATCACATCGCTTCACATCAGCCAGGACGCTGAACTGCGCCCAGATCAGCGACGCTACGCACTCGCCGCAACAAAATATCGCGCTCTCGCCGTGAAATACGTCAGCCGGGTGAATCCGGGGGAAAGTCGCGATCCCCGCGGCGGGCCCGAACCCACCGGATGGCGAAACGTTGACGTGTCGTTTTGTTGCTAATTTGAGGCCTCTGTGGCAACGCCGCAGGACGCCGGGCTTAAGCGGCAACCTGCATTTCCCCGCCGCCGTGGGTGATGTTGCGAGGTAGTATTTTCTGCTCTGCACACCTGCTAGTGCAGCGAGACGATCACCGGTCCACCCTCGCTGTATCGTCCTCTCAGTGTGCCGTCATGTGATACTGGGTATTTTGGGATTGTGCTTCTTCCTCCACAAGCATGTTTGGGCTTCCCGTAGCCGTCGTCTAGACAACAAGAGCCTGATTTAAAAACACATACAGGAAGTCCGTTTACCTCAAAATAGATTTCCAGAAAACGCTTTCCAGAAACCTCAACAAAACAGCCTTGACACTCCAAGATCGAGTTCAGAGCAGACGCCTCCTGCTGGTGTCAACACATGTTGAGGTGAAACATCAGATGACATCACTATTAGTTGAGACTGGTTAAAGAAGGATTTTGAGCCACAGTAGAGACATGTTTCTATTTTCTTGGGGTGTGTTTCTTTATGGGCTTGCCTTCTGTTTGCGTTGCCGCCCTGTTCTGTTGTACTGATGATAAGATTAGCTACCAGAGTCTGATGGTGAGAGGACGTGTGGTGTGAGCCCTGTGGTCTGGTGGTAATTCAACACACACACCCTTTAACCATCACACACACTCATGCACTCTCTGTCTTACACACACATTTCCTGTCTCGATCACATCGACACACACACACACACACATGCAGAGACGAGCGTGGCGACTGCAGCTGGCAGCAGGCGCGCTGCAAGTCTGGACAACGGCGAAACCGTGAACGTCTGCCAAACCCACCCTGACACGTCGCTCTGTAACGCGCAGCACCAACTGCTGTGTGTAAACCCAGTGACTGAAGAAGCCGTGGGCAGGCTTGACTGTGTGCACGTGTGTGTGTGTGTGTGTGTGTGTGTGTCAGTCGGGCAGGTTTGAACATTTGTTATGGGGTTATCTGAGGAGAGCTATGTTGTTGTGGTATGAGTCAACCAGCTGCCTCTTGGTGGAATCGGTCAACCGGCCCGTCCCACAGCAGCCTGGGCAACATGACTCCCCCAGCCGAGGGGGGTGGTGGGGGGGGGGGGAGTGCAGGGCTGCTTCAATCTGAACTCTGTCTGTAAAATGTAAAGTGGCTTGCATACCCTGCAGCCGTGCACCACATGTCAGGAGGAAATATTGGAAACATGTCATGAAAAAGGAGTTTAAAGCTGCACTGTGCAACTTTCTGTGATTTAGTCGTTGGAGCCACTAAGTGGGAGCTCGTGAGTTTCAATTCGTCACTTCCTGTGCTCAGAAAACGTTCCCGTCAGTGTACCTACCGACTCCTACACTGATTCAGTTACAAAGTTGCATAAAGCAGCTTTTACTTTGAAGTAACAAAGAGAACTAGACAGGTGCGCCATGCTAACTTGAGACAGGTGCGTCATGCTAACTTGAGACAGGTGCGCCATGCTAACTTGAGACAGGTGCACCATGCTAACTTGAGACAGGTGCACCATGCTAACTTGAGACAGGTGCGTAATGCTAACTTGAGACAGGTGCGCCATGCTAACTTGAGACAGGTGCGCCATGCTAACTTGAAACAGGTGCGTCATGCTAACTTGAGACGGGTGCGTCATGCTAACTCGAGACGGGTGCATCATGCTAACTCGAGACAGGTGCGTCATGCTAACTTGAATGCCGATGTCTCTGCTTTAAAAGAGGTCTGACCATCACCAGTTTTCAAAGCAACATCCAAGTAGTCGGTGCCTAAACTGCAGGTGTATCGGTCACAAACTGCAGAATTATCGTAAATAATGACAACAAATACCAAACAAGAGGAGCAGTGGTCCACGTCAAAGTGCACCAACAGGGATTGGTGGATACGTAACATGATAGTCAAAAAATACCACAGGATTCAAGGATGGTCAAGGCCTGCACACAAAGATGAGCTCCAAACCTGGAGCCCTGAGACTGGAAACAAGTAATATGGCGTGACGAGCTGTCCGGACAGAGGAAGTCAAAGGATGCGTTCAATCACCAACGTCTGTTGCTGTTAAACACATTGACGGATCTGTAACGACACGGGCAGCAATCTACCGGACGCCATTCTGTCTCCATGATTGCTCTACACGGCTGTATAAAGACTAATGGAACATGAGGCCGTACAGGACCAGGTGCTCTCTTCCTTCGTGGCGATCCCGTATGCCGATGAGATAACGGCCCAATAAAACTGATAAACAAACTCAACGAACACTAGGATGTCTGTAACCCAAACGCCTACCGCGGCCTCCCCGGGTCACCAGCCTCCTCCACCTCCTCTTCAGGACTTGTTTGACAGGGAGATAAGATAAGAGATAAGAGAGACTTTATTAATCCCGCCGTGGGGAAATTCACGTTATAGCAGCTCACAACAATAGAAAAAACAGAATAGAATAAACAATATAGTGCAAAAAAACAAGTGTGCAAACAATAGAGTGCCAAAAGAAAAAGATAAACAAGGAGTATTAACAAATTAAATATTAAATATTAAAAGACTGTATGCAGCTTAATAACAAAAAGTGTATTATGGGAGAGACTGTAGGCCTATAATATATTGCTATTCTGAGGCTGTTCTGAAGGCTGCTCCTCATCTCATGTCTCTCCGTCATGCTCATAGACATTTTTTCCCCCCACCATTTTTCCGTCTCCCCGTTAGGAGCCTCATTCTCATTTCCTTGTTTCTTGTCCTGCTCACTGGAGGGTTCAGCATCCGTCTATTATCCGGTACGCCGGGGTTAGGACGGCTGATAACCGGGTCAGTGCAGCCACGTTAGACAGGTTTTATTTGCCGTCGTATTTTCGCTCAAGATTACACTGTTTTCCATCCCCTGTCGGATTCACTGATCACCATCTTGTCACTGTTGATTTATGCCTCTCCCCGTCTGTGAGATTAAAGTCATATTGGCATTTTAATATAAAGCTGTTACAAGATGGTGCTTTTTTTTGTGTGTGTAACAGACGTGAATGTTTTTGGCTGCGTTGGAGAGTTGGGTTTTGCATCTCTGAGCCGGTGGTGGGAAGCGGGGACGGCCCAGATCCACCACCTGGCAGCCGGTTTCACTTTTGACATGACTTGATTGTGAAAATGAAGTAAATTCTCTCTCTCTCTCTCTCTTACATGACTATTGTAGGGACACGGGGGGGTCGGTGACTTCTGGCTCTGACCTTTGACCTCCACTGGTTGCGTGTAATGTTGGTTATCTAGATTATCTATCTCTAGGTTATCTAGAGATTAAGCTTAACTGCCAGCCCAGTCGGCCTAGCACCTCCCCCTCACATCTTAGGCTTTCACTTGTTTTCTCACTTAGGGAAAACAAGTATACAGCTGTAGTTTACTGTGGTCGTAGTGTACGAGGAAGTAGAGGAAGTAGAGGAAGTAGAGTAGAAACCATCAGACATGGTACTTTCACCCCCTCAACTATAGATCACTGATTTTAAATTTAAAAAAGAACAAAAATCAAATACTGACTGACGGAGGAGCAGCAACGGCATCACTGTCACTTCAATGACATTAGAGAATGACAGTAAAACACATCCTCCATCATGTTGGATTACAGTTGTCACGTCTGTCCAGATTAAACCAGACCAGCGTTGATGAAGAATCTGCAGCATGATGACTTTCCAGATTATTTGAGGATGTTGAGGATGTTGAGGATGTTGAGGATGTCATCAAACAGAGTCAGAACAAAGCTTGAAACGATTAGCCCGTGACTTCTCCAACAAATTAATGAAAGGTTGAAGTGGTAAACTCTTTCTATTCAGTCTCCATCTTCGTCTCTCAGCCTCACTGTAGTGTCTTCACTGTGGTGTTCCTCACTGTGGTGTTCCTCACTGTGGTGTTCTTCACTGTAGTGTTCTTCACTGTGGTGTTCCTCACTGTGGTGTTCTTCACTGTGGTGTTCCTCACTGTGGTGTTCTTCACTGTAGTGTTCTTCACTGTAGTGTTCTTCACTGTGGTGTTCCTCACTGTAGTGTCTTCACTGTGGTGTTCCTCACTGTGGTGTTCTTCACTGTGGTGTTCCTCACTGTGGTGTTCTTCACTGTAGTGTTCTTCACTGTGGTGTTCCTCACTGTGGTGTTCTTCACTGTAGTGTTCCTCACTGCTCTTCCCAGAGATCACCTGTCAATCAAACAGTGTGTCCAGTACTGTGACGTCTTCCTCCTTGAGATTTCCTGTTGATGGAGTTTGACTTCCTGTAGGTGGCGCTCTTCTGCTTGTCTGTTCAGCCACGGTGGCTAATCGCTGCTCATGCTAACCACCCTGTCCGCATCACTTCCTGTGCAGCAGTGGATTTTCCCTTTGGATTTACCTTCCTGGCGCCGGGTGTTTGGAGCAGCAGATGGAGAAGCTTCCGTGAGCTGGATGCAGGTTGACTCACTGCTGTGTCGTATTAATCAGCGATAGACGTTTATATGAAAGCGCTGCAGACTTAACCTCCACGTCCCGCCGCGTAGCGAACCCTTCCCATAATCCCCCTCGCAGGAGGAGCTCAGAGCTCGGGGCGGTTCTTCTTCTACCCCCCTTTAATGAAGTGGTTTGATGAGAGCGAACCCGAGGGGAGGCGGGGGAGGAGAGGAGCATGCCAAGTGCTTTCGGGGTTCTTCTTCTACACTCTTTGTAGGTGAGGAGGATGGGAGGACGAGGCATGAGAGGAGAACAAAGCAGAGCGGAGGCTGATCTGAGGCCAGCGGGAATGGCCTCTCTCTCTCTCTCTCTCTCTCTCTCTCTGTTTCATCCCAGTTTCTCTTTCTTCATATTTCTCCCTCTTTGTTTCCATCTCTCCGTCTGTTGCTGTTTCATCTCTTCCTGTTTCCCTCCATCACCTCCCATGCAACGCTCCTCTCCTCTGTGATCTCTTCATCTCCTCTACTCTCTCTCCATCGCAGCTCCTGGCTCCTTCCCTCCCTCATATCTTTATCTTTCTCTCTCTCTCTCTCTCTCACCCTCATCTCTCTCTCATCCTTTTTTAAAACTGCCCTTGCTCTCCCCCCTCTCATCTTTCTCTTTCCCTCTCTCTTCACCTTCCTCCTCCTCCTCCTCTCTTCTCTTCTCTGATCACTTTTTCCTCCCTGAGCGCTTCCATCGACCTGTAATTAAGAACGGGGAGCTGCGTTCAGGTTCAACACCCGCCTCCCCGTCTTCCTCCTGTTGAGCATCGCCGAGTTATTGCCGCAGTGCACGCTGGTACACCTGAGGAGGGGGAGGGAGTTTGAATGGCATCCGCCGGGAGAATTAAACGTACGGTTGTCGGTTTCATGATTGTGGGTTGGGTTTTTTTTTACCCAACATGGCTGCTTCTCAGTGGTCAGTATCCGGTGTCTTGATGCATAACACAGCAGCGGCGATACGAGACACAATGGCGCCGGTCCCCGGGTCCATCCAGCCCCAGTTCCGTGTATTCAGCAATTACCCAAGTGCAGACTAATGCGAAGACCATCAGGCCAGAACCAGAGCCAAGATGAAACCTTTCTAATGGCTCCTATCTTCCTGTTTCCTTGTGAACAATGGGCGATGCAGCAACCACACACACACACACACACACACACACACACACACACACACAACAGGAGTGTGTCCGTGGATGTGTTCGCCCTTTGCGACTCTTCGGTGTTTTCTGGGGTTGACCTACTTTAGCTAATCCCAGGCTATTGTGTGCGACGGAGCTCAACTATATAAGCGTTTTGATTGGAGTGCGGCGGGGGCGGGGCTCTTGACCTTCGCCGGTTGACGTGGCGGCGGCGGCGGCGGCGGCGGCGCCTGTTGATGTTGCAACTGCCGGCTTTCAACATGAGAGGATGCAGCGGCGTGGTGGATTGAGGAGAACAACAAAAGAGATGAAAGGATGTGACAAAGTACATGCAGGTATGCTTTTCACACACAGGCTGACTCACACTGATGATGGGGACGCACACACACACACACACACACGCACACACACACACAGAAGTAATGGCTTCCACACTTGAGGCACAAATGGAAGTGGTGGTTCTTGCAGCAAACAATTCTCAGTTCAGCAGGCGACCGAGAGGATGGAGAGACGGGGAGTGTGGGGGAGGGAGGGGGGAGGGCGGAGGGTGAGGGTAAGCGGGGGGGGAGGACACAATTGGTGTTTTCATCCCGTCTTGAATATAATGACACACCTGGGGAAGGGGCCGCAACCAGGAGATCCTCTTTGTTTACTGTCAAGATGATCCGCCGAGCCCTGTCATTACCGCCGCCGGTACCCGGGCGCTAGCGTGAGTCAGCCGCATCCAGGATGCAATCACAATACGCACCGGTAACGAACTACCCAGGATGCACCGCTGAGCCTTTCAGCCGCCCGACGGAGAAGTGAGAGAGAGAGAGGGGGGGGGGGGCGTGGCAAAGAGGATGGGTGGCACACCTGAATGAACGAGTGAGTCACTGCAAAGACGGCGCTCGCTCTCGGGGAGGATGTGACATTTGATGATCGCAACTTATTACAGGGCTTCGTTGAATACTCGATTCTGATTGGCCGACGGACACGTTCCGAGGTCATTTCTGAATAACGGACCGCCGTTTCACAAATAAGTGATGGGTGGTGCAGAGGGTTGTAGGGAAATTGGAAAGATTGGCCTTCATGTCAGAGTGAAGGTTTTCCCGTTAGCCCTCTGATCTTGAATCAGCTCACCTTGTTCATCAGCTCTCCAGGACTGACTAGAGACGGTCACTGGAAAGTTGAAACGCAGTGAGGATCAGCGGTGATGCTGATTGGACCGGAGCAGCTGGTGGGTGGCAGAATAGACGAACCATCACAACCCTGCAACCGGCATGGAGTCCAATAGAGAGTTGGCTCGAAGAGGAGATGCTTGATAAACATTGTTGTGGTGTGAATGGAGGTCAACTCATTGTTGTGAGTAAAAGTGAAAAGTCTTCCTGCAACAACTCACCTCATCTTTCAGGTTTCAGAGCGAGACTTCTCCTTGAGCCAGACTTCTGTTTGTGGTTAAACAAAGGTCTATCTCTGTACGATCCTTTCAGTAATGTCAGACATTTCCAATAACAACCTGATCCTGTCAGTGGTAAAAACCATCACCTTTAGTGGACGTACTTTGATCGGCCCACTTGCCCCAAAGGATTACATTGCAGCCATAGCAGCCCGTTTTGCGACTGCCGACTGAGCCGATCTACCGGAGCAATTCCAAAACTCTTTGTACATATTTTGGGGTATAAATGATGAATTTGTACAAATAGAGCCCAGGTTTAAAAATACCGTAATTCCCCTTTAAGCCCCTTGACCGTCTAATCCTAGTCTCTACTCTCTGAGTTGGAGCTGGAGAAGTCGGCTCAGTTAACCTAAACAAACTGCTAGCTAGCTAACTACTACACCTCACAATAAAGTAAAAACACCTCAAAAAGTCACCAAATCACTCAGGATACCACATATTTACAGTGCCAGTAGTAGTAGTAGTAGTAGTAGTAGCAGTAGTAGTAGTAGTAGTAGTAGTAGTAGTAGTAGTAGTAGTAGTAGTAAATCATAGCCATAATAATCCAAGTTCCAATCCTAATCATCATAAAGTGACAGTTATTGAATACAGTGAATGATGAATTTGTACAATCAAAATCATTGAAATCAAGTGAAAAACAAGGAGATCTAGAGAACGACGGGCAACAGCAGCGGGAAGGGATCAGCCGAGATCAGCCCGTGGAATATTCTAGACAGGTTGAGAGAAGGGAAATAACAGTGGAAGATCAGGGTCCTGCTGCTGCTGCGAACTGCTGATATCAGGAGGTTGTAGAGGCTGAGCCAGAGAAAGACAGGAATGAAAGGATAACAGAGAAAGAAGGGTAGGAAGGAAGGAAGGAAGCGAGGGAGGGAGGGAGGGAGGAATGGAGGGAGCAAAGAGAGAATGGCTGAATCAGCCTCGATGGGGGAAGAGAGAGTTTGTTATTGTCCCCGAGGCACCGCGATGCTGCTTTCAGATATCAAGTACCACAAAAACACGATTACTACTACAGCTACCAGTACTACGACTACTACTACTACTACTACTACTACAACGAGGCAGCAGTTACCATGTCATCCTGCACAAATGAAGCAGTCTCCCTCTGGGCCAATCAGGAGCAGCTATGTCACCTGTTATGACCTGTAATTGCAGAAAATGTAATGTAGAAAAAAAACATTGTTCATATTATTTGACCTTTTAGAGGATGAAGTCTTTAAAACCGTCGTGGTGTTGAGAGGATGAAGGAGACGATCACAGCTGCTACAGAGAGATGGATGGAAGAAGAGATGCACCATGGGACACTTGTGTTCACCTCCATTGCAGAGAGAGAGAGAGAGAGAGAGAGAGAGGCCTCGACAGGGCTGAATTACAGATGAGGTCAGAGGAATGGAGGCATTCCATTGGTTTACACACACACACACACACACACACACACACACACACACACACACACACACACACGCTACAGCCAAACAGTATTCCTCACACGCAGCGAGTCTCCCAGAGGTGGCGCAATGCACTCTGCAGTCCCACCCCATCCTTAAACACACACAGATACCTGAACCATACTTCCTGTCTCACACACACACACACACACACACACACACACACACACACACACACACACACACACACACACACACACACCACCGACCGTATGGTCCTCTCCCTGTCTGCATTATTGAAGCCCACTTAGCACCCTAGCTTTCTCCTGACATCTCACTCACAGGACCAGTCAACTATAAGACCCAGAGAAGAAGAGCTACTCTCTGATTCTGCTGTTCAAGACACCATAGAAGAAGAGCTACTCTCTGCTTCTGCTGTTCAAGACACCATAGAAGAAGAGCTACTCTCTGATTCTGCTGTTTAAGACACCATAGAAGAAAGAGCTACTCTCAGATTCTGCTGTTTAAGACACCATAGAAGAAGAGCTACTCTCAGATTCTGCTGTTTAAGGACACCATAGAAGAAGAGCTACTCTCTGATTCTGCTGTTCAAGACACCATAGAAGAAGAGCTACTCTCTGATTCTGCTGTTCAAGACACCATAGAAGAAGAGCTACTCTCTGATTCTGCTGTTTAAGACACCATAGAAGAAGAGCTACTCTCAGATTCTGCTGTTTAAGACACCATAGAAGAAGAGCTACTCTCTGATTCTGCTGTTCAAGACACCATAGAAGAAGAGCTACTCTCAGATTCTGCTGTTTCAAGACACCATAGAAGAAGAGCTACTCTCTGATTCTGCTGTTCAAGACACCATAGAAGAAGAGCTACTCTCTGATTCTGCTGTTCAAGACACCATAGAAGAAGAGCTACTCTCTGATTCTGCTGTTCAAGACACCATAGAAGAAGAGCTACTCTCTGATTCTGCTGTTCAAGACACCATAGAAGAAGAGCTACTCTCTGATTCTGCGGTTCAAGACACCATAGAAGAAGAGCTACTCTCTGATTCTGCTGTTTAAGACACCATAGAAGAAGAGCTACTCTCTGATTCTGCGGTTCAAGACACCATAGAAGAAGAGCTACTCTCTGATTCTGCTGTTCAAGACACCATAGAAGAAGAGCTACTCTCTGATTCTGCTGTTTAAGACACCATAGAAGAAGAGCTACTCTCTGATTCTGCTGTTTAAGACACCATAGAAGAAGAGCTACTCTCTGATTCTGCTGTTCAAGACACCAGAGAAGAAGAGCTACTCTCTGATTCTGCTGTTTAAGACACCATAGAAGAAGAGCTACTCTCTGATTCTGCTGTTCAGACACCATAGAAGAAGAGCTACTCTCTGATTCTGCTGTTTAAGACACCATAGAAGAAGAGCTACTCTCTGATTCTGCTGTTCAAGACACCATAGAAGAAGAGCTACTCTCTGATTCTGCTGTTCAAGACACCATAGAAGAAGAGCTACTCTCTGATTCTGCTGTTTAAGACACCATAGAAGAAGAGCTACTCTCTGATTCTGCTGTTTAAGACACCATAGAAGAAGAGCTACTCTCTGATTCTGCTGTTCAAGACACCATAGAAGAAGAGCTACTCTCTGATTCTGCTGTTCAAGACACCATAGAAGAAGAGCTACTCTCTGATTCTGCTGTTCAAGACACCATAGAAGAAGAGCTACTCTCTGATTCTGCTGTTCAAGACACCATAGAAGAAGAGCTACTCTCTGATTCTGCTGTTCAAGACACCATAGAAGAAGAGCTACTCTCTGATTCTGCTGTTCAAGACACCATAGAAGAAGAGCTACTCTCTGATTCTGCTGTTCAAGACACCATAGAAGAAGAGCTCCTCTCTGAGCTATGTGTCAGCTGACTCCCTTCACGCTGCCGGCGGTGAACAACAGGAAAACAATGATTGGATACTGAAGAACTCTGAACTGTGTCACACTCTGGACTATGAGAGGAGTTTAGCAGGTGGACTATCACACTATCACTATCACACTGTGTGTGTGTGTGTGTGTGTGCGTGTGCGTGTGCGTGCGTGCGCGTGCGCGTGTGTGTGTGTGTGTGTGTGAGGGGGAAGGACCAACAGTAAATGAGGAAGTGGGCTCTGTGGGTTAACCAACACTTCACTTGCCTCGCGTAATGTTCACAGCCAGACCGTCTGGACGAGGCTCGTCTCCCGTCTCTCAGCTCGTTGGCTAACGGAGGTACCGCGCAGTAACAGGTTAGCTACACGGAAACAAGGGAGGGGAGGGAGGGGGAGTGAGGGGGGAGAGGGGGGAGGGGGAGGGAGATCTGGTCTTATGGCTACCAGATCAAACTTTGGATTTGAAGGATTTTTCAGTTGTTTCCTGGTGACCAGTATTTAAGAAGAAACAGATGGTTGCATCATCTGAAATGTTTTTAATAATAATAATAATAATACATTATTAATATTACATGTGATTATTGTTCAAAAGGTGATTATAGCATCACAACCTGTCAATCACAAAGAGAGAGAGTCTGCAGGAGTGAATGAACAGGAAGTTTCTTCTCTTCTACTGATGATCTTCTTACTGTGTGTTGACGTGTTGCTGCACTTGGACAACTTTCTCTTCACGTGTCAGAAGGTCTCAGGAGGTCTCAGGAGGTCTCAGGAGGTCTCAAAAGGTCTCAGAAGGTCTGGCAGCTAGCTGGTTGAGGAGTTCCATGATGCTGGTTCTGGTCTGCAGGGTTCATGCGAGGTGAACCCAACATCCACCGCTGGATGCACCTCAGCATTTTCTCCTCGTCTTCGTGTCGCTGGCGTTGCTTTAGCCGGGTGCAGACAGACAGAGGAGGTTGTTCAGAACAGCAGAAGGGCGTCTGGGATGGCGGCGGGGCGTCTGGGTGGCGGGGGGGGGCGTCTGGGGCGTCTGGGACGGCATGATAGCGTCTCCATTGTTTGGTCTGACAGCGGAGCGCGCCGTTCCTCCGCTGACCTTCGGCGTGTGAAGGGAAGTGTAAATACGAGTGTGTTTCTATGCAGGGCTGACGGGCGCCATCATCCCTCGCCCTTTTAGCTGATTGTGATGCCCCCCCCCCCCCCTCCCCCGCTTCCCACCCCCCCTCGCTTTTTATCACAGTAAAACCAATTAAGACAATGGCTTTTCATTTCAAATCTAATCCCCTCGCCTCCCCCAGTGGCCACGCCCCCATTCCATTGTACAACTAGTCCAATCTCCCGCTCCAGAACAAAGGCAGCACTGAGCACATCCAACATGGTGGAGGCGTGGGGGGGGGGGGGTGGGGGGGGGGAGGGGGGGGACAACGGATCAATCTACAGCTTGTTCTTTCTGTCTCTTGATGTCACGGCGGAAATCATATGCTAACGTTGATGCTCGCTCGCTTTCAAAATAAAATGCTCCTCATCGGTGGTCGTGTTCAGACCCTGTGTTCAGCGTGGCTTTGGTCTCGGTGGAAGTGAACTCGTGCATGATGGTGTGTGTGTGTTTGGTTTCGGGGGGTTTCCAGTCGAGGTGGGCGGGGCTTTCTAAAGGCTTTCTGCAGTCTGTGTGTCAGGCGTTCCTGCAGCAGTGGATTCAGTCCATCACTGATCATCACTGTTTGTAGTTTCAGTTTGAGTGTTAGCGTGTTAGCGTGTTAGCATGTTCCTAGCGCTCTTCAGTTTCCTTCATGTGGTCCAACCTGCACGTCTCTGGTTGGAGGACGGTCTCTACCCGCTGCACCCGAAGGTGCTTTGTATTGCTTAGGTAGCCTTGTTTGCCCCCCCCCCCCCCCCCCCCCCCCCCCCCCGGGGTGCTTGTTAAGGTGCGGTCAGTAGAGCGGCCGGTGAGTCCGGCTGCAGGATGATGTATGGTGCTTTGTAGTTGGGCTCCACAAGGCTTCCCCCATGTGGCACCGGAGAGGTGTCGGTTTGAAGTCTGATTTTTCTTTGTGCTGAAATGGAAGAAAAGGGGAATGGATGGAGCAGACACACACACACACACACACACACACACACACACACACACACACACGCTCACTACAGTATTGCTGCCTCCATTCCTTATGAAACAAAAGGTCTTTAAGCGCCTCAGAACAGCAGCGCATCATTTATCACTCCACCAATGAAGCAGTTTAGCTGACACGGCAAACTCCTTAGAGCCACAAACCACCACTTAATGGTGTGTGTGTGTGCACGTGTGTGTGTGTGTGTGTGTGTACCCTCATAATGCTGCAGAATAGATACAGTATTGTGTGTGTGTGTGTGTGTGTGTGTGTATGGGAGGTCTCCCCTGGACAATGCTAAGTTGTTGTGGTGACTATAGATAATGGTCTCCAACCCAATTTGCCTGGCTCGTTATCTCCCCCCTCCCCCCTCCCCCCCTCCTCCCTCTGCTGCCATGACAACAGACAGTGGCCTTCCTACTGAATCCCCCCAGTGTGTGTGTGTGTGTGTGTGTGCGTGCGTGCGTGCGTGTGTGCGTGCGTGCCACAGAAATTGAGATGAATATCGAAGCTCACCAGTGGCAGTGCCCACTCAAACGCACACACACACACACACACACACACACACACACACACACACACACACACACACATTCCTCCGCTCCACCGTGAACTTTCTCCCGGTTGTTTATCTCTTGCATCGTTCCTCCGTGACGCCAAACCAAATGTTTGGGCTGCGTTTGGCAAACGGGTGGTCGGGCGTTCCCAAACTCTCCGGGGGTGTTTTTCCCAAGAGAAGGAGGAAGGGAGGGACGGAGGGGGAGGGGAGGGGAGGGAGGGAGGGGGAGGGAGGTGTAACCCAGACAAGCCTCTCTCTGATATCAGGACGTTCTCCAATAAAGAAACATTATTGCTTCAGTTGAGTAAACACAGGAACCGGCCCGCTGCCTAAATACTCCTCTTCCTTCTATTCACTGTGCTCCAGTCCTGAACGTGTGCCCAGTTTTGACTGGCTGGCTGGCTCATCGCCGTGGAGACGGGTGCTAGGCCCCGCCCTCGTCGCCGGTTCACGGTCAGAGAGTCCAACGTAGCTGGAAATCGTTCGTAGCAAGAAGGTTTAACATCACCGAGGACTGTGTGTGTGTGTGTGTGTGTGTGTGTGTGTGTGTGTGTGTGTGTGTGTGAGAGAGTGTGTGTGTGTGTGTGTGTGTGTGTGTGTGTGTGTGTGTGTGTGTGTGTGTGTGTGTGGGAGGCTGCTTCCTGTTGGCTAACTGTTATCAGCCTCTGTGGTTCCTTGAGGAGTCAACAGTTTCATCAGTGATTCTGGTGTTTTCTTGACTCACATCTCTGACACGAGGAAGGTCGATGGTTCCTCCTCTTCCTCTTCCTCCTCCTCCTCTTCCTCCTCAGCAGGAAAACAACCGAGTCCTTCTCTCTTCCAGATGTACATCTTCGTCTTTGTCATCTTCATCTTCATCTTCATCACATCTTTGACACATCTTCATCACATCTTCGTCATATCTTCGTCTTATCTTCGTCATCCGGTCTCGTTCTGTATTGAGTGACTCGGTGTGCGTTGTACATCGGGATGACTCGTCTCAAGTTTGTGTCCTTTCACATTAAAAGCCTGGTTTGAGTTTGATGCGGTGGTGGTACAGACGGACAGACGCCCGCTGGACTGGTGTTTGTCCGGGTGCAGGTGGCGGGAGGCCGGGCGTGGCGTGGCGTGGCGTGGTTTGGTTTGGTTTGGTTTGGTTTGGTTTGGTCACGGTACAGAGGCAGCACCGTTGTCACCCGGTGGCCCGCAACAATAAAAGCCCCTTTCGCTTCCCTCTCTGACAGTTTCTCTACATTTGTCTTTGTGCTGGGGGGGGAGGGGGAGAGAGAGATGGGTGCATGTCTTTCATACACCTCTCACTTCCCTCCCTCTGTCACGCTGTCTTTCATCCAGAGAGAGAGAGAGAGAGAGAGAGGGGGGAGGGAGAAGATGATAATGGGGGATGCAGAGACTTTGAGAGAGGAGGAGGCAGCAGGGGGTGAGGAGGTACAGCTTCAATGATGCACCGAACACCACCAGCTTCCCTCCTCCTCTCCTCTCCTCTCTCTCCTCTCCTCTCTCTCCTCTCCTCTCTCCTCCTCTCCTCTCCTCTCCTCTCCTCCTCTCTCTCCTCTCCTCTCTCCTCCTCTCCTCTCCTCTCTCCTCCTCTCCTCTCCTCTCTCCTCCTCTCCCCCTGCTCCACTTACATGACAGGAAAAGCAACATATTTTGCAAACAGCAGTATAGTAGCTCAGTGGGGGGTGGCAACATCTCTCTCTCTCTCTCTCTCTCTCTCTCTCTCTCTCTCTCTCTCTCTCTCTCTCTCTCTCTCTCTCTCTCTCTCTCGCCCTATATTTGGTTGTGTATTCGTGGCTTGTTGACGGAGGACGAGGGAGCGTGGGAGGGATTCCTTCCCTCAACACAACCTGACAATATTACCAGGGAGCTCCAGTCTCTAGTCTGTAGTCTCTAGTCCCTAGTCCCTAGTCCCCTAGTCTCTAGTCTCTAGTCCCTAGTCTCTAGTCTCCTCCTCCTCCAGAACGAGACTAGAACAGGAGTTGTGTTTTAAAACCAGATGATGCACAAGAGTAAAACAAATGAAGCACAGCGAGGACCCTAAGAGAACCTCACTGGTTTGTCCTGGAGAACCGCTCATGGTCCTGGTGGTGGTGATGGTGTGATCACACTACCCATAATGCCGTGTGTCAGCGTGATGTTTCCGTGCCACAGTAACCAGGCGTTCTCCTACTCCAGTTGTGATGTTTAGACCCGAGACCGTTTTACAGGAGGAGACGGAGCCAGCAGGGGGCGCTCTGCTGAATTTCACTAAACTATCAAGACGTTTGAAGGATGACCAGTAAAGTCTGTATGTGTATCACTAGTCTCACTTCACTTCACAACAGACGGACAGTACTGAGAAAGTTCTGCTGCACGCTGGGTTGTTTTCTGTTCCTCTCACCCAGAATGCACTGGGAGGGATCCTCCCGTCATCACCAGGATACTCCCAACCATCAGAGGCCTTGTGTTAGGAGCAGTACATCCTCACCCTCCTCCCCCTCTTCATCCCTCCCACCCTCCTCCCCTCTCTTCATCCCTCCCTCCCACCTCCCCTCTCTTCATCCCTCCCTCCCTCCTCCCCTCTCTTCATCCCTCCCTCCCACCTCCCCTCTCTTCATCCCTCTCACCCTCCTCCCCTCTCTTCATCCCTCCCACCCTCCTCCCCTCTAGTCATCCCTCCTCCCCTCTCTTCATCCCTCTCACCCTCCTCCCCTCTCTTCATCCCTCCCACCCTCCTCCCCTCTAGTCATCCCTCCTCCCCTCTCTTCATCCCCCCCCCCCCCCGTCCCTCCTCACAGCTCCCACTGATGCCTCACTCATTCCTCTCCTCCCTCCACTGGACCGCATCTCTCCTCCAACCGCCCTCACTTCCTCTCCTCCCATTTCTCCTCTCATCTTTCCCTCCCCCCTCCTCCTCCTCCTCCCCCCCTCCCCCCTGTCCTCTCATATACAGTATCTTCTGTGGCGGAGTCCCTCGGGCTCTTGCCCAACAAGCTACTTTGGATTCATACGATGCATTGCGGGGCGATTACTGGCAGGCTTGTTTTGTTTTTTTACCTGACTTGAGTGTTTTTCATTCTGCCAGCGGTGTGTTAAGGCGGCGCGGGGAAGATGCAAGGTTTTTTTAAGATGGATTATAGTTTAAGAATAGAAGTTGCTGCGTAAGCACCGACTGTCCCCGTTTCTTGACCGTGATGTTCCCGGCTGGAAAGGAAATCCCAGTCGAAGGGATGGTGGTGGTGAGGGGGGAGGGGGGAGGGAGGGAGGGGGAGTCGAGGCAGAGCTGCACATCCAACTGCATCACGTTCATTTGCTTTCTGTTATTTGTGTTTTCATTATAACCTGATGGAGGTCGGTCGTGGATCAGCCGGGTGGAGACAAACGGGATTAGATGGGAAAGATTTGTCGCCTCGTCTTTTGAAGATGAATTAAACTTTCATCTCTCTCTTCTCTCCTTTCCTCACCAGGGTTAGTAGTTTGATTCCCACCTGTGTTACAATATACTCACTTTCAATTTAAGCATCCACCAAATGTGTTAAATCAGAACATTCCCTGGTTTTCTGCACAGTAAATGAAGATATTGATTATTAGAATGTGAAGAGTCGGACACGGCAGCGGTAGGCCGGCCGGTAGGAATGAAAGGTGAGGTAGGATGACGGTCGAGGAAGCTGGCTCAGTTGAGGGAGCGAGCCTGGACAGTCTGGAGGAGGTGTCTGAGGGGAGGATGAGGTCTAAACTCAGATCCATCTTGGAGAACCCATCCCACCCCCTCTATGATGAGATGAACGGGATGAGAAGCTCCTTCAGCTCCGTCTCATCCAACCTAAGAGCACTAGAGAGCTTCAAGCACTTTCTCAACAGTCATCTGGCTGTACAACGCTACCTCAACCCCTGAGTCTGTCTATCTATCTATCTATCTATCTATCTGTCTATCTGTCTATCTATCCATCTATCCATCTATCTATCTATCTATCTATCTATCTGTCCATCTATCCATCTATCCATCTATCCATCTATCCATCTATCCATCTATCCATCTATCTATCTCATCTATCTCATCTATCTCTCTCTCTCTCTGTCTGTTTTGATTTAAAGACTTGGTTGTTTCCTGTCTAGCAAAGCATCTTAGTACTGTGCACTGACGTTTGTGTTTCTCTCCATCCCCCTCCGCCCCCTCCTTCCTGTCTGTCCCTCTCCTCCTCCTCCTCCTCTCTCTCTCCTCTCTCTCTCCTCTCTCTCTCTCCTCTCTCTCTCCTCCTCTCTCCTCCTCCTGCAGGATGAAAATGCGACGGCACAGGGTTTTCTTGCTGTGCACAGTGGGCCTGTGTGTCATCTCCTTCCTCCACTACTACAAGGCCCTCCACTACGTGTCCCTGCTGCGCGAGCTCTCCGCCCCGTACCCCAACATCAAGTCCTTCATCATGGTCACGGGCTTCTTCTGGAGGGAGAGGGGCGTGGCCGCCACCCCGCTTAGCCCCGCCTCCCCCGAGGAGGCCCCGGTGCTCCGCCCGTCGGACACCAAGCCCCGAGAGGCGGCGGGCGCCGGGGGAGGAGGCGGGATGGGGATGGGGATGGGGATGGGGATGGGGAGGGGGATGGGCAGGGTCGTGGTAGGGGGCGCTGGGATCGTCGGCAGGGCGGGGCTGCAGATGAGGCCGAGGGAGGAGCCGGCGCCTCCTCGCCCCTGGGAGAAACCGGAGGAGAACAAGCGGGGAGACGCTGCCAATGAGGTGAGAGTGGATTTGAGCGTGTGGATATGTATTTGAAAAGGGATTTTTATTAGGAATTGATCGATACGCAGGATCTGATCGATCTATCACTCGTGCACTTGAACTAGGACGAGCTCCTACTGATAACCACCGGGTCTCCAATAGTGACTGGATCTCTAACAGGGTGTGTGTATGTGAAAATAAAGGTCGGTCTCCACTAAAAATATGTGCAGATCTACCAGAGAGGAATCCACTTCGTGTTTACAGCCTAAAATATCACAACATGTATTACCAGAGATGTTTCATGTGGGTAGATATGAATGACGGGGCTGCAAACACATTTTCCTTATTTAGAGATATTTCAACTTTCATTTCTATCATTTCATCCCTCCTCATTTTCCACCATGTTGTCGTTTAGATTCTGTTATCCAGTCCTGTTGTCACCTTGACTTCTGTTGTTTCTCAGGTGAGATGATCTGTGGTTTTTCAGTTTTTTATCTTCACAGATTGATGGCATGTCTTCTTTCATCTTTCCCCGCTCTCGTCGTATTTTACCACTCATTTTTATTGTACTTTTTTTTTATCGCTCTGCCCCTTTGTGTTTTATCGCTGTGCAAATAAGCCTAAACATTCACAGAGTTTTCCCACGTCTTCAATCTGCAGTCTAACTCTGTCATGTAAGCCTCAGCTGACTGACGCCGTCTCGTAAAGATAAAGCTGCTGTTGTTTAAGCTGTGATTGCAATTTGTTGACTTGCACCTTTTCAGTATATATGTGTGTCTGCAGACTTGTCCTACTTGCATGCTGCCAGTGTGCCCTGAGGTTCACGGCTTTTGTTTCTGTCTAGGGTGTGCACTATTTTTTAATAAGTTTATTTATGGTATCTCTGCTTTAACACATCCGGCGAAGGCTGACTGAGCATGCACGCTCTTTTTTCCCCCACAACACCACGCTTCACACTCACACTATCTATTTTCCATTCGCAAATAGTAGCTGCTCGGTACAACCTCTTCTTCTACTGGTGCCATTAGTGCACAGCGGAGAGAGATGAGCTATATGTGGGAGAGGGGGGGGGGGGTGACGCGCAGTAAAGATCATGAGCCAATTTTAAAACCCACAATGCTCTCTGAGTGCATGGTGTCACCCGAGGCTGGGGCCCCACTTGAAGACTTTTAAAATACCATCCATTGAAAATACATTGCATCACACATAATGACATATTTCAGATTTTTTTTTTTTGTCAGAAATATGCTCTCACTAGATTAGACAACTTAACAGTACGGTGTGATGTTTTGCTACCGACTCCTGAAACGTCCCTGTCGTCAGGACACGAGGGAGTTTGGGTACTGTTAGCTAGGCTAGTAACTTGGGTTCATTCAAGGACAGAGGTTCCCAAGGTCTTTAACTCAAAGGACCTTAAATTGGTTAAATAGGCATTGTTGTGGTTAATATCACTTAATACAGCACTTCCATGACACCACTGTAAACTCTGCTCTCATTGGCTGTCGGCTGGCTCTTGGAATGAATCTCTGACCCCCACACACCACAAGACTGAATCAGGAGGTCGTAAATATCAAACATGTTTGATCTTAGATCTCCGAGTCAATCCGTCTGGTGTTGATCAATCGATAAACCGCAAACACAACCAGGTAACCTGTGTCGACCGTCGGCCCCGACCAGGCTACCGATCAGAAGTTCAACCCCGATTGTCGGATGGGCAAATCGGGTGTAAATCAGCCCGATAATCCTGTTTCAACCCACCAGGACAACTGATGATGTTTGTTTGACTGACTCTGTCTGGGCACTTCTTCAAGTTTGATAGCAGTTTGATAGGCAGTTACATATTAACCATGTTGTTTTATGATTATATTGGTGGATTTGGTTATATTTTAATCTTTAGGGGACAATAACTCATTGTGCGCTTGAGGACAGGCAACATTCAGGCAAAGTTATAACGAGTTAATCATTGAGTGGTTTCAGAACAGAACACTGACCTGTAAGCATATATTCTTTCTGAGCCGTCTCCCATTTTTCCATCTCCTTTTTCAGGAGAGAGGTGAAGACCACTTGAAGCCCTGGTACCCTAGTGACCTGGCCCAGCCTGCCAGGCCTGATCTCCCAGCAGCGAAGGTCTTGGCTGGAAAAGAGCACCAGGTGGTGTTCCCCAAGGATCCATCCCCGGACCACATAGAATCCTTGAGAGACTTACACATTCGCACTCACCAGCTTCAGGACGACAAAACGCCCTTCTTTGTCCGAACCAAAGCTGGAGCCCTCTGCTTCAGGCAGGGGACAGAAGTGGCCGCCCCAAGGGAGGACCCTGGGAAATCAGGGGGCCCCATTGCCACTGGGGCTGGGGCAGGTTCCCGGGTCGCGGCCCCTGGGCAGCGGAAACCTCTGGAGCTCCAGCAGCAGCCCTCCACCGCTCTCCCGCCCAAAGCCAAGCCTCGGGCCAGGGGCGGGAAGCGGCTGGTGAAGTGCGTCTGTCGGCCGGGGTGGCACGGGCCTTACTGCGGCGTTCCCACCATGGTGTACCACTCCAACCTGCCCACCAAGGAGCGGCTGACGCCTCGGGAGACCCCGCGGAGGGTCATCAACGCCATCAACGTCAACCACGAGTTCGACCTGCTGCACGTACGCTTCCACGAGCTGGCCCAGGCCGTGGATCTGTTCCTGGTTTGCGAGTCCAACTTCACCGCCTACGGAGAGAAGAGGCCTCTGAAGTGAGTTTGTGTTCCTCTAGTTAACTGATTTAGGTCATATTGATGTTCAGCAGTGAAGTATTAGTTGAGGAGGAAATTAAGTTAGAGGAAATTAAATCTACACGGGTTCAAAATTTGAGTAAGTCTGCCAATCACAAGGCGTGACACTTGCTTGGCATGTTGAGTAGTTGCTGTTTACAGCTTACAACCGTTTACGTCCAACCTTCACGCTTCTTGAGCATCTGCGCTGAATAACGATCACGGTGAAGTTACACTGGCGACAACATGAAATGCCTTGGGAGCGTTTCTGCAGCAGATTATGACGGGAGACATGATTGATTCTGTGTGTAGCCTTCGAGGGGAGACTCAATAACAGCATGTGACACAGCATGAAAGCGGCTACATACCGCGATGCTCATCATCAGGTTGATGAAGTTGTTCAATCAGCATGGACGATGGACGATGGGCAGTAATCATTATTGTGGGTATTTGAACTGTCGATGTGTTGGTTGCATGTAAATCTATCATTCTTCTCTCCCTTTTTTCAAATTCTTTCTTCCAATATATTCTCCATCTCCTTTATCAGAGAAAACTACTCTCCATTTCCATCCACTTATCCCGTTCAAGTTGATCATTGAATTGAGGGCTGTGCTAAGTCACTCTTTAAGAAGCACCATACTTTGTCTAAATTCAGTGCTATTGATCATTTTCTGAGAGTAGGTGTCGCTTTTCTCTTCAATGGCAGATTTCTCATGTTGCAACCACATCTTCACTTCTAAATCATCATGTAACCTGAGAAATGATTGTTGGTCTCTCCACATTTCTCTCCCTGAAACTCTGTAGCATCAACGCTGCCAGGGGTTCGGGGTTTGATTTCTACTTGATTTCTACCTAATTTCTAAGGCGCTTTTGGGTAAAAGCATCCACCAAAATGGCGTTTTGTACTGTTTGTAATCTCCTCCCCAGTTTCCTGCGTATGCTCTTCAATGGTACGTACAACTACATACGTCACAAGATCCTCTACGTGTTCCTAGACCACTTCCCGGATGGTGGGCGGCAGGACGGCTGGATCGCTGACGACTACCTGCGCACCTTCCTGACACGCAACGGCATGTCCAGGGTGCTGGGCGTCAGGTCGGACGACGTCTTCGTCATCAACGACGCCGACGAAATCCCGGCGCGCGAGGGCCTCCTCTTCCTCAAGCTGTTTGACGGCTGGACCGAGCCCTTCGCCATCCACATGCGCAAGGTAGCATTAGGATTAGCGAGCATGTGTTTGTGTGTCGGCTTGTCTTCCTCAAGCTGTTTGGCATGTGTGTCCGTGTGAGTGTCGGTGTGTTTCCTGCCAAAGGTTTGATGGGAAGGCAGCAGATGGGTGTACGAGGCATTGAAGTGAACTCGTCTCTTCTTGTGTGTACCTCTGCAGCTTTCTCCTGTTCCCTGCAGTCATTAAGGAGGAAGATGCAACAAATGAACCGTGTAGCATCCAGTCCAAAAAGCTTTAATCATTTTCCTCTCCCGATTCAGTCGCTGTACGGGTTCTTCTGGAAGCAGCTGGGCTCTCTGGAGGTGGTGTCGGGCTGCACGGTGGGGATGCTCCGCGACGTCTACGACGGCGACGGCATCCGCCTGCGCCGCCGCGAGTACTACACCATGCCGGGCTTCCGCAAGTACGAGAACGACACGGGCCACATCCTGGTGCAGTGGTCGGTGGGCAGCCCCTTCCACTTCGCCGGCTGGCACTGCTCCTGGTGCTTCACGCCCGACGGCATCTACTTCAAGCTGGTGTCGGCGCAGAACGGCGACTTCCCGCGCTGGGGCGACTACGAGGACAAGCGCGACCTCAACTACATCCGGGATCTGATCCGGACGGGGGGCTGGTTCGACGGCTCGCTGCAGGAGTACCCGCCCACGGACCCCAAAGAGCACATGTACGCTCCCAAGTACATGCTGGAGCACTACGACAGGTACAGCTACCTCCTGGAGAACCCCTACATCAAAACGCCCGGGCTGAGCGAGGGCTAAGAGGCTCGGTGTTGGGGGGGGAGGAGAAGCTAACTAGCTAGCAAGGCCCCCTGTGAGGCCTCAGCACTGATTGGGGGGGGGGCGGGACGGTACTGATGAACTACATCTCTCAGCGGAGCGATGCTGAACGTATCTCCACCAGGCGGCACTGACGTTGCAGGGATCTTCTTTCAAAAAAAAATCATTCGTTTGGGGTTTAAAAAGGGAACTTTGGATCACATCCACCGCGAGCGACGAGAGGATACAACCACTGGATAAACACATCATTGATTTCCTCATTGTTGCCCCCCCCTCCCCCCCCCCCTTCTTCCTCCCTCTCTTCACCCCAGCCTTGCTCTTGATTTGACACGCCTGCTGTCCAGGAGGGGGGGGGGGGGGTGAGGGGGTAGGGGTGCTACGGTGGGGAGTGAGGGACATTTTTGCAGGCGTGTGAAACCTGTGGAGAAAAAAAAAAAAAAACTAGCAAAGCAAAAGGACTGTGTTTTTGTTTCTGTCAATGTTTACTTCAGACCGACGGACGCCACCACCCCCCCCCCATCCCCCCCCCCCTTACCCTCCGCCCTCGGATGTCTTCCTGTCATATTTGGTGACCTCCCTCCAGGAAACGCTACGCCGCGTTCCCACATCACGCCCGTCTCGGGTCTCGGTAAGCGAATCGTAACTCATATTTATGCGCTAGACGGAGAACGCTTCAGATCTGGCAGTGGGACTGTCCACCTACATGTACCTCCATCCTTTACTGTGTGTGTGTGTGTGTGTGTGTGTGTGTGTGTGTGTGTGTGTGTGTGTGGTCTGTCTTTGTGACGCGTTGGAGCGAGGCTGCGATCAGAAACAGGAAAGATGGCGGGGGAGGTTGGGGGGGGGGGAGCGTACGCCACAAGGGAAGGAGGTGGGAAGAAAGAGAGCGATGGGGGGAAACAGAGCGAGGGAGAGGAGGCAGGAAGAAAGGAGGATAACGAGGGAGGAAGAGAAAAGGAGGCTCTGTCGCTCGCTGTCCCGCGGCGGAAACCGAGCGCTCTGAATACATCACACTCAGACCGTGGTGGTGTTGTGAACAATCGAGGCCAATCGGGGAAAGATCACCTCCCTCTCTCTCTCTCTCTCTCTCTCTCTCTCTCTCTCTCTCTCTCCGTCTACCTGGCTAGCAGCTGAAATGACTTTGTTTCCTTGGTAACAAAAGTAAGGCAGGAGACGGGGAATGGGCGGGGTTAAAGCGAGGGAAGTGGGTGGGGTCATATCAGGAGATGAGGATGAGGTCAGCCTGTCCTCTGAGAGCGACGCCGACTCGCTCGCCCCCCCCACCACCGCCTCTCTCTGAAAACGACTCTCTCTCTCTCGAACTCTTGCCCTTTCTGTCTGTCTACTCACACACACACACACTCACACACACACACACACACATACACACCTCCCTGTCTTGGGTGTGTATGTATTTCCCCTTACGCCTCAGAAGAATCCCCTGTATCAATAACGGGGTGTATTTTTATTATTCTCTCTCTCTCTCTCTCTCTCTCTCTCTCTCTCTCTCTCTCTCTCTCTCTCTCTCTCTCTCTCTCTCTCTCTCTCTCTCTCTCTCTCTCTCTCTCTCTCTCTCTGTCACACAGTGTCAGCCTCTCTCTCTCGTATCCATTTCCTGTTAATCCTCAGAAGAATGCCCCGTGTCAATAACGGGGTGTATTTATTTTCCCTCCGCCTCATTTCCCTTTTCGCTCTCTCCCTCTCTACGGGGGCAGGGCGGCCGTTGCCATGGCGATGCCTTCCCTTTTGCCCACAGATCGCTATCATCCGAAACGTTGAGGCGTGAGCGCTCCTGCCTCGTCCTCGTCCTCGGCGGCTGTCTCTGGCAGGCGAGCGAATCCAGGAGGAGTCTAGAGAAGGGGTGGGTGGACTAGCAGTAAGAGAGGCCGTCCCGTAGCCAAAATATCACAGGTTCGATCCCCACAATTGCCTATCGACACCCGGAAAGAACTGCTGAGCTTTTCCAGGAATCACTCTCATGGAGGGAGGATGAAAAATGAAGAACGAGATGGTTGAAACATGTCGGATGCTATTTTGACTAGTACTTCCCGTTCTTGGAGCTACAATATGCAGCTTCTCTGGCCCAGTTGGCCCAGTTGGCCCGCTGTATCAGTGATGGCGGGAAACGTATTGGGACGTTTTCTGTGGGCGTGGCCAGCGGCGAGATGAGAGCGGTTCAGAAACCCAGATGAACGCTGGCTTGGTTGCTGTTGTTGTCAGACCAGATGCTGCTTCAAGGTCGACGTCGTATCAGGAGTATCAGGAGTATCAGGAGTAGTGACTCGAGACGAAAAGTTGTATATGGTAACTTTAATTTAACATAAGACACTTACAGTTTTTTTCATCCTCCCCATACGAGCCTTGATCTCTGGATAAGCTGCTTCTGTCAGGTCCAGTGTCTTCTGTTTCCACCTCTTGTGTCCTGGAGCAAGACACCTGCTCACCTATTACCGAACACGTCAAAATAAAAGCGCGTTTTGCTCTGGATCGTTGGGGTCCTGCAGTACGTCATGAGACAGTTCTCCCGCTGACAGCCTCTGTGTTAGCGTGTCTGTGTTAGCGTGGCTAGCTGCTAGCGCCTACCCAGAGAGGGAAAGGGCTGCGAATAGGATTGTGTCTCGCTCACAGGAGGCGTGATGGATGCGAGGAGTCCAAGATGAGACGATCCGCCGTTTTGAGCGACGGCTTCAAAATGAACGATGGCACAAGAGTGAAAGACGAGTCTGACACGGGAGCTTCAGGTCTGCTGCTGCTTACAGATATGAAATCATGAATCTTGCACGGTGTACATGCTTCGCGGTATCCACTTCGTTCTGGTCCTCCAGCTCCAGTTGGGTAAGAACGAAGAGATATTTTTAGTACGTTGCAAAATATTTCCAACATTCCTTCCATCGAATCCTGACCAAGGTTTTTGATTTGATATAAAACTTCTCCTCACACACTTCCTGCTTCCTCCGGGCTTCAAGGCCTCAAACCACAAGCCTCTCTCTGCCCCCCCCCCCCACCCCTCCTCCTCCCCCCGGCCCAATTATAGATGATGTTATTTTAAATGAAACCCGCAGACACATGAGCAGAGGGGTGCTGGTTCAACTCCCACCAGGGGGCGGGGGCGTTGTGTGTGTTAGCCCTGCTGAGAGGCACTTAACCAGGGTTAGCTCCCACCGCCCAGCTGGTGCAATCAGCACATCTGGTGTGTGTGTGTGTGTGTGTGTGTGTGTGTGTGTGTGTGTGTGTGTGTGTGCGTGCGTGTGTGTGTGTGTGTCAGACAGGAGTGAGTCATGCCAGATAAGGGTGTCTGCCTGGCCTGCGAGAAAAGGGTTACCTCATCAGCCTGTTGCCCTTATTGCCATGGCGACGATCCTCCTGACGAATTCCTGATCCCTCAATGCGCTGAGGTCACCGGCAGAAACCGAGATAGCGGACCAATAGGATAAGAGTTGATGGGGGGGGGGGGCGGGGCGAAGACGATTGGAGGAAAATGGGGACAAATCTTGAAATCGTTTCCTCATTGTTTATTGAACAACATGCGTTTATGCAACGCAAGTAAAAATGGAAACGCTCAGTGACTGTATACACACACACACACACACACACACACACACACACACACACTATACCCCATCAACCAGCACCACAGCTCTCTTTCATGCCATTTTTTTCTTTGCTCATTGATGTGACGTCCTCGTTACTCCGAGTCAAAGAGGAAGGAAGAAGAGAAAACCTGTTGCTGTTTCATCAGCAGCCACAGAGATGGATGGATGAGGGGGGGGGGGGGGGGAGGGGGGTGAGAGAAGAGAGGGAGAGAGGAAGAGAGGGAAGGCAGCGAGAGACGAGTCAGGTGTGATGAACGGGGACGAGACGTTTGGCTAATTGAACTTTTCCGTTCGTGGCGACGCCGTTACCAGGTGAAGGGAGGTTCTGGTTCTGACCCCGGGAGGAGAGGGGGAGGAGAGGGGGAGGAGAGGGGGAGGAGAGGGGGAGGAGCTCCACTGACGGGCTTTGAGTTTTCACTTTGATGAGGAACAAAAAAATCTCTCCAGCAATAGAAGGAAAAGCAGCCAGATGAGGGGAGGGACTAGAACAGGGGTGTCAAACTGTGTGCCATGGAGGGCCGAGAGTATGCAGGTTTTCGTTCCAACCCAAGAATACACCAGGTGATTTCACTGATTAGTCCCTCCTCTCTGGTTGAAGGTGTGGTAATCAGTGAAATCACCTGGTGTATTCTTGGGTTGGAACGAAAACCTGCATACTCTCGGCCCTCCATGGCACACAGTTTGACACCCCTGGACTAGAAGGTCATTACAGTGAGAGAGTGTTTCTATTGGTCGACAGACACGGTGGCGTTGTGGCACCGGCTCCAACCTGTGATGTTTCTGTTACGGGACGGCCCGTCTTCAGCGCTGGTCTCACCCTGCCGCGCTTTGGGTTTCAATTCAACAGTTTGACTTCTTCACATGACAGGAAACGAGGCGGAGTGACGCACCTCTCAGCCAATCAGAAACCTTCACACTGCAGCGCTCTGGTGCTTTTCATTTAGGGTTGGACCGACGCGTCATATTGGATATCGGCCAATCAGGCATGTTCATGGCGTGTTCATAACGTGTTCATGACGTGTTCATGACGTGTCCATGACGTGTTCATGACGTGTTCATAACGTGTTCATGGAGTGTTCAGACGTGTTCATAACGTGTTCATGACGTGTTCATGACGTGTTCATGGCGTGTTCATAACGTGTTCATGACGTGTTCATGACGTGTTCATGGCGTGTTCATGACGTGTTCATAACGTGTTCATGACGTGTTCATGACGTGTTCATGTCGTGTTCATGGCGTGTTCATAACGTCTTCATGGCGTGTTCATGGCGTGTTCATGGCGTGGTCATGGCGTGTTCATGGCGTGGTCATGGCGTGTTCATGGCGTGATCATGGCGTGTTCATGGCGTGGTCATGGCGTGTTCATAACGTGTTCATGGCGTGGTCATGGCGTGTTCATGGCGTGGTCATGGTGTGTTCATAACGTGTTCATGACGGCGTGTCGTCGTGTTTCCTGAACACTGGTGATCATCTGACTTATTGATTATCGGCACAAAGGCCTCCAACGGCCTGTTTACCGTCTCAACATATACAAACTCTGTATCCTATACAGATGTGTGACCCCAGGCTCTAGCGAACACACACACACACACACACACACACACACATACACACACACACACACACACACACACACACACACACACACACACACACACGTAGCTCCGCCCCCAATCTGCTGCAGTGATTGCGGCTGGCCGGCCGGCCGTCTGCAGGCCCACATGCCTGCACGGCTCTGGCGTCCTGCCAGCCCTGTGGCTTCCACCCATTGATCTTTTCCAAGAAACATTAGTGGCAGGCAAGCCGGAAATCAAGAGGGGGGGGGGGGTCGAGGGATGGGGGGGAGGGGGGAGGCGGGGGAGGGAGGAGGGGAGGGCAGGGTCGTTTTACAGGGTCCTTCCCTTAGTTTGGGCGAAGTTGTTAAATTTCTTTCTTTATTAGTTTTGTTCTTTCTGTCAGGGTCTCACAGATCTGGAAAGTTTAGAGGTCCACACACACACATGCACACACACACACACACACACGCACACACACACACACATGCACACACGCACACACACACATGCACACACAGGCTGTAGTAATAGAAAGCTGCTGCTGCTGTTGTAAACATTGATATTGTTCTCTTTATATAAGCGATGGAAAGAAAGTGTGTGTGTGTGTGTGTGTGTGTGTGTGCGTCACATTCCACAACATGGTATTGACCCCGGCGGCTGCCAACATGTGCGTCACCGCTGCTCGTAAAGCCTCAGCGCCTGGACACAACCAGCGCAACCTTTTTCCCATAATGCCTTGTGCTCGGTCGGATCAATATCGTACGTTCTGGTATGGATCAATACCGACGCCGCCAGAGGAACCTGAAACTCACCCAAAACATCCCAGAGATCCAACTGCATCATGGGAAAAATTCAACACTTCCTTCTCTAGAAATGTCTCATGTTTGTCTGATGAATGTGTGTGTGTGTGTGTGTGTGTGTGTGTGTGTGTGTGTGTGTGTGTGTGTGTGTGTGTGTGTGTGTGTGTGTGTGTGTGTGTGTGTGTGTGTGTGTGCGCGTGTGTGTGTGTGTGTGTGCCGGTGGGGGGTCCAGGCGTCCATATGCTGTGACACCCCGGATCAAAAAGATGAAAGAGCGCTGAAGCACTGGAGAGACAGATGGACTCTCACACACACACACACACACACACACACTACACACACACACACACACACACACACAACAAACCTGGCTGTACATCAAGACAGACGGTGTGTGTTCGTCTGTACGTATATACATCATGACCTCGTGTGTGTGTGTGAGACCTACTCAGTAACTCTAGCGCCCACCTGTGATTGGCTGCTCGCTCACCCCAGCAACTCTGCCTGAGAGAGAGACAGAGAGAGAGAGAGACAGACAGACAGAGAGAGAGAGAGAGAGAGAGAGAGACACCCGACTCACTCCTCCACATTTACAGTTTCCACCCTTCGCTCTTGTGTGAAGTCAATCGACGTCTTTCCTGCTTCTGGTCCGTCTGGTGGAGGGGGGAGGCAGGGGGGGAGGCAGGGGGGAGGCAGGGGGGAGGGCGGTTCCCTCTGTTTCTCTATTTAACATTGTTTTTGTACTTTTTATTTGAACTTCATCCACTTGGCAGCTTGATGTTTAATGTCTTTTTAAGGCCTAGTGTGTGTGTGTGTGTGTGTGTGTGTGTGTGTGTGTGTGTGTGTGTGTGAGCTCATAACCACTGTCTACTGCTACAATAGAGTCCAACTCCACCTCACATAGCGACGGTAGCCGCGCTGTTGCAGACCCGCGGCGGCGGCCATCTTGGTTCCTGTTGCCAATCGTTTTTTTTGACAAAGTCGTCCTTTTTTGTGTTTTGTCCTCGTGACTCCGAACAACCGCCGTTATATCATGTCGTTTTTCTTTAAGGGTTCCTCTCGCAACTCTGGCACACACTTCGCCACACACACACACACACACACACACACACACACCCCGGACACAGTGCAGCCTCTGTGTTGTGTGTGTGTGATTGTGGTCCTCTGCCGGTCCAGCAGGCGGACTACTGTAGCCGCTCTGTTCGGCCTCGCTGTTATGTGATCGCCGTGAAGGCTCGCCATTGTGCGTCTGAACCCTTTTTTTTTTTTTTTTTTTGTCATCACTCAGCCGCTCAGAACCGGTTTGGGCCGGTTTGAGTCCCGGGACCGAGAGGAGGAACCCGGGGAAGGAAAAACAAAAATAAAAAGAGCAACTTTTGTCCTCATCCGTCTGTCAGTGTGTCTGGTACCAAAGTGGTGCCGGTGTGATGCTTTTTATTGTTTCTTCTTATTTATGATGATGTTCCTTTTTTATTTTTTATTTTTTATTTTTCCTCCAAATTATCAAAGTTGTCAAAAGAATGAAACACTTTTTTATTTTGAATGTTTTTATTTGCGTTGCATGCCGACATGCAGAGGGTCGTCCTGACTTGCACCTTATTGGGTTATGCTCTATATCTGGGGGATGTATACGGGCTTTTATTTTGATATACATGTAGCTGTTAGCTAGCTGTTAGCGGTCCTGGTGTCCTCAACGGGATTTTATGGTTTTTTTTACGTTTGATTTGTTGTTATTGTGAATGCATCATAATCATGGAAGCCACTGGTGTTTCTTCTCTGCTTCACAAAGCGACATCAACAAGTAGGTCCAGGAAGCTGAAGATCTCAAAGTCGACAATCTGGCTGCTTTAACCAGTTAAGTTAACCAGTTAAGTTAACTAGTTAAGTTAACCAGTTAAGTTAACCAGGCCAGATCCCAAAACCAGGATCATGTCGAGGTTCAAACTGAGCTTCATTCTAGTCCTGGGTGATGAAACACCGGGTCATCTCTCATCCTAGTAGAAGGCTGATGGTGGATGACGACCTGATGCTGCTTTGTGAAGCTTTGTCCACACACACGCACACACATGCACACGCACACACACACACACACACACGCGCACACGCACGGAGGGCACAGTGGCCACTAGGGGGTGTCCTGTTTGTCCTCTCACATTTGACACAGCAGACTGACACATGCAGAGACACTTCCTCCGCCTTCTGTCCATCTTGTCCTTGAAACAAGACAAATCCCTGACTGACAAAAGACACACACACATGCACACGCACACACACGCACACACACACACACACGCCTGTCAACAGCGCTGCCACCCGGTCCCGTGTCCCCGGGGCTGAGCGCTGTCTGCAGCCAATTAACCAGCGGGGCCGGTTGCCAGGTCCACCGCCATCTAATCCTCTCCGTCCTCCCGCCGGGTTGCCAGATTTAGCCGTGCACTCCACACACACACACTTTGTTCTATCGGGGACTGTAAAAAAAAAACACACATACACACACACACACACACACAAAAGGTTTACGGTGTGAGGGGTAGTGAAAGTAGGTTAGATGGCTTGGTTTGGTTTTTACTGACCAGTCTGTTTTCACTTGACCTGGATGCAGATGGAAAGATTATCATGCCCAACACACACACACACACACACACACACACACACACACACACACACTCTCCTACCTGAGGACATTCACATGAATAAACCATCAGGCCGATTGTTCCTCGTCTCGCTCGAAGTCGACCATGTGAACGTCCCCATCACATATCGTACCATGATACGACCCGCCTCCCCCCTGTCCCCCCTGCCCCCCCCCGCCTCCCCCCTGTCCCCCCTGTCCCCATGCACTGATGATGATTGTATACGCTCACATAGTTTATTTTTATTTTTTATATCATTTTTTGTTTGTGAGGGATTTTGTTTTCTGGGTTCATTTATTAATTTGTGGTGTTATTTTGAAATGGTTTAATGGAGCTGTCTCTGTAATGGAGTGTGTGTGTGTGTGTGTGTGAGAGAGAGAGAGAGTGTGTGTGTGTGTGTGTGTGTGTGTGTGTGAGTGACAGGGTGTTTGTTCAGTGGCTCGGTGTTCAGCTACCAACGCTCATCAGCCCCATGCCCGTGTTCATCATTGTGCCAGTGTGTTCAGGTGTTCCCTCGCCTCTGCATCCCTTCATCCAAATTAGAGAGGAGGAGGAGGAGGAGCAGGAGGAGGAGCAGGAGGAGCAGGAGGAGGAGGAGGCTGAGAGGGTAATTCTCCTCAGGGGGAAGAAAAAAAAAAACACAAATGAGGAAAGATACTTTTGAAAAAAGGATATTTTTCTCCTCTGGGGTCACAAAGAAGAGTGTACATTTCTAAGTTAATTGAAAATGATGATAAAACTCATTTGTTCTCTATATGAATGGCTGTATGTTAACCAGGAACAAGTAATGAGTTCTATGACAAAGAAATATAATAAATTAATTTTAAAATTTTAACAACGTTGTGTCGGTTTGCTTCTGTCTGTCTGTCTGTCTGTCTGTCTGTCTGTCTGTGGGGGTGGGTGGATGCACATGCATGTGTACTCAACTTCTAAGTGTGTGTGCTTTCAATGTGTATGAGTGTATGTTAGTGTGTGTGTGTGTGTGTGTTAGATTGCGGTGTTTTGCATCATCCCTGGTCTCACTAGAGGGCAGCACTGCAGCACTGCAGCAGCATCATGACAGCTGGTTAGGACGCATCACTGCACACATCACACGTGCACGTGCACGTGCACGTTGCTCCGGCTCGGTTCTCCGTCTGCACAAACTCAAATCTCATCTGGAGACATCAAATGCGGTTTAGGTAGAAATTGCACAACTGTAATTCACGAGCTCACTTCCTTCTAATCCTCCCGCCCCAGTATCGTGATGTTGAAATGCTTCCTGCTGGACGTGACTCAACATGTCTTGTTACCTCAACAACATGCAACGTCTAGTCACTGTAAGATGCTCCTGGTGGTACTAAACCCCGGGGTCACGACGGGGTCATGGTTACTCTTACTGTAAAATAGCAACAGTATTTTTACAGTTTCTTTCGGTAAAAAGTGTTTTGGATTCGTTATTGATTTGGCGTCACGGTTTCATAATGTTTTATTGTTTATTTTAAATTGCGGCGAGGTACAAACCCAATGTTGGGATACGAGGATGGTGCAAAACCTCATTCCACAAATCTGGTTTTATTTTGCATGCTCGATGATATTTTGAGCTCAAACGTGTTTGGTAGGTTGCAGAAACAGTTTTGCACATTAAAACTGAAAATTGAGTGAAAGGAATCGTAAAAAACGACCTGCAATCAGCCTCTCCACATCATAACCACCAGAACCAATAGGACTTCACCTGCAGTGTGAAGGGACAGTGAAGCCAAACTATCAACACTTCTGCTATTGATCCTTTTCAGGTGAGTTGAATTACACTCCACATGAGAATTATTCCTCCAACAAAAATGATCTGAATTGTTCTCTAATAATCAAAATAATAAAAGATGTTACGGCAACTTTTCAATTTTGAAACCATTTTTATTGTCATTGCTGACCGTGTGCTGTTGCAAATCGATTGCTGAATGTGTGAAGACCGAAAGTTGTTTCACTTTCCAATTATTTCAGGAGACATCGTCCATTACCTGCGTGAAATGTAATTAGTCATCCAATCAATACGTAGGCTGAAAACACACGGCTCAGTCATAACCCCTCTCTATGCTTGGATGTGCTTTTATTTTGAAATCCCCCAAAAATGACATCTCTCCTTAGCTGTTATTTTTCTCATTTCTTCTCCTAACACTATTATGTGATCATCCTACTGAACATTTCCAGGTCACTGTGACTCTGACCTGCACTCCTTCCTGTTGGCTGCTTGTAATATTGGTGATGAAGCTTATTCTCCTCTTGCAGTTACTGTCTTAAAATCACTCTCACACTCTCTGACACCACAGAGGTCAACCAAAATGATCGCGGGTGACATTTGAGGCCGTGACACCGCTGCAGGGCACATCCAGCGGCGAGGAGGTGCTATGTATAAACGTCCACGGTGGTTTAACGTCCAGTTCAAGCGCCAGGTCAGCCGCAGTGGCCGAGGGCGTAACAGCGCCCTGCCCAGCCACAAGGACCCAGGAATGCACCATGTTATTGTGAGTGGAGACACTGAGCGGTAAACAATAGGCCTTTAGTTATTCCCTGCACATACACACACACACACGGCAACACACCCTGCTGGAACAGATGCTTGCACAAACACTTTATTTGAATCGTATCATAGCATATGGTGTTCAGCAGAAATGGCGTAATATCACATTTATCATTTAGTGGATGCTTTTATTTTAAGTGCATCCATTTTTAGCAGGGGGATTCATGTTTTATACAAGCAGACTTTGCAGCATAGGCATTTTTTTTTACCATTACCAGAAATAAATTTGCACTTTTACGACGTGTCATTTTGAAAACCCCGAGTGAGTCGAGCTCAGGATAACACCTCCTCCGTTACAGCACATGACCACATCTTCTACACATGCTGAGAGCACTAAAGGGAACAAGAGAGTTGAAATTACACAGGATGTTTGCCGTCCTGAGCGATGTTTGAGTTGAAAAATACAAACAAGACGCATCCTTTTTTGAGAGAGTGGACGATGCTGCAGTCAGAAATATTCACCGTTGGACTCTAAATGAAAATGAACGAATGCTTCCCCTCCTGGTCCGGTCAGCAACAAGAGGCACCATCCCTCCACGTGTCATCAAAATCACCTGCTCATGTAGCAGTTAAGGCCTTTCAAGGCTTGAAATGTTCACCTTCAATTACAGCGCCCTCACCAGGCCAATCAGAGTAGTTTTGCTAGAACTGCCAAAATAGATGAGTCCTCCAGGTTTGGTCAGAGCTGGACCAGAGGTGTCTGAGAGCACATCTGAGAGTTTGACCTTTCACTGTAGCGCCCCCTGTCAGGCCAGTCAGTGTAACTTGCAGGCTACGGAGAGCTGGATTTGTGTAGCAGGTTTCCTCGGGCCTTACAGCGCAGCAGTGAGGGAGGGAGTTTCAAAAGCGAGAACACAGAACAGTTCACCTCTCCAAAACCTGTCAGAATCAGTATAGCGCCTCCACTAGGACAATAGTTTAAATGCTAGATCACAGTAAAGATGCACCGTATGCTTCAGGTGTCGTCGCTAACTTCAGTCCTGGATTGACAGGATGCATTTTAAAGATCCTCCTGAGAGATACTGAATGATGAGGTATTGATTGATCAGTGACCAGCCAGCTTCCAGGGGCTTTCAAGGAAAACGGCGACATCGTTGTGAAGTTCCCTCCGTTACTCAACGCCCCTCCGACTCCCCGTTTGAACAACGTGTCACGAAGGCGTACGAATCAAAGTCGCATTACCTCCGCCTGCTCCCGGGAGCCCGTTCAGGTCGGAGACGCCGCCGACAGACGTCCTCATCACTCCACGGCTATAATCCATCATCCTGTGTGTGTGTTGAGGTTCAGCATTCCTCGCCAGGCAGTAACTTTGATAACTAGCAGTTCCTCGACAAGAAGCGTCGAGCAAAGGCACTTGAAATGAAGAGCCGCTTCTAATTTCACTCAGGTTGCTGCAGGGAGGCGGCCGGCTGTCAACGCCAGGAGAATACTCAACAATGCTGATATAGAAACTCCATCACGAAGACGCCGCCTGTCCTTTTCTTTTTAAATGCATTTCCTTTATTACCTTTCCCTTTACTCATCAACGTATGCCTGTTCTGTTCTTTGCTGCTGGAATGAACCAATTTCCAGTCGGGGGTCAATAAAGTTCATCCCATCATCTCGTCTTGTCTCATCCTCCTTGTTGCTGATGTACAGCAAATCACCTCTCAATTAAAGGGCGTTTCCCCAAAATGACAGAAACCAAACTGTGGATGAGGAAAGAGTATAGAGCTCAACAGTGTGTTTCTGGAAGTGAAAATCCCATTCATATTCTGCATAGGGATTTAGATTATTATCCATAATGTCGTAACCATCCAACGTAGCCTCACCACAAGCTAGTAGGTTGTGAAACGATAGTGTATGCTCCTGTAGAAGACACAAGTCTGTATGATATCAACCTTGTTTTGAGAAAAACATGGAGAAGTACTACACTACCCACAATCCTAAAGTGTAACAGCGAACGTCTCTGATTGGTGGAGCTCGCTGTTACCATGGAAATGTTTACCGCACCCGCGAACGTCTTGTCAGCTAACGCTAACGTTAGCTACTAACGTAACCTAGCTAGCTGCTTATCCTATGCAGCTGGAACGAATCACTGTACCATGTGGATGACAACACTTACACTACTATATGAAACACTATATATACGCTCACACAACAACAACAATATCAACACTATACTATTGACAAATGTTACATTCAAGAAGAAGTGCGCTGTTGAATAAACTTAGATCGAGACAGAAGTCCTTTTAAATCAATCATGAATTACATGAGCACATTTATTATCAAACAGAGAACAAGACAATACAAAATACTGAGCTCAGGAGAGATACGCACACATGGGTAAACCATACGGATCTCTGCATAGAAGCATTAGGGCAAAGTTTATATAGTTAAAGGAAACAATAAAGGGATGAATATGCAAAAGCGCTATCTACTAGGGGAAGGACTAGAAGCTGACGAAAAGCATTGACGCACCCAGTGAGGTCACAAGGTTACATGGAGCAGATATCTGGGTACACTTGGCTTAAGGAAGTAATGGGGGAGGCTTTCTGGATGGTACCGGCCCCTGGGCGAACCGTGTTATGATCTGACCCGACCTGTGGCCTGCATTACCAGGCACCAGTCGTTCTCCCAACAGATAGGTTAGGCACAGCCTGTCCTCCCAGCATATGATATGCGACTATTGACAAGACATGCACCCAGACACCTCGGCGCCTCACCCTGTGTGACTCAACATGTGCGTATGCTAAGGCCTGAGAAAGAGCAGCATCTAAGAAATATAGGGGATAACAAATATAGGGGATAACAGTAAACAAATCAAGATACCTAAGGTAACATACGTAAATTCTTCCACACGCGCTAAACTATCGTTAGTTTGGAAGTTGTTGGAAAAGTATTATTCCAATGGATTATGGGATGAGTAGTTCCTTCACTTCATAAAATAATGATGTACACAGTCTTGTACTTTTGCCTTTTCTTCCGTTTTCAGATCTTTTTTTTTCTCAGAATCAAATGTTTTATGGTCTCGATTCATCGTCTAGCTGGTTGTCTTGGTTCCTTAAAACTCTTTATAGAAGGATTTTCTGAAACGTCTCTGAGTAAATTAATGGGAAATTTACTTCCGGAACCAGAGACGTAAAAAAAGTGGGCGGTCACTGTTGCGCTCTATGGAGGATGTAATGTATGGCAAAAGAGTTATGAAGGAGGAAATGGATCCTCTCTCCTCTTTGGCTTATTTTGGTATGAAGCGTCACACACCGGCCAGGTTGGTGAAACAGGGTTGAGTCATTTACACTGCATGGGAGGTCCTGCTGCTCCTGTACAGTCGGTTGTACTGGGTCACTGTGTAGGTGGTCAGTCCAGTAGACTAACACTGACTCAACGTTCAAATATAGCGTTGATTCAGAATCCGTCTTGATCACTGAAACGTTGAGAACACTGAACAGGGTTTGTGGTTTTCAGTCACCAGCTCAACAAAAGGAAATGAAAGCTCGTTCAACCAGACGTTTATTGAAATAGATTCAATGAAATACATAAAAAAAGACAAAATTGGGAAAATGTTTAAAGGAATAATCCCAAAACGCCTCAACGATGATTTTGGTGTTGCTGTCAGTCCAACGTTACTTCAGCGTGCAAAACCGACTGACTGTCAGTTGGTGCATTAACATTGATCCAGTGAGACTAGTTCCTATATATATTTATTAGAGTGATTCTGACTCCTTCATCTCCCGTCACTCTGAACATGTACCATCAGACTGAAGTGGAGCGAGAGACGGACGCCTCGGGTACCAATACTAATGATAGAGAGGAAAACTCTGGATGGGAGAGATTAGACGAGGCCTCGGGCTGACGGGACGGGGATTGCTCCTGCATTGCATGGTGCTCTGTGTGTGTGTGTGCGTGCGTGTGCGTGTGCGTGTGCGTGTGTGGGTGTGTGTGTGTGCGTGTGTGGGTGGGGTCAGGCTAACTAGAGCGAGCTAGTCTGTAATTTGGAACAGAAAACGGAGCCAGACAGCCACTGAGTTTGTGTGTGTGTGCATACATGGGCGTGTGTGTGTGTGTGTGTGTGCATGAGTGTGTGTGCATGTTTGTGCATGTGCATGAGTGTGTGCAGGCTTGTGTGTGTGTACCTGTGTTTGTGTGTTTTTGGCGCTGTGTGGATCGTCTGTTGTGGTGGGTGGTTCAGCTTGGTGAGAACTGAGCTGGACGTTGTGTGTATCCGTGTTGAGTGTGTCCATGTTGTGTGTTTCTGTGTTGTGTGTGTGTCCGTGTTGAGTGTGTCCATGTTGTGTGTTTCTGTGTTGTGTGTGTGTCCGTGTTGAGTGTGTCCATGTTGTGTGTTTCTGTGTTGTGTGTGTCCGTGTTGTGTGTTTCTGTGTTGTGTGTGTCCATGTTGTGTGTTTCTGTGTTGAGTGTAGTTGTGTTGTGTGTATCCATGTTGTGTGTAGCTGTGTTGAGTGTATCCGTGTTGTGTGTGTCTGTGTTGTGTGTATCCGTGTTGTGTGTTTCTGTGTTGAGTGTAGTTGTGTTGTGTGTATCCGTGTTGTGTGTAGCTGTGTTGTGTGTATCCGTGTTGAGTGTAGTTGTGTTGTGTGTTTCTGTGTTGTGTGTGTCCGTGTTGTGTGTTTCTGTGTTGTGTGTGTCCATGTTGTGTGTTTCTGTGTTGAGTGTAGTTGTGTTGTGTGTATCCATGTTGTGTGTAGCTGTGTTGAGTGTATCCGTGTTGTGTGTGTCTGTGTTGTGTGTATCCGTGTTGTGTGTTTCTGTGTTGAGTGTAGTTGTGTTGTGTGTATCCGTGTTGTGTGTAGCTGTGTTGTGTGTATCCGTGTTGAGTGTAGTTGTGTTGTGTGTTTCTGTGTTGTGTGTGTCCATGTTGTGTGTTTCTGTGTTGAGTGTAGTTGTGTTGTGTGTATCCATGTTGTGTGTAGCTGTGTTGAGTGTATCCATGTTGAGTGTATCCGTGTTGTGTGTAGCTGTGTTGAGTGTATCCGTGTTGAGTGTAGTTGTGTTGTGCGTATCCGTGTTGAGTGTCTGTCTGGATGGCGTCCCTCCCCCCTCAACACACTGACTTACTGCCCAGGAGACAGGGAGGTCAGACCGGTTGAGTAATGGCTGTTGATGGAAGCTGACCTGGATCAGCTCAACTCTCACAACACACTTCCTCGTTTGACCCAAAACTTAAAAAACACAAGCAGAGAAAAACGAGGAAGACTTTACTGACTTCTTCCTCCAGCGTGGGGAGACGTCACGCCTGCTGTTGGTTGTTTGTTGTGTTGAGCTCGTTGTCAGAGCAGACAGTCTGTTGTGCTTCATGATGATGGTTCAGGGTTGGTTGGTAACTGTTGTTGAGGTTTTCTAAGCCTCAGTAGTTTAACACAAAACTGTTGCTCACTATTTTCCCGACCTGCTGGATCTCAGCCGTTACCCAGACTGGTGCCCCACAGCGCCACCGTCAGGCCAACCGCGCAACAACACGTGGTCAGTCCAGCAGACTAAACACTGACTCAACGTTCAAATATAGCAGTGATTCAGAATCCGTCTTGATCACTGAAACGTTGAGAACACTGAACAGGGTTTGTGGTTTTCAGTCACCAGCTCAACAAAAGGAAAGGAAAGCTCGTTCAACCAGTTTATTAAAATAGATCTATTATATTATGTATCAACAAAGACATCACGATTCAGCGACTCTCCTCAAATGGTTTGACTGTGGCCTCACGTGGTCGCGTCCCACAGCGCCACCATCAGGCCATCAGGCTCTCTGATGAAGCTGTGAGGTCAAACTGGTTGGTTGTGTGATTAAAAGCCTGTAGATGATTAAATGTCTCGTTCAAGGAAACGCATCCTGTACCAATTAGTTTGGAAATTGCTTAATAAATGAGGCGCTTAATATGTTGCCAGAATCATTAAAGCCCTAATATGACCTACAAATATCACGGTGGCTGCACGCACACACACACACACACACACACGCGCACACACACACACACACACACACACACACACACACACACACACACACACACACACACGCACACATTACAGGTATGGACCAGGGAGTGAGCTGCCACCCAACGCTGTGCAGGCAGCAGATAAGAGCTCTGACCCGGGGCCATGATGTGTTCAGGAGCCTGTGTTTGTTGTGCAGCCCTCGGAGAGCACCGGGGCCGATCGGGGGGGGGGGGGGGCGGGGGGGGTCTGGATCAGGGGGGGGGGTCTGGATCAGGGGAGGAGCCCTATCAGTCTCTCCGAGGATCGCTGGCTCTGGAAACCGAACGTCTGAATTCTGCCTCCGACGGCGAGACGAGGCAGACGCGTCCTCCAGGAAACCTTGGCCTTGTTTTCACCGCAGCACCAAAAGGGGGTCGCACAGCAATGTTGAGCAAAACGGCATCAACAACCTGATCGTTAAAGGTACGGCGCGCTAAAACGTTCAAACCGGTTCGAAAACCTCCACAGGGACATTCATCAGAGGAATAACACTCCCATCCCTCCCCATCGATGTTCCCTCCATCAAGGCGTTTAACTTGGTGAATCAAGACGTTGCTGAAAACAGCCGAACCGTCCCCGGATCAATAAAGCTGGAGGTGATAAACGTCTTCTTTGTTTGTCTTGATTTTGGCAAAAAAAAAACCTTCGTTGGCGAATCGTCGACGCTCCGGAGGGTGACGAGTTTTGTTTGGCCAGAAAATGAGTTTTGAACGCCAGAAACCTGCTGCACCTGCTGGAGTCAGTCAGCTGAGTCATCGGTATTGATCAACAACTCTATCAACCCCTGCAGATGAACGGGGCGGGACAAATCTATGGGTTGTTGGGTACAAATCGTACATATTGCCCCTTTAAGTTGTGATTGTACTGACGGTGTTTGAACGCATCACGAGTCAACGCGTCTTTACCAAACTCATGACCTTCACTGCAGGATGAGATAAAACCAACTGACCGTAGAGCAGTGTCTGGCAATGTCATCTCCCTCCTCCTCCCTCCTCCCCTCCTCCCTCCTCCCCTCCTCCTCCCCCAAATGCGACTCACCCACCAGCACTCTGGCAGCGTCCTCCTCCAAGCCATTACCCGATTATTAGGGAGGGAGGCTTTTAGAGGGGAGAGAGAGGGGGAGGGAGAGGGAGGAGGAGAGAGATACTGCAATGGGAAATGTCAAAATGCTTCAGCCGGCCTGGAGGTCTTTCAGGAGAACAGCCGAGTAATCTGATTACAAAAACTGTTAATCTGAAAGTTAAGTTATTGATTAGACAGTAATCCAGTTAAAGGGTTTTATTCTCCATAACAAAACTAAACGAAACTAAAACTCTTGTCATTTTGTTCCCTCTGTCATGTCTCGTAAAAAAAAAAGATTCTTTCAAAAATAATGAAAAGTTTCTAAATATCAAAATAAAAGCATAAAGATCAGTGATGTAAAACACTAAAACCTCCAGTCACACAAACTCTCTCTCTGCCTGCACACATACTCCATAACATCCACACACACATAAAAACACACTTCCCCTGTCTATTTTGGTCTCCCCCGCCCCTCCCCCTTCCTCCCCCCTCCTCCCCCCTCCGGCTCCAGGTCCCTACAGGCCCTCTCTGTGTGTTTATGTTGGCAGCAGCCTCGCAGCAGCAGTAAAAAACCTCCAACTTCCATCCATCCGAGCCAAGAAAGCGTTGCTCACCTTCAACTCTTGAGGGCACCAGGAGGAAAACAACAAACCAGACTGCTGCCAACCCGCCAGCCAATGGCAGCCTGACCTCGGTGGACGGCGCCGCCCGCGGACCGTAGCTCACCGGCGCCGCCTGAAAGGGGAATAACTCTCCGACGGCTCGGGAATGATGTTGCTTACTTTGGAGGTTGCAGGAGAGGTGAGTCGGCTCGCTCGTGTTGACGCAGTGTGGATCTAGAAACCGGAGAGGCTGCAGATTTATACCTCGGTGTGGAAGACAAACCGGCGGGGCCTCCGGTGACGGGGTTTCCCCTCCACTTCCACATTCGTTCGTTTCTTTCCGCCACTTCTTTCCCCGTCGCTCATCTACTTTTACGTCTACCTATCCTCTGTCCTCCCATCCTCCCCCCTCCCTCCCTCCCTCCCTCCCCCGCCTCTCTCTGACAGATGAGCGTGGTCAGAGGTCATCTGGTTATAATTAGGTGAGAGCTGGCTCGGCACACAGCCCCACTTCCTGTTTCTGATCGAAGGGAAAACGGGCCTCAGAGGTAGAGCGAGGTAGAGAGAGAGAGAGAGAGAGAGAGAGAGAGAGGAAACATCCTTGAAGACACTTGTCAGCCTCTGGGCCTCAGCCTTCAATCTGCCTACCCAAATAAAACTGTCTTTAACTGCCTTCATTGGCTCATAACACTCATCATAACCTTTCATAACCGTTTCCCCTCTACGTTATGAACCATATGACTGCAGAACGAGACGGACAATACAGAGACGCACTGACACCGCTGAAACCTCAACCTAGAGAACTCAGCTTACCATCACTCAGCTGGAGATTTAGTCTGTTGGTTTCAGTTCATTGCATCCTCCATTAGAGCTCCATCATCTTGTGTGTAAAAAAGGCAGAAACTCAAGTTGCCTCAACTCAAATGTTTGCCTTTTATCCGGTAGCGGTATCGGTATCGGTATTGGGTGGCAGGTTAGGTTATTCACACAGTGAGCAACACCCTCAAAAAGTCACCAGAAGTCCATTTCATTTCCCAGAGCTGAGCCACCGGGGCCCAACATGGCGCCCACGGCGGGTTTCCACGCTTCCTGTGTTTCTCGACTGACGTGGTTTCATTTCTCGGACGAGTACAAAATAGATGTGAAGTCCAATTCCAGCCATTCCAGTTCTCTGCAACCTTTCTGTGAGAGACGAGGGGGAATAAAACGTCTCCAAAAAGCGGTGGAGAACGTTACGAAAGGCAAAGCAGCAAACCGGCCAGGTAGCGGAGAGGTCGCTGGTTCGATCCCCCGGTCGTGGCGCTGCCTCGTGTACACCAGCTTCCTCCGGTGTTGGAAAGCGCTGATAGTTTCCGGCGGCTGTGTAAACCATCCATGTATACAGCACATGCATCCCTACAGGCCGGCTCCGTCTGTGTTAAATGTCAGTGCGTCTGAGCGCTGCCATGCTCGTGGGCTCGTGACTCGCTGATGTCTCGCAGTTCGTTTTGTTGGCCGGTGTTTATACCGACACCGCGGGGGGTAATTGGAAGTGAATTCACGCGGCTTGGTTTTCTGTCTCGGTGGGATTAAGGGGAAACGGCGTGAGCTGGCCGGGCGTCTCAAACGATCTCGTAAAAAGGATTTGGGTTCAGACTGTGAAGGTGTGTGGTTGGACTGCAGTGTGTTTTCAAGGGTTTTAAGGGTCTGAACACAAACTCATTTTCCTCATCAGGGCAATTTCAATGCATTTCCTCTTGCATTGTGCTCTGGGGCCAGTCAGTCTCTCCTATCCTGTTCACTGTTATCGCTCTTACTTCTATCTTTGTTTTAAGGTGTGATGTCTTTATCTCACCTGCACACATTTTCATTTTTTCCTTCCTCTTTGTGTCTTTGTGTAATTTCTCACTCCTGCGTTTTATCGATGTGCAAACACACCAGAGTAAACTCAACTAGCTCGGACAAAACTAAGACGGACCACATTAAACCAAACAGCTTCTCCACCGCTGTGTTAATGGACCGGCCTCCACCGGTCGTGTTCTGGCTGACGGTCCAGGAAACGACTCACATGTCCCGCTTTGTTTCCCAGCAGAGTTATTCAGATCTCCACTCGAGGCTTAAAGTATTTACAACGCCGCAGTCTGCTTTTCCTCTAGCAGAGCCTCCCCGAGGACGGCATTACGGCTAATAGCAGAGATACGGCCAAGCAGATGGCGCTGGCATACTGCAGACTCATCCGGCACTTTCTAAGAGGTTTGAGGTGTTTTATTTTGTGTTTGCTAGTTTGTCTGTTTGCTTCGGAGACTAAATTCGGGGGTAAATCTGAAATATTATTTCCCCAGGGGATTGGGTGGATTAACTGTGAGCCAATCCCTGTGCAGGCTGGTTTCATTTGTAGGGAATTAGTATGAAGGGGGAAGGAGGCGATGATGTTGTGCATGTGAAGTGACCTTGGAACTGTTTGGCTTCTGTTTTCATCACGTTGTCTTTCTCCACCGGACTGAGCCCACGCTTTAATTCTTAGTCAAACACTGTAACTCGGTGATAAAACAAAGACTCGGTTAGGAACGTTTTACAGGAGAAAAGGTTGTTTAAACATACACACAGTCCAGATCGCAGGAGTGGCAGCACAGCTTCAGGCTATAGAGAAAACCGCTGTACAACTATTTACACATCCAACCACTCTGCAGTCTGAAGCCTCTGTAGGAATACATGACACATCGACACTCGTACAGTTATGCAGTCTTGCACTGATAAAAAAGCACCTTAGGTTTTCATTTTGATATGCTGGGATACGTTCGCTTTTAAGGCTAAGTGCTGTTCTGATTTGACCCTGACAGAAACTTCACTCTCTCTCCAACCCTGTAATGGCGGGATCAGACTGCACCATATTTGTGTCCGTTACGATGGTCACTGTGTCAGATGAGGCGATATACAGTGATAAATTTGTGCCGTGTCTTGGCGGAGAGACATGACAGACTACACGTTGATCACCGACCAATAACTGCTTGCTGACGTGCGTGATGTCATCGGAGAGCAGGTGCTAGGCAACGAGAATCTAAACAAACAATGGCGTCCGAAGCGGTATGCATGATGTTAGCTGTCTTGTGTTCCGAAAAGGCAAAAAAACGGAAAAACGACTGTGGACCCTGTTCTTGGGTCGCATGAAGAGAGTATGGGTTGTCAATCCTTCAAAGAGGTGAAAAATAACCATGTTTTATCCTGTAGTGAAACCTAAATGTTGCTAGCTGGCTAGCCTCTACAGGCTAGCCTCCACAGGCTAGCTAGCCACAGGAGCCAGAGCTCCACAAACCTTTCCTCTGTTTCATAGTTCCACCTAGCGGCACCAACAACTTCATTCCTCTTTCGCTTCGCCATGTTTGTTTATAGCGCTCGTGCTCCTATTGGTCAACGCCGCGGATGAGACGGAACACGTCGTGGACGGCAAAAAAAATCTAACATGCTCGTCTTTTGTCGGGATGTCGCGAGGCGTCCCAGATGCGGCGTCGGTTGTCGTCCACTATGTCACACTACACAACATAAAACGATCGATTGTCGCACCCTGTCGTTCCCGACTCGACCCGACGCCCTACGTCTGCTGAATCGGGCTGTAATCGGCCTGATATCGTGAAGTCTGATCCCGTCATAAGACACAAATACATCATCAATCACATGGCTTCATGATTCCTGATAGTAATGTCCCTGAAAGCAAAAAGAAAGTACCCTAGAGGAGGAGAGGAGTGCAGCTCACACTCACTAACTTCACACTCAAGTTTATTGATAAGTCTCCAAGAGGTAATTTGCCAGTTTTTCATATCGTTTTCTCTCTTATTATCTTCTTTTGGTTATTTTGGTTGATCAGTCCCTATTGAAGAAAGTTATTATATTACTCTTCCTCTCCTCTCTGAAAAAAACTGTTAATTGAGCACCAAACGTTCAGTGTTTCCTGTCTCTCTTTCATGGCGAAACTAATCTCCACGGCAAAGAGACCAAGTAATCCGACCCAGAGATTCTCCACCTTCCCTCCACCCCGACCTCACTGGACGCTAGGCGCCACCAGGTATCCGTTGAAGGTGATGTAAACGTCCACGTCGTCGCTGTAGACGGCGTTCTCCCGCTCCCTCTTGTAGAGCCGGACCCAGACCTCGTCGTTGAGGGCCAGGTCCAGCATGACGCTCTGGCTCTGCATGATGGACCTCTCGCTGGGCTGGGCGTACAGGATCACCTGCTCCTTGTCGTTGTGCATCAGGTGCAGGTAGGTCTCCTTGAAGTTCCAGGTGTGGATGTTGACGTTGAAGAAGTACACGCCCGGCACGTAGCAGTAGAACTTGCCCTTGAACATGTTGAAGTGCTCGTGGAGGTTGACGAACACCGTGTCGAACACCAGCGCCTGGTAGTAGTCCACGCTGTGCAGGGATTTGCGGCGTCCCACCGAGAAGGAGGAGTGAGGGATCTTGCAGGCGTCCCCCGGGGCTCCGGCCTGGCCCTTGGTGCCTTTAGAGCCCATGGGTCCTCGGTAGCCCGCGGGCCCGTCCAGACCCGCCTTGCCAGGCGTGCCTTTGTCTCCTCGGTCTCCTTTATCACCTGGGGAGACGAGAAGAAACACAGAAACACAGTTAACCCGTTAGGAGTCTTTTGATGTTGCCTTTATATACCACAGCACAACATCACCTATATGACCTGACAATTAGTTTAGTTTTTCACTTTGACATCGAAAAGTGACCAAAACATAAATCAGATATGGAAATTATGTTTTACTATAAAAAACACAAACATGCTCAATGAAGCATTTTAGAGGTTGCAAACACAAGTTGCAAATGTGAACGTATAAAGGTAAAATTGAGATAAAATCAAGCTACATACAATATTTACAACAAAGGGTTAGTGTTAGTTGAAAGAACAAGTCGATGGCTTGTTCTATATTCTGAGTTCGCTTCATTCTTCCTCCACAAAAACTACCAAACCCGATCTGCTCCGGCTGTATGATCAGTACCTGACATGTTCATCCTGTAGAGCAGAGTCAGGCATTTTTCTGTTTCATCATATGACAAAAAACGCAACGCCTGCCCCGTCCCATCTTGAATACCTTTACGCAATGTTACGCACGCATAAATCAGATTTTTATATAACATTTATATTATCCTATCTCCGTTTTTATTTGGTCTATCAACATCAAACTAGCATGGAGTTTCAAGCCAGCACTTGAACCAGTCACATGATTTGATCACGCCGGCGTGATCGGCGACTCCTGAGGGTTAATCTGAACTTCTTATTTGCACTTCTTACTGCACACTGAACATATTTTCTTATTGTACACTGAGACGGAAATGTGCCTCCAGTGTACCACATAACTTTCACTTAGTTAAAGGGGCATTAAGTAATCTATGACCTTTATTGACCTCTATTGACCGCCAGTAGAAATTGCAATAACATTGATAGAACTGATCTCCTCCTGCACACTGTAGGTCTCTGGCACAAGGACGGTCTTGAAATCCCAATGGGAGTTTCTGTTCCAAAATGGAAAGTGAGGTCTGGAAAATGAGTTTTGAAAGCCAGAAATCTCTGCACATGTAATGGATGAGTCATTGGTATTGGTCAACAACCCCCCAACCCCCTGCAGATGTTACGGTCATGCTGTGCTGTGAGGCAGTAAAGGTCTTAAATACACCAGCGTCGCTGAAGTTGGATCCCATGACTGTTGTTCACAGGATTTATCCCAAGGTCGACAGGCTGGAAGACCAGAACATACGTGTAGAGGAAAGTCGGCTTCATGTGTTCTAGTGTTGAAATTGTTGCTTGCATGTGTTTTAATATTCTGTCTCTGAGCTGCAGACCGTTACGACCAAATGTAGTTTCCTCTTGTTTTTAACCGTTTATACCCTTTGTGCTCTGTACATCACTTTATCGCCAACCTGTTTAGTTAAAAGTTATAAATGTGACTTTGAGTTGAAGCTCGCGTCACAAAGCTGACAAAATGATGAACGCCCTCTCTATAAGCCACGTTATTGATATCCTCTTTCCACCACTCGTCCCTGAGCTGTCCCTGGTTAAGTGAACGTTTGGAGTGTTGCCTCTTTCTATGAAACCCAGATATGCTGAAACTGCTTCTGGGCGTACGTCGACTGTAACTGCATCAATGTGAAGTAGGGCGTTGCTGTAAAAGAGCATGCACGCTCAGCAAACCCTCCCTGGGGGGAATAAATAAAAAAAACGTGGTGGATTTAAGTCTACGAGACCCGCGTGACACAAAGACATCCGTAGAGAATCCATTTTTAAAAGTCCAGCCTCGCTATTTGAGGATTTGGTTTCAGATGAACCGATCCCGTTAGGCAGGGCCCGGGCGGGTGGCTGAGCGGCTCTGGGGAGCGTAATCCTCCTCATCCTGCGGGCCCGGCGATCAGAGGGAAGCACCTCCTGCTCTGGGTAATCCACACCGGAGGAGCCGGAGAGGAGGAGGAGCTTCATCTCCTAGGAGACCCGGGGTGATCTGGGGGCGATCCTCCCCCGGCAGATCCAACGTGGATGGCTGATCTGTCCGACTGCGACCACGCCGAGCCCTCGGGAATGTCGGTTTCCATAAACAACGGCTCAGCGGCACCGCGGCACTTGATGACTACATATGGGCATGATCCTCGACGCTCCGATCAGACGCCGCTACAGGTCCAGTCTTGATTGTTTTCGTCTCTCAGTGTAAACGTGGGTGAAGCTGCCCGTCTGCACCACTGTGAGCTAGATCCTTGTATCTCCTCACAGTGGAAAACAGAGAAAAACTTTAGATTTTTCCAAACAATTCCTCTTGTGGAGCCGAAGTGCAGCAAGCATGCAGTAACGTGGGTCTCTAAGATGGCTTCATCTCTACATGCCTGACCATCCTCTATCATCCTGTACTTCAACCTATGAAAGGTATTAACCTTAGATTAACCCTTAATCTGTGCTTCTGCCTTTTGAGTCCAACCAGCAGAACTGAGGATGCCATATAACCCACCGTGTGTGTGTGTGTGTGTGTGTGTGTGTTTGCCAAAAATAAGCCATACTGCAGCTACACTAGATGATGCCTTTGTATCCATAAACACGTTGATCCTCCAGAATATCTGAACCATGTGTGGAATTTTATTTCATCCGTCTGTGCAGAACCGCTCTCAGTCCTCTGCTGTTTCAAAAGTGTAGGTTCTGGTTCCAGACGTTTGGCGGGCTGGTCTGAGGTCAGGTTACATTGTTTAAAGCAAACACACTCATGCACACACTCACGTGCACGCTTCGTACTCATGCACACCCACACACACACACACAGATTGCTTTTTGTTTTCCAGTGAATGAGTCATTGCATTAATCCTACACACACACACATACATACACTCCTCATCTGCCTCTATGGGTGTATGAGTGCCTCTTGTTGTGTCCGTGGTTGCATGTGTGTGTGTGTGTGTGTGTGCGTGTGTGTGTGCATGTGTTTTCTGCCACATCAGCAGGTCCAGTGCCAGGTGAGAGAGGCTGCCGAGGCCTCCCTCAACGCACAGCTGCAATTCAGTACCGCTGTGCTCCGTCTCAGAGCCTCGACGACTCAACACACTAAACATCTCCTCCCCTCAGGGCTCCACTGACTGCAGAAATGGATCTATTATGTCCCATTTCTTCCAGACTAATTGCCTAGAACAATGTGTGTGTGTGTGTGAGAGATAGAAAGAGAGAAACAGTGCAGATGTGTGGACATGTGTGTGTTGTATTTTGGGGTTAAAGAAGCAGAACCACCTGCCAGCCACTGTCAAGGTGTCTTTGAGCAAGGCACCGAACCCCCGACTGCCCCGGTGGAGCTGCTCAGTAGCCGTCAGCAGAAGACTGGAAAGAGCAGACGGGCTCGACACCGGCTCGACACCGGCTCGACACCGGGTCCAGCGTCTTAGAAACATAGTCAGCCACAGCCTGGTTGATGAAAGACGTGAGACAAGAATGGCGAGATTTCCAGTCCAGTCCAGTCCAGTACAGTCAAGTCCAGTCCAGTACAGTACAGTGATGTGCAGAAGAACATCCCAGAACGTACGACTCATCGAACCTTGAAGCAGATGGGCGTCGGCTGCAGAAACCCACGATGGGTTCCTGTCCAGTCAATCTCAGAACAAGAGGAAGCAGCCGACACATGATCACATGACTGAAGAGTGGAGAAACGCTGCCTGGTCTGACAAGTCCCAGTTTCTGTTGTGACGTCCTGATGGAGGGATCAGAATCTGGCATAAAGACAGTACAGGCCGGTGGTGATGATGTCATGATGGAGGGGAATTATCAACTGAGCATCATTCGAATGCCACAGCATGCCTCCACGTTGTTGCTGACCAGGTGCATCACACTTCCCGTCGTTACCCCAGCAGGATGACATGCCATCGTCTCAACATGGTTCCAGTTCTCAGATCTCAACCCAACAGAGACCTTTGGGATGAAGTGGAATGCGATAACTGCAATTGAAATATCTGCAGACGCTTTGGCGCCTGCAGATATTTTTTTTGCAGATATTACCAGGGTCATAGTCCCCACTATGTGGGAATCGAACCCACGACCCTGCGATTGAGAGTCTCATTCTCTACTGACTGAGCTGTCCAGGCCAGACCCAGGGCCATGACGTGGGTCCTACCAGGTACTAGTTAGGTGTACCTAATAAAGTGGCCACAGAGTGTATGTATTTGTGCACGTACATGTAGGCCCATGCACGTGTCAAAGATGATGGCGGTTCCTCCCGGACCACAGCTGTCTGTAAAACCTGATGATGAAATTAGATTTTCTTTGCAGGTTTTCTATTTCTTTCATTCAGTTGTTCAGTAACGTTTCCTCTCCTACTGAACAGTTTCCACCCTGCCAAGAAACACTGAACACTTGTTATGTTTCAGCATGAAAATGGTCAAAATGAAAGATATCAAATATCAGCGGTCGCAAATATGGAAGTCCGTATGGTCTTGTGTTTGAGCTCTACTAAGGTTTGAGCACACCTTACAGCAGGATCAGACCCAGGCTTTTCTCTCTCCCGGTTCAGGGCTGGACTGGTCTCGGGGTCGACCTGCGGGTCAGAACAGGCTCGGATAGTCCAGTTATCAAAGCACCAGCAGATAAAACAAGCCGGTGATGACACATGGTTTGGACCGCTCCGGCGCCGATATCAGATACACATGTTCTCTTAAAGCCTCGCCGGCTGCAACTCTGTGTTTCTTGGAGACGGTGGAAGAATATTCTTGCTTTTTTTAATGTTTTTCTTCCTCCTGGCACTCTCTCTCTTTCTTCTTCTCTTTCCCCTGGGCGCACACACACACACACACACACACACACACACACACACACAAACTTCTGTGTGAGGAACAAAGTCACACTCGGTCTTCCTGCCTAGCTAACCAGTAATGCGTACAAGCTGTCACAGGCTTGGCTGTGACAGGACTTGGGGATTGATAGATAAGTCAACAGACTATTTCAAATACAGTGAAAGACTTGTTAACTCAGCAGCACATCTCAGACATGTTGATACAAAAGTGTTGAAAAGTGTCAAATAAAATAAAAAAGAGACGCTCAATCAGGATTAAGTCCCGTCAGAGACATGCTCCCGCTGCCACCGGGTTCTTCCATCACGTTGTTCTACCGATGGAGCGCGTGGATTCTGTTTTCTCACACTAACTACATGTACAATCTGACTAGGATGGTGTTGCTGCAGTATTGTTCCTCTTCTAATCAAATACTAGCCTCGCAAAAAACAGAAGAAGTGTTGATCTGGTCAAACAGAAACAGAAACATTCCAGGTGGTATTTTCATCTGTTGCTTCAACCTGCAGAAACAACACGCTACAAGCCTGACAAGCGGGAACAGGAAACAGGTGACAGCAGCCATCACTTCCTGTGCTGAAAGTTTCCGGCGTTTTCCTCCCCGGTACCTTTGAGGATGGTCATGTTGATGACGGTGCGGACCTCGGGCATCTGGTATTGCGTGGCGGCGGCGGCCGGCTGCTCTTGGTGGTCGCAGCACCGCCGGCAGATTCTGGAGGGAGGTCTGGAGGGGGAGGGGACACAGCAGGCCAGGGGGAGGAGCAAAACCAGGCTCAGGCACAACATGGTTATCAACCTGGTGGTGGTGGTGGGGGGGGGGGGAGAGGGAAGGGGAGAGAGAGAGGAAAGGTGATTGGTTGGTTGAGATTGGTTAAAAAAACAAAGCAAAGCAAAGCATCATGGTGCTATTGGCTCCATGTGCCTTTAGGCCCCGCCCACTACATACTACACCCAATACATCTCTAGGCCCCGCCCACTACATAATACACCCAATACATCTCTAGACTCCGCCCACTACATACTACACCCAATACATCTCTAGGCCCCGCCCACTACATACTACACCCAATACATCTATGGTACATTTACATTCATCAGCCAATCAGAATCAAAGAGCAAGGGCTTCTTTCTAGACCGACGATCAACAATCATACAGGAGAAATCCATCAGAGGAGAGAGAGAGACCGACAGGAGATAGACCAGAATGCAATGCAGTAGCTGAGATAGACCAGAATGCAATGCAGCTGCAAGACATTTAGAGTTTTGAGTGAGGGGCCATTGTAGACCTGCTCCAGTGTTCAGTTTTGCCGGCTCGCTATATTCATACGCCAACCTTTGATTGACAACAACAAGTTCCGGCCCGTTCTCCGGCGGTTGGCAGGAAGTCATTCTGGGAAATGCAGGAAATCACTGATCATCATTTATAACACTTCACAAAATAACTACTAGAATGCACTGAACTTCATAAACTGATGATATCTAAGTTCAAGGGTGGATTTTCTTCCTATTATTTTCAAGGTGGCCCCTCATCCCTAACCCTAACCCTAACCCCTCATCCCTAACCCGAACCCCAACCCCAACCCCAACCCCTCATCCCTAACCCGAACCCCAACCCTAACCCCACAGCAGAAGAAAGTGGATGAAGGTCATGTCGGATCGAGACAGGAGCAAGTAGAGGAAGACGGGCGAGAGGAAGTGTTTCATCCTCCATCCATACAAACACCTGGACCACTAGGCTTCACGTCCGGACTCTCTATGATTCAATTTGATCATCTCCATGTCAGAAACCTGCAGGCAGTCAGCTGTTTTTTTCAATCCTTTCCCGGTAGAAAATCCCCTGCAGCACTCAGACCACGAGACAGTAAAGCTCTCATTCTTCGGGGTGGATTAGCAGCTACCCAAGACAGGGCGAGGCAGGTTTCACTGCAGGTTCTGTCAGACGGACACACCTGAAGCTGCTGCGTAAAACCCTGCCGCACCACGCTGGGATGATTTATCTACCGGCAACAACAACAACAACAACGACAACAACAACAACAACAACATGTCCACTAGCTGTGGTCGGGGAGGAACCGACACACATCTGATGTTTAATAAAAGGCCGATAGATCAGGTTCTGTGATGCTCTCACGAGTTAGAGCTGCGTTCAGAAACACCGCCAAGGACAACATGACCTGAACCTGAACCGGAGCCTCCGTGCAACACACACACACACACACACACACACACACACACACACACACACACACACACACACACACACACACACACACACACACACTTAGATGTATACTCTATATAGATGCTTCAATTTCAATTCAATTCCAACATTATTGTCCTGTAAGGTCTACTCACACACACACACACACACTCACACACACACACACTCACACACACACACACACACACACACACACACACACACACAGAGAGCTCCCAGGCAGCTTCTCATCTGCGTCTTTATGTCTGAGCCACACTGCACATGCTGTTTTCGTTAGTGGTCAAATCAGGCTGCACACCACACACACACACACACACACACACACACACACACACACACACACACACACACACACACACACACACACCACACACACACACGAACAATGGGGTAACAGAGTTTGACAGGGGCCTGGACAGAGTGGGAGCCATGACCAATCAGAGAGCTATATCATCCTCTCAGGCCTGTAGGGACCGAGAGGAGGAATCAGGGGAGATGAGGAGAGAGGGGCAGAGCTCTCGAGCAAGGCACTCAACCTCCCACCACTCCGACAGTAGAGGCACAGGGTCTGAATGTCAAAGCAAAACCTTGCATGTACGAAAATCCTAAAAAAAATTACAACGCACGAGAGGCAAGTAAACCTGATCGATACTGAGGATGTTGACGTCGTTGGTTCAACCTCAACCTCACAAAGACAATATTCAGAGTGTCAACCAGGATAGTAACCCAGTTAACACACCTAGATGTCTGTAAACGCCTTAGATTCAAAGCGAGTGGCGGCGGTAGACCAATGATTAAGCAAATCCACGTAAACAAGGTTACTAGAGAAGTTGTGCCTCTTCACTCCAATCAAGATATTCCCGTCAGATGATTCCTCCCATCCCAGTTTTCATGAGCAACGTTGGAAAAAAAAGTGGAAACTTTTGGCCGCACAGGAATTCCCAGCCCTTGTTTCTGAGTGGTTATGTAGCGTAGTACATAACACATGACGTCTAGCGGAGGCTTTCATCCCATTGACAGGAAGCTGAGTGCATAATGCTTTCAGTATGGGTGGCCTCCAGAGGGAATTGAACCCACAACCCTGGAGTCCAGTTGGGTGGGATCGGTCACGCGGGTCAACGAGCAACAGAAAGTAAAGACTATTTTATTTGTTTTAGTCTATTGATATATTTTTTTCGGTGGTTGACAGCTTGTCCTGAAGTGGTCGACCCCTTTGGTGTTTGAAGTTACAGCAAAAGACCATCTGACCATCTGACCCAGATCTGACTTCCATCATGAAGAAGCTTGTTTTCTTTAACCCTGAAATCAGCTGCACAACAAGTTTCATAAACGTTCAATACTTCTGCAAGCTGACATTCAGTCTCGACACGTGCGGATTGAAAAGTTAAAAGAAGAAGAAGTAAGTAAAAGTAAATCTGATGAGGTGGACAGGAAACTATCTTGTCTTAAGTCTTCGCCCCTCTGGTCCTAAAGGTTAAGAAGAAGAAGAAGAAGAAGAAGAAGATCACACAGAGCAATAAAACACTGCAGATGAGTTTATTTCATAAATAAGCCACAGGAAAACTACATTCCCCAGCTGACAACAGCCAGTCGGCCATCTTGCCGCAGCTGAAGGCCGTTACCAATCAGCCAGTGATGTCAGAGGTGGTCCAGACAGAGAAACCAGCAGGGTCTGAGTTGGTAGTAGACGAGACACCAGAGACCATGACTGATCCTGAATCAGCCCCACTCATAGACATTGAATCAGAGCCAGCAGCGGGGAGAAGTCGACAAGGTCCTAGTCTCTCAGCTCAGTTAACCTGAACAGCTGTTAGCTAGCAGGCTAATGTGGCAATGCACCCAACGGTAATGCTAACATGCGACTACTAGCTGCTGCTAACACCAACGTTTGCTTCTACTAGCTACGTTAGCTAGTGAGGCAACCTCTGTAGCCTCATTTAGCCACTTGTTAGCAACCGCCTTTTTTTAAGGCACGTAAAAGCTTCAAGTTTCACGAGTCGGTATTTACTGACGTATTTTATGTCGTAGAACAAAACGTGAAAACCTCTTCAGCTCGTGTTAACCACAGACCTCATTTCAGGCATCTAACCAAAAACCCATTCAAAAAACCCATTGACTTTGAGACGAGGGAACCGGAAGTGGGAAAATGCTAACTCCCTTCCTGGGTTTAGGACTCATTCCTGCACCACTCTATTCAGCTGAGGACCTCCAACATGGCCGCCGTTACATCACCTGAGAACCTTCTATAGACGGAGATGCAATCTGGCAGCAGTCAGTGAGCTGAAAACAGTCCAGCGTGTCTGGAGGTGAATCCCAGTCCACCTAAACTGGTTGAACTGGTTCCAGGAGCAAGTATGGAACCATCTGGCTTCACAGGGACGGCAGACGGACACCCGACCAGACACATCACAACCGAGTCAGGAGTGGAGACGGTTGCTTTGTGGTTCTTCTAGTTTGTCGTAGTTTTGTAGTTTTTAGATATTAATCCTCGTATTGGTATCAAAGTCTATCTACTAATCTTCATCCTTTAATGTCTCCTCTTCATCTTCATCTGTGGCCTCTCATGTTATAACTAATGAAACTTTGAAAGAGGAACTGTCTCTTTCTCTCCCTCCCTTTCTTTCCATCATCCCCTCCCCCTCTTTTACATCTATCTCTCTCCTTTACTCTTTCTCTCTATGTATCCATTCTCTCTCTCTCTCTCTGTCTGTATCCCCCTTTCCCTCTCTCTCTCTCTTCTGTCATCTCTTCTTCTTTGTGGCCCCTGAAATCTCAACATGTGAAAGAGGAAACCAAAAAGCGATCCTGTAAAGAGCGACAGAGAGGAGACAGAGCGAGAGAGCGAGAGATCAGGAAGGAAACAGAAATAAATAAACAGAGAGAGAGAGAGATTCCCTGGGGTTTTTACAGATGGAGGAATGCTAACAGTATCTCCGTTGATGGATGGAGCGTGACGGTGAGGGGGGGGGGGGGGGGGGCAGAGCTCCACTCAACACACTGGTGATGATAAGAAAACACAACCTCAACCTTGATTATGTGGATCTGCTTCACTGTCTCAGCCAGGGGGAGGATGGGAGGATTTACGTAACTGTGCTCAGGTTTCACCCAACATGAAACACGAAACACGTTAGGAAAAAGTTTACATCAACATTTTAGTAATTTAGTTGCAACAGATTCACTTCCTAGATCGACATTACAAAGGGTAAGGAAACTCAACGTAGTGAACTCTGACCTCCAGCCAGTGATATAGAGAGACTCTTCCTAACTAGATTGTAAACTGTGAATTTAATGTTGTTAAGAGGTGGATAAAGTGAGTTCAGGTGGGTCCCCCCGCAGGATGACGTAGTCTGACGTCATTAATGATCATGACATTGGCTACCTTACTCAACACAGAGTTGGTGAGCTCCTATGTTGAACACAGAGCCGTCACGATGAACCCATGTAGGGAGCCACGTCTGCAACGCCGAAGCATCAGTTTGGCATGCAACTGCAACCCGGATAAACCGCGCGCGCACACACACACACACACACACACACACACACACACACACACACACACACACACACATACACACAATGCACTTTTAAGAGATGTGTCAGTCATCCTGCGAGCGAGCAACGTGTACGGAGATGTTTCGGACAACTTTTCAAACAGCCGAGGTAAAATCCACTGCTGAGTTGGCGACTTGTGAGTAAGTCGTCCCGCTCC
>JAXDDW010000048.1:1662500-1672500 GCA_034670385.1 Hoplostethus mediterraneus | reverse complement strand
AAAGGGGGGGTTTTTTTTTAAAAAAATTTTTTTAAAATTAAAAATTCCCCCCGGGTTTTTTTTTAACCCGCCCCCCCTTTTTCCCCCCAAAAACCCCTTTTTTTCCCCCCCCCCCCTTTTTTCCCCCCCCCCCTTTTTTTCCCCCCCCCCCCCCCCCCCCTTTTTTTTTTCCCCCTTTTTTTTCCCCTTTTCCCCTTTTCCCCCCAAGAAAAATTTTTTTTTTAAAAATTTTCCCCTTTTTTTTTTTTTTCCCCCCCCCCTTTTTTTTTTTTAAAAAAAAAGGGGGAAAGGGGCCCCCCCCCCAAACTTTTTTTTTTAAAAAAAATTTTTTTCCCCCCCTTTTCCCCCCTTTTTTTTTTTTCCCCTTTTTTCCTCTTTTTTTTTTTTTTTGGGGGGGGGGGGGGCCCCCCCCCCCAAAAAAAACCCCTAAAAACCCCTTTTAAACCCGGGTTTCCCCCCCCCCCCCAAAAAAATTTTTTTTTTTTTTCCCCCCCCGGGCCCCTTTTATTTTTTTTTTTTCCCCAAAAAATTTTTTTCCCCCCCCCCTTTTTTTTTTTTTTTTAAAAAAAAAAAAAAACCCCCCAAAAAAAAAAAGGGAAAAAAAACCCCCCTCCCCCCCCCTTTTTGGGGGCCAAAAACCCCCAAAAGGGGCCCCGGGGGGGGGGTTTAAAAAATTTTTTCCCCCCCCCCTTTTTTTTGGTTTTTTTTTTTGGGAAAATTTTTGGGGCCCCCCGGGGGGGGAAAAATTTAAAACACCAAATAAAAAACCCTTTTGGGAAAAACCCCAGGGCCCCCAAAAAGGAAAAAAAAAAAAGGAGCCCCCCAAAAACCCCCGGGGGAAAAAAAAAACGGGAAAAAAATTTTTTCCCCCGGGGGGAAAAAAAAAAAAAAAATTTTAAAAAAAGGGGGGGAAAAAAACCCCCGGGGAAAAAAAAAAAGGGGGGGGCCCCAAAAAACCCAAAAAAAAACCAAAAAAAAAAAAAAAAAAAAGGGGGGGTTTTTTAAAAAAAAAACCCAAAAAAAATTAAAAAAAACCCCAGAAAAAAAAAACCCCGGGAAAAAACCCCAACATGAAAAACACTCCCTTTAAAACACTACAGTAAAAAACCCAAAAAAAAAAAGGGGGGGGAAAAAACCAAAAAGGAACACCACAGTAAAAACCCCCAAAAAAAAAAAAAACCCCCGGGGAAAACAAAAAAAAAAAAAAAAAAAAAAACCCCCAAAAAAAAAAAAAAAAAAAAACCCCCCAAAAAAAAAAAAACCCCAAAAGGGGAAAAAAAAGGGAAAAAAAACCCCCCAAAAAACCAAAAAAGGGAAAAAAAAAAAAAAGGGAAAACCCCCGGGGAAAACCCAAAAAAATAAAAAAAAAAAAAAAAATTAAAATAAAAAAAAAAAAAGGGGAAAAAAAAAAAAAAAAAAAAGGGGGAAAAAAAAAACATGGGGAAAACCCCCAAAAACCCCTTTAAAAAAAAATAAAAAAAAAAAACAAAAAAAAAAGGGAAAAAAAAAAACCCCCCAAGAAAAAAAAAAAAAAAAAAAAAAAAAAAAAAAAAAAAAAAAAAAAAACCCAAAAAAAAAACCCCCGGGGGGCCCCCCCCCGGAAAAAAAAGGGGAAAAAAAAAAAAAAAAAGGGGAAAACAGTGAAGAACACCACAGTGAAAAAAAAAAAAAAAAACCCCCAAAAAAAAATAAAAAAACCCCCGGGGGAAACCACGGGAAAGGAACCCCAAAAGGGAAGAACAAAAAAAAAAAAACCCCGGGGGGAAAAACCCCCAAGGAGGAAAACCCCCCGGGGAAAAACCCCCAAAAAACCCTTAAAAAAAAAAAAAAAAAAAAAAACCCCCCAAAAAAACCATTGGGCCCCCCGGGGGGCCCCAAAGGGAAAAACCCCCCCAAAAAAAACCCCAAAGAAAAACCCCAAAAAGGAAAACCCCCGGGGGAAAACCCCCCGGGTAAAAAAAAACCCTTTAAACCCCTCCCCTAAAAAACCCCCCCCCCCCCCCCCCCAAAAACCCCCCCAAACCCCCCCCCCCCCCCCCCCCCGGGCCCCCCCCTTTCCCCCCCCCCCCCCAAAAATTTTTTCCCCCCCCCCGGGAAAATTTTAAAAACCCCCCCCCCCCCCCCTTCCCCCCGGGGGGGGCCCCCAAAAAGGGGGCCCCCCCCCCCCCCCTAAAACCCCCCTTTCCCCCCCCAAAACCCCCCCCCCCGGGCCCCCCCCCAAACCCCCCCCCCCAAAAAACCCCCCCCCAAAAACCCCCCCAAAAAAACCCGGGTTTTTTTTAAAACCCCCCGGGGAAAACCCCCGGCCCCCCCCCCAAAAAAACCCCCCCCCCCCAAACATTCCCCCCCCTTTTTCCCCCTTTTTTTTTTTTATTCCCCCACCCCCCCCCCCCCCCCCTCCCCCCTCCTCCCCCCTCCCCCCCCCCCCCCCCCCTTGGTAACTGTGTTTTTTCCTTTTTTCCATCCAGTGGCTCTGGGGTCATTTCTGTTTTCCTTTTCCAAAAATTTTTTCTCCCCCCCCCCTGCTATTTGCTCCCCCTTCATCTCCTCTTTTTTTTGCCAAAACCCCGTTCCTCCTCATTTTCCATTTTTTGACCATATCCCTTTTTTCTTCCCCCCCTCCTTTTTCCTCTCACCTTTCCTTTCCTCCTTCTGCCCACCTTTCCCTTTTTTTCTTCGCTCCCTTTTCCATTTCCTCAAACCCCCTTCCCCCCCCCTCTTTTTTCTCCTGACTCATATTCCTTCCTTTCCCCCCTCCTCTACCCCCCCCCATCTCCTTCCCCTCTTCTATGTTTCCTCCTTTTCATCTTTCCTCCCTCCTTCTCCCCCGCTTCTAAAACCCCCCTCCTCTCTAAACCAAAACCCCCTTTTTTAACCCTTCCCTTTCCCCCCCTCCTCCCCTTTCCACCTCCTTCTCCCCCTTCTTCTCTTTTTCTTCCCACTCATATTTCCCCTTTTCTGCTTCCCCCCCCTCCCCCCTTCCCTTCTACCTCTCCCCACTCTATCCTTAACCCCTACTCCCCCTACCCCCCCTTCCTTTTCCTTTCTCTCCTTCCTCCCTCCTTTCCTCTTTTCGATAGTGGGGTTTACTTGCATCTTACTAAAGGGATAACCCAAACAACGCACAAGGGGTTTTCTCTCTCTCTCTCTCTCCCCTCTCCCCCCCCCCCTCTCTCTCTCCCCCCCCCTCTCTCTCTTCCTCTTCGTTCTGACTCTCTTGCCCCACAAAAAACCCAAAAAAAAGCTTCCTAAATAAGACAACAAAATAAGGAAAAATGCCTTTTTTTCAATCCCCCCACATTCCTACCCTTCATGGCCCCCACACACACACAAAAACAAAACACGCACACACAAACCCCCCACCACACACAAAACACACAACCACACACACCACACCACACACACACACCCCCACACACAAAACATACACACACACACACAAAAACACACAGGTTTGGCAGGGGGGAACTCGAAAAATGCTGTGATAAATTTTTTTTAATTTTCAAAACTACAGAATAAAACTGTGTGTGTGTGTTGTGTGTGGGGTGTTGGTGTGGGGTGTGGGGTGTATGTGTGTGTGTGTGTGTGAACCCAAAGTATCTAAATTTTGAGACTCTCAAGTAAAGCATTTCCTTTTTTTTTTTATTGGGCACTGTTTTCTCTCTCTGCCCCCCTCACACTGTTGTTTTATTCATGCGGTTTGTACACACACATCTCTCTACTTTTCTACTATCTATCTATCTACCTTTTAAACTATCTCTCTATCTATTTATTATCTATCTATTTTATCTATCTAAAATTTTCCCATCTATCTATCTATCTCTCTCTCCCCCTCTCTCCCCTCTCTTTCCCCCTCTCTCCTCTCCCTTTTTCTCCTCTCTCCCCCCCTCTCCTCTCTCTCTCCCCCTCTATCTCTTTTTCTCTCTCCCGTTTTTCCCTCCCCCTCAGCTCTCCTCTCTCTCTCTTCTTTTTCCCCCTTTCCTCTTTGTCTTCTTTCTTCCTCTCTCTCTCTTTTTCCCCTTTTCTCCCTTTTCCCTTCCTCTTCTCATTTTTCTCTCTCTCCCTCTTTTCTCTCTCTCTCTCTCCTTTTCCCCTCTCTGCTTTTCCTCTCTCCCCTCTCTTTCTTCTTCTTCCCCTTTTCCCCTCTCTCTCCTTTTTCTTTTTCTTTTCTCTCTCTCCTCTCTCTCTCTCCCCCTAATTCTTATTTTTTAATCTCTCTCTTTTCCCCCTCTTTTTCTTTTCTCTCTATCCTTTTTCCTTTTTTCTATCATCTATCTATCTATTTTTCTTTTACTTTTATTTTTCTATCTTTTCCTCTCTATCCTCTATCTCTCTCTCTATATATATCTATCTATCTTTTTTATCTATCTTTTCTATCTATCTATCTTCTACCCATCTATCTATCCCATTTTCCCCTCTCTCTCTCTCTCCCTGTCTGTCTGTCCTGTCCCGTCTGGCTGTCTGTCTGTTCCCGTCTTCTCTCTCTCCTTTTTCTCCCCTTTTCTCTCCCTTTTCTCTCTCTCTCTCCCCGGGCCCCCGGGAAACCCTCCTCCCACCCCCTCCCCCCCCTTTTCCCCCCCTCCCCAAACCACCACTCCCAAAGATAATCCCCAACCACAATTTAAAAAAACACAAAACCCCCTTCACTGTTTAACCATTTTTTTTTACGAGGGAGAGGAGGGGGGAGGAGGGAGAAGAGGGGGAGGAGGGAGAGGAGCCCAAGGGAGAGAGGGAGAGGAGGGGGAGGAGGGAGAGGAGGGGGAGAGGAGGGAGAGGAGCCCAAGGGAGCGAGGGAGAGAGGGAGAGAACAGTCTTTTGTTGGGGAAGACAAAAACAACCTTGCAGCTTCTTTGTGTCAGCAAAGACAAAAGCCATTAAAACCTGTTGGAAGGTGAGTCTGGATCTGATGTCTGGTCCAGACTCAGCGGCAGAAGATAACAGGACTTTAATGGACTCGACATTTTATCTCTCACTTGCAAAACTTCTTGAATGTGTGCAGCTTCACGTCGTTCCTCTGCACGACGTGATGACCCGGAGCATCACTGGGTTTTATTTTTCACGATTCAAAACGAAACACATCTCAGGCAGCGATTCAAATCCAATCAGATTTTTGGACGCTTGGATGAAATCTGTTTATTCCATCATCGCTCTGCACGACGGTGTTTATTGTCCTGTCAGATATCGCCCACCGGGTTGCTTTTGTTCTGCTAACTGAATTGCCTGTCTGCCGGATCGATCTCCAACGCTGGTTTCTGTCTGCCGGTCAGAGAGCCGAGTCGACGGGTTTGTTTAAACACTGAATCACTGCTGGGGCTTCGGGGAGTCGGCTCTCCTGACCTCCATCCACCGAGGGGGAAACTGAGCAGGTACACTTGAAGTTCATACCTGCACGCCGTCGGACATCTGCACCAGTTTAAAACGGCGAGAACGTACGATTCTTACTGCCACGCGGCACAAAATGACCACAATATATCTGGGGGTTTTGTTCTCGCTGAGATTTCCGGCTTCCAAAACTCACTTTCTGGCCGGTATCACCCCCTCCACCTGCCGTATCACCCCTCCACCTGCCGTATCACCCCTCCACCTGCGTATCACCCCTCCACCTGCCGTATCACCCCTCCACCTGCGTATCACCCCTCCACCTGCCGTATCACCCCTCCACCTGCCGTATCACCCCCTCCACCTGCCGTATCACCCCTCCACCTGCCGCATCACCCCCTCCACCTGCCGTATCACCCCTCCACCTGCCGCATCACCCCCTCCACCTGCCGTATCACCCCTCCACCTGCCGTATCACCCCTCCACCTGCCGTTTCACCCCTCCACCTGCCGTATCACCCCCTCCACCTGCCGTATCACCCCTCCACCTGCGTATCACCCCTCCACCTGCCGTTTCACCCCCTCCACCTGCCGTATCACCCCCTCCACCTGCCGTATCACCCCTCCACCTGCGTATCACCCCTCCACCTGCCGTATCACCCCTCCACCTGCCGCATCACCCCCCTCCACCTGCCGTATCACCCCCTCCACCTGCCGTATCACCCCTCCACCTGCCGTTTCACCCCTCCACCTGCCGTATCACCCCCTCCACCTGCCGTATCACCCCCCTCCACCTGCCGTATCACCCCTCCACCTGCCGCATCACCCCCACACCCCCCCTACAGGTCACTCAACGCACCTTTAAACATAAAACACGCTAGCTGGCAGTGCAGATGTGTAGCATGTAGCATGGGCCGCTTGAACCACAACCACAGCAGTAGCAGGGTTAGCGTTAGCCTAGCTTCTTTTACGCCGGGGGTACGGTGTCCATAATAGGACAGGACATCCTCAGACCTCAGAGTAAACGGCTAAAATCCTTCAGTTGTTGGCCAAAAGTTGCCAAGTCTCAGGTCTCCTACCAAACGGCATCAGACCAAACGGCCTCGCATGAATTTTAATTTTTGGACGGTGCTGGTCTTCCAAAGTTGCGTGGAGTGCAGAGGTGAGTAATGTTTGTTGTCATTAATTCACTTTGTAAATGTTATACGGGTTAAAATCTTACACTGGAGAACACAATATATAGATTTAGTGTTTGCCAGTGTTAGTGTTTACTCGTCTGCAATAGTTTTGTAAGCTAAAGTTAGCCTAGTAGATGTAGCTAACGTTAGCCACCTAGCTAGCTAACTTTGGAGATCTTTGGTGGCTAACGTTAGCTACATCTAAGTAAACACTAACACTGGCAAACACTAAATCTCTATATTGTGTTCTCCAGTGTAAGACTTTAACCCGTATAACATTTGCGATGCCGTTTACTGTGAGACACGAGAACGTTTAGTCCGAGGAACGATGCCGTTTACTCTGAGGTCTGAGGATGTCCTGTTATGGACACCGTATGGGGGGGGGGGAACGTGTGCAGAAAACGAAAACTTCAATATTTTTTTTCCCCCAATACATTACATGATGAATGCACTCCAATGCACTCACTTGTTCCATGACCGCTGGTGAAAAATGTATTTGTTGAACTGCGGTTGGAAGCGAGGCCGCCGCCGCTTCCTGCTGCAAGGCCGCCGCTCGCGGTTCAGCGAAGACGTTTTAATCTCGTGGCCCCGAGGACACCGAGCGAACTCCCGGATGGAGATGGAGTGAATATCACGTTGTTGTGGACAGAACTATTATAGTCACACACACACACACACACACACACACACTCAAGCCAAGTATTGCTGCAAGGACGTGCATTTTTTGTCATCGTTTGGCCCGTTTTATGGACAGGCATGTATCAGCCTCTAACAACATGTCCAAGGTTGTCAAGTAATACTAACCACACACACACACACACACACACACACACACAGGTCCATAGCCGAGCGCGGAGGATCACTCACGCAGGATTTGAATTTTCCCACTCCGTCTGGCGTCCACCACCATATTTGGGTGTGTGCTGCGAGATGCGACCCAGTTGGCGGACGCCGCGAGGTCAGGGAGGTCAGGGAGGTCAGGGAGGTCAGGGAGGCTGAGCTGAGCTGATGAACACGCTCATGCTGTTCTTGGCAGACGATGAACACAAAGTGAGAGTTGGTGTCGCGGGTTTCAGGCGCTTCCTCTTTCAGCTCGGCGTCGATTCAGAGAAGCTTCACCGGCGAGACGATGAACAGCATTAACCTGTTACAGACGCTACTACAGTTGAAGGGGTCAGAAGTACCGTTTTTACTGCCCCGTAGAACAAAATGACCATATCCGAGGGTGTTGATGGGGTTATCGATCAATACCAATGACTCAGTGATTGCTTTGCCTGGTCCCAGGTCTGTTCTTCATCTCTTCAGAAACAGGGAAGATCTTCATTTTGCATCACCTCCATCTGAAATGTTTTCCTAAAAGGAACAATTCTGAAGACCTGATGAGATCAAGATGAAGATGCTACCATGTGACATGTATACTGGTAGTGAGCTCCTACTGGCGTCAACAGGAACATGCAGCAGGAAGTGAAAACGGTTTGAGAAGAAGTTGTTGAGATCTTCCTCTGACCTCACGGTGCTGAGACCCTGAGATGTCATCGGTCCTGGTACCTTCAGCGCCCGTCGTATGACCCACTGAACCAGCGTGACACTTCGTCATCTTCTTAAATATCACGTTCCGACCTCGTTCCAATATTTGCTTCGGGTCCGTTCGTTCAAACCCTGTGAGTATAAATATTGTGGTTGGTCTGTAATGGGATTGGAGTCGAGACGAGACACACATCACACTGTCCTGCTGGCTCCAGGAAACCGGCTCCATCTGCCGCTCTAACAGTTTTCGTGGGCAAAGCAAAACATAAGAGCAGCAAGATGGCCGACGTCCATAATCTAATCAACATCCCACGCCGAGTCTGTCGGCCTTTTCCGCCTGGCTCTCTCCTCCGCACCGCTTTCAATCCAAGCTGCTTCTAATCACAAGTTGCGCTCTTCTTGGGCGTCGCAACTCAGAACTGATTGATTGGTCGTTTGTTTGTTTGAATCCGTGACGGATCGGCGCTCCCGTCCACCTCCTCAGCTTCATCAACGTCTGTATGTCTTCCATCTCTCCTCCACGCCGAGGAGAGCGACGGCTCGGTGACCCAAAAAATACCCAGAGTTCCTCTGTGGCTGAAACAGCTCGTTCTGCAGGATAACAAACCAGCCTGGATATCTCACAAACACGCTGAACAACAACATCATATTTTAGAGGTAAACAGACAGTGGAGCCTTGTTTTGAGACCTTGGGGGATATGGGGTGTTGGGGGGCGTTGAGGGGGAGTTGAGGGGGGTGTCGGGGGGTGTTGGGGGGAGCGTTGGGGGGGGGGGGGGTTGGAACTTTTCTTCCACATGTCACAACTTGAGCTCGGTGGCCCAGTTCGGGAGACCTGCCGTCTCTCCGTCTGAAAGGGAATCGGAGATGAAAACCAAGATCTCTGTTCTGTTTTGTTTTGTTGTTTTTCTCAGCGGATTATTTCAGAAAACCTCAACATGGGACTGTCCTGTCTGTCTGCCTGTCTGTCTACGTGTCTGCCTGCCTGCCTTTCTGTCTGTCTGTCTGACTGTCTGCCTGTCTGCCTGCCTGCCTGCCTGTCTTTCTGTCGATCTATCTATCTATCTATCTATCTATCTATCTATCTATCTATCTATCTATCTATCTATCTATCTATCTATCTATCTATCTATCTATCTATCTATCTATCTATCTATCTATCTATCTGTCTGTCTGTCTGTCTGTCTGTCTGTCTGTCTATGTCTGTCTGTCTGTCTGTCTATCTATCTATGTCTGTCTGTCTGTCTGTCTATCTATCTATGTCTGTCTGTCTGTCTATCTATGTCTGTCTGGCTGAACGCACTATTGGAACTACACTCCCCACCCTGCAGGACTTGTACACCAGGACCAGAACCAGGACCAGGACCAGAACCAGAGCCTGCAGGATCATGGAGGATCCTCACCACCCCAACAACAGACTGTTTCAGCTGCTGTGGTCAGGCCAGCGCCTCCGTAGTCACGCTGCCAGAACAGAGACTGAGACGGATAGATGGATTTTTATTTATATTTCTTTAGAATGTTAATAGTGCTCTTATTGCAAATATTGTATAATAGTAAATATTGTGCTGGTTTTTATTGTAAATACTGTGTACTGTTGTTGTTTCACTGCACACCCTGTGTGTGTATGTGACAAATAAAGTTCTTGAATTCTTGATTCCCATCATTGTTCCTGCTCAGTCCTGACTCAACCGAGATTCATTAAATATACAATGAAACACAAGATATTTATTATGTGATAAAAATAGTATCTAAAGCTCATCATTCACTAGACTAGGGTCCAGTCTGTGAGGTGGGAGGGACCTCCTGGACCTCCTGGACCTCCTGGACCTCCTGGACCTCCTGGACCTCCTGGACCTCCTGGACCTCCTGTCACCTCCTGGACCTCCTGGACCTCCTGGACCTCCTGGACCTCCTGGACCTCCTGTCACCTCCTGGACCTCCTGGACCTCCTGAACCTCCTGTCACCTCCTGTCCTCCAC
>JAXDDW010000048.1:1555000-1657500 GCA_034670385.1 Hoplostethus mediterraneus | reverse complement strand
ATGTGTTAATATCCGTGTACATCCCACGTATCATATCCAGGTTCTGGCCCAGGACCAGAACCACTCGCTACTCGCTGCTGTTCACTGTCCAGTACTGATCTTCTGATTTGTTCTCTTCCTCTTCCTCCTTGAGCTAAAATCTCATTGGCTGTTGCCGGATCGCTCTCAGATTTCAGTCTGAGGGCGTCTTGGATCGATTTACAGAACACAAGACCGCCCTGGGTCCGAGGGTCCGAGAGTCCGAGGGTCCAAGGGTCCGAGGGTCTGAGGGATGTAGGCCCAGATTTACACTACAGGACAGTTGGGATGGTCGTCTACTCTACTCAGGCACACCTGAACCAGTCAGAGGCTTTCACGTTTTCATGATACCTTAATTGGTTCAGGTGTGCCTGAGTAGAGCTGGAGCTGGGGGTACTTGAGGACCCGGTTGGGGACCGCTGGTCTAGTGTGACCGAGCCTCAATGTGGCGTACCTGCGGTTCTGGATGATCCACTGTCCCTGGGTGCAGGCCTGGTCGTAGCCGGCCCTGCTCAGCTCGTAGCCCTCAAACTCCAGAGACAAGCCGAGCCCTGGACTGGGCACCTGCACACACACACACACACACACACACACACACCCTTGACTCCCTGAAGCTGCATGTTAACTTTCACCATGCAATGTATACAAATAATGGATGGATGGATGGATGAATGGAGGGATGGAGGGATGGACCGATGGATGGATGGATGGATGGAGTGATTGATGGATGGATGGATGGATGGATGGAGGGATGGATGGAGTGATGGATGGATGGAGGGATGGATGGGTGGGTGGATGGATGGAGTGATGGATGGATGGAGGGATGGACCGATGGATGGATGGATGGATGGATGGATGGAGTGATGGATGGATGGAGGGATGGATGGAGTGATGGATGGATGGAGGGATGGATGGGTGGGTGGATGGATGGAGTGATGGATGGATGGAGGGATGGACCGATGGATGGATGGATGGATGGAGTGATGGATGGATGGATGGATGGATGGATGGATGGAGGGATGGCTGGGTTAATGTCTTACGGTGAAGCTCCAGGTGCAGTTGGTGTCGGGGGGGTAGTAGCTGGGGTAGAAGGGCGTCCTCAGTCTCCCCCGGGCTCCTGAGACTGGCTCCAGCTCTATGGTGGAGCTACACTCTGAGAGAGAGAGAGAGAGAGAGAGAGAGAGAGAGAGAGAGAGAGAGAGAGAGAGAGAGAGAGAGAGAGAGAGAGAGAGAGAGAGAGAGAGAGAGAGAGAGAGAGAGAGAGAGAGAGAGAGAGAGACACTCACTTTCCTTTTCCATCCTCCCACCCGATGTTTTTTGGAGGCGGAGCTGCACTGGAGGCAGAAATAATCTGATTGGTTGAGTTAAACCTCAACGGGCGGAGCCAAATAACCACCGTTTTATCAGTTAGCTAACTGGTCAAAATATAAATGACAATGACTTTTTTTTTTCTATCTTTCTTTCTATCAATCTTTTTCTAGCTTCACTGAAACGTTCTCCAGAAACACTGAGGTTGTTTCTGCCTCCGTGGGATGTTTGTTCTACTAAGAACATCTCTGAACCAGTGAGCTGGTGGATGGTGATGGTGAATGGTGGATGGTGATGGTGGATGGTGATGGTGGATGGTGATGGTGGATGGTGGATGGTGATGGTGATGGTGATGGTGGATGGTGATGGTGGATGGTGGATGGTGATGGTGGATGGTGATGGTGGATGGTGATGGTGGATGGTGATGGTGATGGTGGATGGTGGATGGTGGATGGTGGATGTGGATGGTGATGGTGGATGGTGATGGTGAATGGTGGATGGTGATGGTGATGTGGATGGTGATGGTGATGGTGATGTGGATGGTGATGGTGGATGGTGATGGTGGATGGTGGATGGTGGATGGTGATGGTGAATGGTGGATGGTGATGGTGAATGGTGGATGGTGAATGGTGGATGGTGGATGGTGATGGTGATGGTGGATGGTGATGGTGGATGGTGGATGGTGATGGTGGATGGTGATGGTGGATGGTGATGGTGATGGTGATGGTGATGGTGGATGGTGATGGTGGATGGTGATGGTGGATGGTGGATGGTGGATGGTGGATGGTGATGGTGAATGGTGGATGGTGATGGTGATGGTGGAATGGTGATGGTGATGGTGGATGGTGATGGTGGATGGTGATGGTGATGGTGGATGGTGATGGTGGATGGTGGATGGTGATGGTGATGGTGATGGTGGATGGTGATGGTGGATGGTGGATGGTGATGGTGGATGGTGGATGGTCGGTAGGGGGCGGGGTCTCACCCTGGCTGTCCCGGGCCTGTGCAGACAGAGAGAACGGGTCTTTGTAGATGTACAGACCCTGCTTCCAAACCACCGTCATCCACCGGCCCGACGACAGGACACGCACCACGCGCTCATGTCTGCTGCAGCCATACACACTGGGAGGAGGGGGGAGGAGGGGGAGGAGGGGGGAGACAGATGATGGTTGGTGTCACTCCTCTTCTACAGTTTATTTCCATCAACAAGGCGACAGGAAGCAGGCGGTTCCCTCTGGGCCAGGCACTAGCAAACATGTCAGCTTGTTTTGGCTTGTTACTGTAATTCTTCATTCAACATGGACGTCAATCGTCTGCAGGTAGTTCAGCTAATCTTCAATTTATTTACTTATATATTTAAGTTGATTCTAAGTAAAGAATGCCCACCCAGCCACTAGGGTTCGACTGAGGTTTTTAAGGGCCGATACCAATACAAATATTTCTGGATTGAAACTGCTAATGGCCGATATTCTGGGCTCACTTTCAATATCTTTAAATTTGATAATTTCTATACCAAAAAATTACAATCGTTGAATGTTTCCCCAGAATTGTACTTGGCAGGAAGGAAAAGCCAGGAAGGCTGTATTTTGATTGGATCCTGGGATCCAATCAAAATACAGCATCTGACTCAATTCAGGTTCCCAAAGACACCCAGTGTATTATTGATCACTTATCATTAAGGTTATAATTGAAACTCACGAGGTGATGAGGTGAGCGTCGGAGGGCGTGAGCGAGTCGTACACTACCAGCCTGTCCCGGCACTCCGGAAGCAGCCACTCCATGTGGAGCTCCAGCCGGGAGCCGGGGGAGGCCTGGAGGTGCCACAGGCAGGAGGAGCGCTGGGTGTCGGGCCCGCGGAGGGCCACGGGGCCGCCGGACGCCACCCTCTGGTAGTGGTAGCAGTCTGGAAAAGGAGGAAGGGAGAGTTGACGCCGAGTTGTGGTCGAGTGTCGCCACAGTAAGCTTTGCCAGATTCAAGATTCAGGAGTTTATTGTCTGGTGGGAGTCAGTGGGAGTCAGTGGGAGTCAGTGGGAGTTAGTGGGAGTCAGTGGGAGTCATTTTGGTGTTAAAATTGTTATATTTTGACTTTTTGCATTTGTAGGTTTTCATCAGAAATTATTATTTCCACTTTCAGAACAAAAAAGAAAAATTATTTTGTTTGAAAAGGTGAATTCATTTTTACTTTCATGCCATCTATCCTTTTGTTTCGTAAAATTTTAAATAGCAATTTGAGTTCATGCAAGTTGCTGGTGTCTTTATATGCTGACTTAGAAAAAAAAAGCATGAAAATACCAAACGATGCTTTCAAAAGCTCGATAACTTTGTGGTCCGTTTCTGTAGGAGCCAAAACAAACAGACAGAAAGTGACATTAAAGAAACCACATTTTTTTTAAATCTCTTTCTCCCTCCCTCCTCCTCCTCTCCTCCCTCTCTCACCGGTGATGGAGAGGGAGGGGAGGTGCAGCAGGTATCCGCCGTAGCTGGCCGTCTGCTCCTCCTCCCGCCCCACCCGGTGCTCCCCCAGGCTCTCCTGCAGGCTCCTGGTGACCTCCTCCAGCGTGACCCTCCCGACACGGCTGCGGGGGATGGACAGCAGGATCCAGAAGTGAGCCACGACGCTCCCATCCCTGCGGAGACCAGGAGGAGACAGCTGCAGACCAGGAGGAGACAGCTGCAGACCAGGAGGAGACAGCTGCAGACCAGGAAGAGACAGCTGCAGACCAGGACGGGTCAGGGCAGCAGGTACGGTCACAGATGCAGGAAGTGACAAATCGAAACTTTGGGAGTGAAATACAAAACTATAGGAAGCGGGACTCACCAACGACGGCTGATATTTAGATAGACTTGTGTTTAGAAATGTAGGTCTGAGAAGCGTGCAGTTTACTGTCATCACATCAGTCCTCAAAATTCAAAAACGTACCTCTCGCTGTCTCTGAACTCTTTAAACTTAAACTTTATTTTATTTGGTCAGAACCCAAATGGGAAAGTTGACTTGGTATCACCTGAGATCGAGTCTGAGCAAATTGAACTGAAGGAGTCAGTTGTGTGTGCATTGACTCCCATTTTACTTTTTTTTTCCATTTGTTACTATTATTATTTATTATACCTTTATTTAACCAGGAAGTCCCTTGAGATTGAAATGTCTTTTCCAAGGGAGACCTGGCCAAGACATTTTGCCATTTGACTACACCATGTGACTACCATTGAAAACAAGTGGTGCAATTTGGCGCCATATTAAAAAAAAGGCCTGGTTAGTTTGCCAGTTTAAAATGAAAATAAATAAAAACACAGACAGGGAATACAAACAGCAAAATACAAAAATAAAAACATAACAGACAGAATACACAAGGAGACTAAATCAATTCTCAGTGACATGGACCTTTAACATGGCTTTACATGTTTCCATTGAGACTAAATTATTCAGGTGTAGTAAACTAGCAGATTATTCCAAGTCCAGGGAGCACAGGAGGAGAAAAATGTGTACTAGATGTGTATAAACCCAGATGCTGAAGGGCGGGGGGGTTTCTAGGGGTTGGTTGTCTCCAGTTACTACAGGATGGAGTGAAGGTCTGACCGTAGAGATACACACCCGAAAGCAAAGACAGAGGTGGAGTTGAGGTATCGAGAGAGATCGGAGCCCTTCACTATCGCCTCCACCTGAGAGACAGAGAGAGGGAGATATCACACACACACACACACACACACACACACATCTGAGTATTTAACTATATGATGCATGAAACAATTATGTGGATGATAAAGCTCCTTAATTGTGGACTGGACTTGACTGGACTAAACTAGAATAGAATAGAATAGAATAGAATATGTTTTGTCATTTTCAACAGGTCTGTGTGTCTAGATTTGGATAAAAATGCTTCATTATTACAGATGCTAATAACAACGTACGTTCTGTTGAAAGGTGACATACAAATGTATTATGGAAAACTTAAAATGTGTCTACTCTAGTCTACTCTAGTCTAGTCTAGTCTTATCTAGTCTAATCTAGTCTAGTCTAGTCTTATCTAGTTGAGTCGAGTCAAGTCTAGTCTAGTCTTATCTAGTCTACTCTAATCTAGTCTAGTCTTATCTAGTTGAGTCGAGTCTAGTCTAGTCTTATCTAGTCTACTCTAGTCTAGTCTTATCTAGTTGAGTCGAGTCTAGTCTAGTCTTATCTAGTCTACTCTAATCTAGTCTAGTCTTATCTAGTTGAGTCGAGTCGAGTCTTATCTAGTCTACTCTAATCTAGTCTAGTCTTATCTAGTTGAGTCTAGTCTAGTCTAGTCTTATCTAGTCTACTCTAATCTAGTCTAGTCTTATCTAGTTGAGTCGAGTCTAGTCTAGTCTTATCTAGTCTACTCTAATCTAGTCTAGTGTAGTGTACATTGTGCTGTCTCACCATGTCCTGGACTCCCTTGGCCTCTGTCCTGAAGGCTGGGCTGGTCTAGTCTAGTCTAGTCTAGTCTAGTCAGGTCTAATCAGGTCTAGTCAGGTCTAGTCTAGTGTAGTCTAGTCTAGTCTGGTGAACAGTGCTGTCTCACCATGTCCTGGACTCCCCTGGCCTCTGTCCTGAAGGCTGGTCTAGTCTAGTCTAGTCTAGTCTAATCAGGTCTAGTCTAGTGTAGTCTAGTCTGGTGAACAGTGCTCTCACCATGTCCTGGACTCCTCTGTCCTGAAGGCTGGGCTGGTCTAGTCTAGTCTAGTCAGGTCTAATCAGGTCTAGTCAGGTCTAGTCTAGTGTAGTCTAGTCTAGTCTGGTGAACAGTGCTGTCTCACCATGTCCTGGACTCCCCTGGCCTCTGTCCTGAAGGCTGGGCTGGTCTAGTCTAGTCTAGTCTAGTCAGGTCTAATCAGGTCTAGTCAGGTCTAGTCTAGTGTAGTCTAGTCTAGTCTGGTGAACAGTGCTGTCTCACCATGTCCTGGACTCCCCTGGCCTCTGTCCTGAAGGCTGGGCTGGTCTAGTCTAGTCTAGTCTAGTCAGGTCTAATCAGGTCTAGTGAGGTCTAGTCTAGTGTAGTCTAGTCTAGTCTGGTGAACAGTGCTGTCTCACCATGTCCTGGACTCCCCTGGCCTCTGTCCTGAAGGCTAGGCTGGTCTAGTCTAGTCTAGTCTAGTCAGGTCTAGTCTAGTGTAGTCTAGTCTAGTCTGGTGAACAGTGCTGTCTCACCATGTCCTGGACTCCCCTGGCCTCTGTCCTGAAGGCTGGGCTGGTCTAGTCTAGTCTAGTCAGGTCTAATCAGGTCTAGTGAGGTCTAGTCTAGTGTAGTCTAGTCTAGTCTGGTGAACAGTGCTGTCTCACCATGTCCTGGACTCCCCTGGCCTCTGTCCTGAAGGCTGGGCTGCTGTGAGACGACAGGCTGGCAGAGAAGTCCTTGTTGAGGATGGACAGGTAGGCTGTGTACTGCTGCTGGACACGAGGCTCTAACACCCACACACTGTACTCTGAGAGAGAGAGAGACAGAGAGAGAGACAGGCAGAGAGAGAGAGAGAGAGAGAGAGGCAGAGATAGAGAGAGAGGGGGAGAGAGAGAGAGGGGGGGGGGGGGGGGGAGAGAGAGATTTTAGATGCATTGATCCCTAATGACCAGCAGGGTAAAACCAAGTCCAGGTGTTTGTGAAAGAGAGAGAGTGAGATCTTTTGTGTTGCTCACCCAGGAAGTACCAGGCCAGCGTGGCTCCTCCAGCGAGGATGATGATGATGGTGGTGACGAGGAAGGCCAGGAGACACTTGCAGGTTCGACTCCTCCTGGTCGGAGGAACCCCAGCTTGTATAGCGACTCCCACCTGTGGAGAGCAGACAGAAACTCACCTGTGGGTTTGAGTTTAACTCTTAGCTTGTTTTATTTTGAAATTGTAGTGTTTTATGTTCTGAAATCTGAAATATATAAACCAATCAAAAATGCAATTTTTTTTTTTTTTTTAATAAGGCATCTGACTGAGAGCACAGCACTGTTTATTCATGCAGGGCGCCTGGATGGCGACCGGCGACTTAATGTTTGATCACCAAGGTTGTTAGGAGCTTCAGCCGGGTGAAATCCAACCTGACAACATGGCGACCTAAAACGTCACATTTATAAGAAATGTAGCGCAGGAGGCAGTTTAAGCAGCTGTAATATAGTTTTGGAGAAAATATCTAATTGCGATTTTTCGGACAAGTATTGCGATTTAAATTGAGATGATTTTCCACAGGCTAAATTAGGCTATAGGTCTGTATTCATGATCCACATAGTCTCAAACATCTACACATTGTCGGTTGCGTTATGTTTGATATCTTACATTTTCTATATTCTCAGTTATATTCTATTTAGTGTAGTCTAGTCTTTGTCTAGTCTACTGTAATCTATTCCAGTCCGCTGGTGGTTTAGTCTGGTCAGTTTCCCCACAGGGATCATTTAGGTTTTATCTTGGGGCAAACAACCACCAATGTAATCTGTTTATGCTGTATCATCCTATAATAACATTTTGTTGGAAACACTGAATACTTTTGAATACTACATTTTTTTGGCAACTGTAGAGATATTGGATATTGACACCAAATATTATCAACAATCGGTTGAGCATGTCAGCCGACTAGTGTGAACTAGTTCATTCTGTACCACTGAGCAGGCCCGTGACCAAACAAGTTGTGCAATATGGATAAAATTAGATATAGCCCTCTGGTTCTCAGGTGTTTACTCAAGGTTACCCCCTGTGGTGCAACTCACTGAACCCGAGGGAACTGAGGGTAGGGATGGATGACTCCTTTAGGCTGTCTTGAGGCTCCATAGCCATGCAGCTCTGGGCCTTTTACCCTGAGGTCACCCTGTCGCCTTCAGCAGCCTTCAGTGGTGTGAAGGTACTTTGTATATGTGGGATAGAGATGAAACCTATTTCTGCATGAGTACCGCTGAGCCAGCCAGTTTTATTTCATAGACATTTCAATCAGGCCAAAGGTGAACAATCAAAACACCATGTGACTACCATTGAAAACAAGTGGTGCAATTTGGAGCCATATTAAAAAAAAAGGCCTGGTTAGTGTTTCAGGTGGGTTAAGGCTACTCTTACCATTCAACTCAGGTGAAACAGAACCCACCCTGTAGGTGTATCTCTATGCTACAGATGTATGTCTGCATCAGCTACTACTGACCATGTGGTCCGGCGGAGCAGACGCCACCCCCAGGTCAGGTGAACGCGACTTCGTAGAGCCGTGCCCGAGCGCCATCCCATCAGTCCACGTCCCTTATTCCTTCAGAAACCATCTCACTGTCCAAGGGCTCGGAGGTTGAATTTCCAGTCCAAGTGTGTTCTCTCAAGCGTCTCCTTTGAGTGCGTAACCAGACATGTTGCGCAGAACGGGTCCCTCTCTGTTTGTAAGTCCAAAGGTAGGAAATCATCGGTCAATATTTCCCAAAGCTCGCTCGGATCCACCTAGACGCATAGAGAGATAGTGGAGTTACCGCTACGCCTCCAATGGAATAAAACAAACATACATCCCCACAGCCTGATTTCACCGGCCAACACATCCATTTCCCCTCTTCTCGTTTTGTTGCATGATGCACGTTATTCGTTGCAGGGCATCCTTGCATCTCAGCGGCAGCAGGCAGGTGTGCAGCAGGTGTGTCGGTGAAGTCACCGGTCGCCACCCAGCAACAGAGACGCGCTCCGTCAGTTCCCCATCACAGTTAAATCCTATGGGGATGAAGCAGGGATAGGCTATTTACACAGGCTGCTTCCCCAGAGCCCCTTTGGTTTTCCATGCAAACATGAAGCCCCCTTGTGCACGATGCATTAGAGGTGCTTGTGTATTAAACAGGGCGGGAAAATAGTGTTTTATCTTCACATTTCCCCTTACCATTTTCCTACATGGTGAAGATGAAACTGCAACCTTCTAATTTGTGTCTTATCTGGGACACCAATATGCTTTTCACACTACACTTAACCCCGGGCTGACGTCTTTCTTAACCCTGGGTTAAGGATGCATTTAACCCCGGGCTAAGCAGCGTTTCACACTTGCATTTTTGAAAGAGCGTTAACACTCTGGGTTAACAAACCCTGCAAGAAGCAGGGTTAGCACTGCTTTTGTGGTGCTATCCCCGAAACGCGGTGCTAAGAACAATAGTGTGAAATGTTGTGGGGTTAGAATGTAACAGGGTTAGAATGTAACAGGGGTTAGAATGTAACAGGTTAGAATGTAACAGGAGTTAGAATGTAACAGGGTTAGAATGTAACAGGGGTTAGAATGTAACGGGTTAGAATGTAACAGGGTTAGAATGTAACAGGGGTTAGAATGTAACGGGTTAGAATGTAACAGGGTTAGAATGTAACGGGTTAGAATGTAACAGGGTTAGAATGTAACAGGGGTTAGAATGTAACAGGGTTAGAATGTAACAGGGTTAGAATGTAACGGGTTAGAATGTAACAGGAGTTAGAATGTAACAGGGTTAGAATGTAACAGGGGTTAGAATGTAACGGGTTAGAATGTAACAGGGTTAGAATGTAACAAGGTTAGAATGTAACAGGGTTAGAATGTAACAAGGTTAGAATGTAACAGGGGTTAGAATGTAACGGGTTAGAATGTAACAGGGTTAGAATGTAACAAGGTTAGAATGTAACAGGGTTAGAATGTAACGGGGTTAGAATGTAACAGGAGTTAGAATGTAACAGGGTTAGAATGTAACGGGTTAGAATGTAACAGGGTTAGAATGTAACAGGGGTTAGAATGTAACAGGGTTAGAATGTAACGGGTTAGAATGTAACAGGGTTAGAATGTAACAGCGAGTTAAACATTAGCATTAAACGTTAACCCGGGGTCTACAAGCTTACAGTGTGAAATCCTGAACACTGAATACCTGGGGTCAATTGTTAGCCCAGGGTTATAGAAAACTAGTGTGAAAGGTGAGATAAATTAACCCAGGGCTAACATTCAAGTGTGAAAAGCCTACAACAAACCTGGCGCTCTCCCTCCGTATGGTCTGGGAATCACGTCAACCCTGTTATTAAACCCGTGTTCATGTCTTAATGATGATTGAATGAAGAGTTACCCAACAATGATGTAAATTGAGGCTTTTACAGCTGCTAAGGAAACAGTTCTTCAACACTGGATCCCTCCTGGTGTTGGGGTGAAGACGTTCTCTCTGCAGAATACAGTAAACCTTGAACTACAGCTAAAGCATGGAAGGCATCTCACATTCCTGATGAATAACCCAATAACAATCGAACAACTTCATGCAGCCTTTGAATTTGTAGTAACTGGTTATTGTTTTACCCATCAGGCCTTGCAGGACCACTGTTAGTGAATGTAATAATGTGGTGATGGTGGAGTATTGATTCTACGATAACGTGATGCAGAATATCTCTCATCTCTCGTTCTCATATTCCACATACCGATTTCATACTAAATATTTACTGATATTTTTTACTTCATTATATTGTGTTCATACGTACTTTTATAGAACATATATCTAATGTTGTAATCCATGTTTGAGTAACATCTGTAATAACTGTAAGTAACATCCAACTAACTAATACTGTTGGGATCAATAGAGCGTCATCCTATCTTATCTTAATTTGGACTACGAATGGGGAAATGCTAGTCGTTCTCTTTCTCAAGCCCCCCTCCTCCCCCCTGCTCCCCCTCACTCCCCCCTCCTCCCCCCTGCTCCCCCTCACTCCCCCCTCCTCCCACCTGCTCCCCCTCCTTCCCCCCTCCTCCCCCTCACTCCCCCCTCCTCCCACCTCCTCCGGTCATATTTATTGTGTGAGAAATTCTCTTTTGACTTTCCGCTCTTTAGGAAAAAGCCCCTGTAGTGACATTTTGGCATCATCAGGGGAAAACACAACAGGTGCATCAGAGTATTGAGAGTTTCACTGGATCAGAACAGTTTCATTCTGAACTGACGCCTTCTCTAATGTAAAGCTATTCAACAGAGTCGTCTTAAGTGCTTTGCTTACATACGAGTTGTTGTTGAGGATAGAGGTGTGTGTTTTGGAAATACTGACTGAATTTTAGGGAGCAATTTTTCCCCAAAATGGTTACATGAAAAATATATAAATCACAATGAAATGAAAAATGATTTCTTTAATGTTCTTGTATTTTTATATAAAATTCTCATTTTTTACTTCCTTTAAACAGCATGTTAGTAGTAGTTACTAGTCCAACCAAGAATACCATCACATATGTTTTGAACAATCCCCCTCATCCCTCCCATCATATCAAACCTGCAACTTCACAACTTTCAAAGTGACTGAGGCATCATGGGACGGGTGACACCATGGGACGGGTGACACCATGGGACGGGTGACACCATGGGACGGGTGACACCATGGGACGGGTGACACCATGGTTGCGTCCTGGTGGCTGGAATTTAGAAATTTTGAAGAATCTGGAATTTGTGAAGCTCAAGATTATGAGCAAACACTTAAACACTTTTGACCCCCCCCCGCCCCCCCCCCCCGCATTGTGATGTCCCGCCCCAACATCTGTTCCAATGACCAATATGTTGGAAGAAAGACGCTGCCAAAATGACATATAATAAAATAATAATGACAAATTAAAAAAATATAAAAGCTAATCAAGTACAAAGTCATGTAATGCAGTGCAAAAGTCAAACTTTAAAAAAAAAACAATAACATTGTCAATACAGCTGTGGATGAATGCACTGCTATATGAATATAGGTAACATTGATCACATTCATCAGCTCTCTGATTTATCAGCATTTCCACTTCATGGGTCTGTGTTATCGTGACATTGTTCAACACCAAATAGATTTTAGACCACTCAGTCGTCATATTACACACAGTGTAATACTATCATTTTTCCAGGTCAGTTTCATCAGACAGGTCAGAGGTCAGGTGAGAATTTCTCGCTCTTCAACAGGGATAAACACATTGGCTGCTGCTGGGATCGGACAGGTGTCGCTCTGTCCACCAGGCCACCCTGCCCCAATTCAGCCAAAACCCCCTGGACCTTTTAATAAATAACGTCCCATAAATACATTCTTGCACAACATTAATCACCCGTATGAAGGTCCTCGTATAAAACAATCAAAATGCCTCTGTAGCTCTAGCTCTAGCTCTAGCTCTAGCTCTAGATCACCCAGCACACAGCTATTCATCACTGGTCCATACATGTTTCTAACTGACAGCACTGATAATGGAGAGCAACACAAAATATATCCAACACATTTACAATTTACAATTATTTACAAGTCTTTCCCGCAGCCGACCAGGGTTCGAATCAAGGGTTCGAATGTCTTCCCCTCTCTCCCATACCTTCCTGTCTCTCTCTCACTATCTCTCTGTCAATAAAGGCATGACAAAGGCCAAATAAATATACTTTAAAAAATCGTACTTAAAAAAATACTTAAATGAATCTAAAAATGTGAGGTTACATTTCTTTATGAGCCCCTTGGAGTTTGTTTGTTTTTTTATCTCGCCTCCACGATTGTTTTTTCGTCAGTTTTTTTTTATTTCACTATTGTTTTATCATAGTCCAAAAGTACACCGACCAGAAACGTTTCCCCCTTGCATCCAGTTCCTGAACAGTGCCAGTTATGAGCGAATGTCCGCGTGATGTCCGTACATCTTGACCGACAGCCGACCAGCGGGTGTCCAGCCGACGTCTGTGACCGTTGGGGTTGTGGATGTGTTTTAAACTGCTCCCACTGGCATGTATCCGCCACCAGAGGGCTCTAGTGGCCTTGCAGAGGGTGTCAGAGCAACCCCCTCTAGTATGTGACCCGGAAGAGGACCCAGAGGGGAACTCATCCCTGACACAGACAAGTTCAAGGGTGGGGTGAAAGAAGGCAGGGAGCATTGGAAAGTGCCGGAGGGAGGAGGAAACAGGAAGGCTTCGGATCGGACTGACCCGTCGACGTCCTCCAGGCTCTCCGAACTGACCTGCTCCTCTCCCCTGCTGGCCACGCCTGAGTCTGGGCTCTGGATCTGGACCTGCTCAACCCGCTCATAGTCTGAACAAACCTGGATGGACCCTTTGACAAAAATACCACCGCAACTGGCATCGCCAAACAATTTCGGAAATTGCATTTCTTTTCCAAGCTCTTCCTCCCTAGCCTTCCCTTGTAGCCCCTCGCCATGACCACTCGTCATATTCATGCCATCTGCTTCCTCCATGCTCTCCTGACTGACCTCTTCCCCACTGCCCATGCCTGAGTCTGGGCTCTGGACCCCACGGCGCTGGGCCTGGAGCCTCTCAAACCTCTCATAGTCTGTAGATACTTGCATAGGCTCACCACTAACAATACCATTGGAAATCAATTGTAGAATCTCTTGCTCCCTCTCTTCCTCGTCCATCCCTCCATTTACCCCTTCGCTTTGGTCGCCAACGGGCCCATAAGGTGAGTCTGGGGCACAGGGCTCCAAGTTTCCCCCAGTGAGAGAGGAGAGAGGGGCAGTACACAGGTGGGAGTAACTGGGGTTGGAGTAATTGGAATTGGTCGACTGGCAGCTGCTGTCCCATCTCCTCTTGTCTAGCAGTGCAGCCTCTGGCCCACAGGGGGCGACGCCGTCCACAGAGTTGGTGATCTCTATCGGGGCAATGTCCTCTTTCTTCAAGAAGTGGAAGGATTCGCTGGCAAACTGAAAACCAGGAGGAGAGAGGGGCAAGGAGGAAGAGGAGGAAGTGAAAAGGTGAAAAATATATAAATATCCACTGTAAATCAGTAAATAACAGAAACTCCTTCTAGCCAGCAGGAGTATCTTTAACCTTAAATATGTTGCATTTATGGTTTTATTATTTGACCCAGTGGATCAATAAAGGTCATATCTTTAATATCAGTCTTGCTGTGATGTGTCATGTCGTCGTTCCTTCTTTTCAAATGTGTTCTGAATTCAGATTGACACTTTTCTGTGATGCAAAGCTCTCTCGCCCAGGAAGATGAAGATGAACGATAAATGGATAAATCGATGAAACTGACCTGGAAATTTGCGTCTTGAAGGAAGGAATGTGCCGGGTTCGGTAGGGGCGGACCTCTGATCTTCTTTACCACGTAAACCCTGACGGACAGAACGACACAATCTGAGAATAAAAGTCGGCAGAACAAACACTTTGTCGGCTTCGTGTCTCGGCGCCTCTTCCCTCTGCTTACCAGGTGCTTCTGTCGGTCCTGAAGAAAGCGACAGCCAGGAGCAAGGCCACGACGGCACCGACCACGGTGCCCACCGGAGCGTCCCAACCTGGGAGACCAGGACCGTCTGGCGGGCGCACAGGGCAGAGCAGGACGCATCAGCCAAGAGGTCTAATACAGTTCTACTGTTTCGCAGGTTCAGCGTATTCAACCAAGAACAGTCATAGTCGTGCGTTGTGGAAAATGAAATTGTGGTGTGGATGGAAACTATGAAACCCACAGGAAGTGATGAATCGAAACTTCAGAGTAAAATACAAAATGCCTCCTAATCTGCGATTTCAACTGTTCCATTACCTGTCGGCGGTAGCGGAGGCGGCGGCGTTGCTCTCCCTACGGACGATACCCACGATGCAGTGGGGCTCCAGTCGCTCCAGGTGGATTGGGTCCAATCCTCACTGGGCTGGACTCGAACCCGCGCCTCGTACCTCTGCCCTCGTTCCAGCAAGTCTGGGTCCAGCTCCGCCTGGCAGGCCGGATTATATTTCTCGTTGGTTTTGTTTCTCATGTGGGTCCTGAAGTCCTGACGAGGGAAAAACACAGAAGAAGTTTCTTTCTGCTCTCTCTCGTCTTTTCTTTTACTTTCTGTCCCACTACACACCCAGAAACCTCGTATCTTATCATTGCTTTCTGCTTTGGAAATAAACGTGACTGTAGTTGACAAAGGAAGAGTTTTCCTGCAGGTCAAGGATCTACCCAGACAGATCCCTTTAACTCTGTCTTATTCTGTCTAATACTTACACTTACACTCTAATACTTACAATACTTACACACTTATCTCTCTCAGATAACACACACACACACACACACACACACACACACACACACACACATACGGATATACACACTTTCCACGACTGAGCCTCTTGTTTCCATTGGAGTTGGAAGTTGTATTCTGTGACACTTGTTTCCCCGGTGGGGTACCAGGAGATGGTGGTAACGTTGATATCTGGCATTGTAGGAGGATTCAGCTTTACTGTAATATCACACACACACACACACACACACGTTTCAGTTATTAAGAACAGTTCACAGCCTGAAGTCAAGTATTGTTGCTGTGTTTTCCATTGTACTCACTGTGGTGAACTGGCTTGTGGATGATGTTGATCAGGATTTGGTTCAGAGGCTCACAGCTCACAGTCATGTTGAGTTCAGTGCGTATCATGAACTTAAAACTCTGCTAAAGACAGAAAATCTTGTGGAAATCGTTCTTAACACATAAGACAGCATGATGATGATGATATACTTTTTAAAGCATAGTGTTAACACTTTTACAGACTGGATGTTGAGATGTTTAGAGATATTTAATGCTGGACGTTTTTCAAAATTAATGTATATTGTTTTGGAATAGCACATTTCACTGATGCAAGGCAATACTGTTTCACAAGAGAGGATAATAATACTAATACTAATACTACTACTACTAATAATAATAATAATAATAATAATAATAATAATACTGTTTCACAAGGGAGGATAATAATAACAATAATAATAATAATGATAACAAAAATAATAATAAGAAAAATAATAATAATAATATTTCACAAGAGAGGATAATAATAATAACAATAACAATAATAATAATACTGTTTCACAAGAGAGGATAATAATAATAACAATAATAATAATAATAATAATAATAATAATGTTTCACAAGAGAGGATAATAATAACAATAACAATAATAATAATGCTTAGTTTCACAGACTCACTATTGGCTTATTGAGGACCAGGGAGCACCCCCTCAGGGCTGGTCTGGACCCGTCAATCGGCTCCAGCTTGCAGAAGTATCTGTATGTTCTGGACCTGGTAAAAAGTCACCTGTGCATGTTTGAATACAGCTATGGGTGAAGGCATATGTGTGTGTGTGTGTGTGTGTGTGTGTGTGCATGCATGTATGTATGTATGCATCTGTCTATGTTTGTTTTTCTCCTTACCTTCTGGTCGTCATGGAGACGTTGAGGGTGCACCTGTCTTTGTGGTCAGACACACATGTGCTATTCCACACGCATGTGATGTTGGTATTGTAGTCATTAACGCAGCTGAGAGCTGTGAAAGGAAAGAAAGATGAGATGCAAGTGAACATTATATTATAAACCATGTGTTCGTCCTGAATGCAACCAGGGGGAAGCGAACACCAGCTGGTAGATAAATCCCGGCTGGTCGGTTTGCAGCCAACCGTCATTTTGTTTCCCCGTACTATGATGACTGCAGCCGCGTTACATGTAATCCATTACTCCCCAAACACTACGGAGTTCATACAGTCCATTGATGTGATTCACTGGCTTATAAAATACTGTATGATAACAGTCACGCTTTGGAAGCATCACATTTCTACTTTATTTCAGATCCTGTAATTATGGTATCAGATCTGAGATCTGTTTTAAAGACTGCAAGATGGCTTTGTGGTGCTATGCACATTGTAAAAGAAACAGCCTGCAAAGCCGCCCTCATTTATTGTAAAGGAATGATCCCTCACATTTTATATTATATATATTATGATTATATATCATAATGCATGTCCCTGTATGTTGCTGAATGTGTGATTCATTTTTGTGATCAGGGTTCAAACCCCGGAGGGGTAGAAGCCTATTGTTTTCCTATCGGTTTATTATTCTTTGTTGTCTTATGCCATTTCTCAAATTCCTGTGAAACATGAGCAAAATCGTCCAGATGGTGGCGCTGTAATTAAGGCCCAAAAGCGAAATTTTTGAATGGCCATGCCCCTCACACAGTGACTCCGATTGAAATTTGACACACAAGTCCAGCTCAAGGTGCGCTACAAAAAAGCCTCAAGAACCACTAAAGTCCGCCTGACTAGATTTTCCGCCATTTAGAAATTTTTGAAAAACACATTTTTGACATCTCCTCCTAGACCGTTGGTCCGATTGCTACCAAATCTTCTGTGGATCATTATTGGACCAAGCGTATAAAAAAAGCGTATTATATAAAGCTTGCTGATATCTTATTTAGTTTTCAAGATATTGACCAATAAATTTCAAAAGGGCATGGCTCAGCACATAAATAGACCAACGTTTAATTAAAGGGGGGGTATTGTACTCATTTTGGGCTATTTAAACTGTTCCTGGGGTCTTTACAAGACGTTTGTGAAGTCTATATAAAAAAAATCCTAAAACCAGCTTCTGTGGTGTTTCAGTCTCTCATTTTCTCCATTGTAAAGAACAAGCTGTTTTGAGGGCGTGGAGGTTGTATGTCAGAGCAGTGCTCATTACATACAACCTCCACGCAATGAGGATGTGTGAGCAACACTCTGCTGTAGCTGGTCTGTTTATGGCTCATGTCCATAAACTTATTGAATACAACTTGCAGACAAGCTAGGATTGACAATTTTGTTGAGCTAGTAAACCAATATATTATTGGATGCAATCTATTTGCATCCAAACAGCGCAGCCAAACAACCAAACACGATTGTACTAATGGTGGCTAAAGTTTACCAAGCCTGACACGTTCAGACTTATAAAACAGACACTGGTCCCAACAAATAACTTTTAGATGAGTCCTGACTCCAACCAATAACTTTACTTTTACTTTACTTTACTTTTAATGACTCCAGATTTAGTTTTCTTACTTCTTCCACGCCCAACAAGCCCGTGGCTAGCCCCGCTAGCTCGTTAGCTAACCAGCAGTCAAATATACTAACCAGACTAATTTGGTAAATTAAATCAAAACATGGTGACACTTACAGATTCCAATTTTGCAGATGGGTCACGTACCTTATGAATTGCTCCATCTTTAAGCTTCAATTTAGATGCTAATCCTGCCGTTGCTCAAGCAGTCTGAGGACTGATCATCACACAGAAAAAATGAGCTACCTGTAGCCGGGTTACCTGTAGCCGGGACGTTGCCCTTAAAAATAAAATTAATCCACTCTGTCCTGCATTTTCACGTGTTGGGAGACTGTGCAGGGATCTATGTTGCTGCCTGCAACCTACAAAATAATAACTGGAGCGCTGATATACACTATATTGCCAAAAGTATTGGCTCACCTGCCTTGACTCGCGTATGAACTTAAGTGACATCCCATTCTTAATCCATAGGGTTTAATATGACGTCGGTCCACCCTTTGCAGCTATAACAGCTTCAACTCTTCTGGGAAGGCTTTCCACAAGGTTTAGGAGTGTGTTTATGGGGATTTTTGACCATTCTTCCAGAAGCGCATTTGTGAGGTCACACACTGATGTTGGACGAGAAGGCCTGGCTCTCAGTCTCCGCTCTAATTCATCCCAAAGGTGTTCTATCGGGTTGAGGTCAGGACTCTGTGCAGGCCAGTCAAGTTCATCCACACCAAACTCTCCCATCCATGTCTTTATGGACCTTGCTTTGTGCACTGGTGCACAGTCATGTTGGAACAGGAAGGGGCCATCCCCAAACTGTTCCCACAAAGTTGGGAGCATGGAATTGTCTAAAATCACTTGGTATGCTGAAGCATTCAGAGTTCCTTTCACTGGAACTAAGGGGCCAAGCCCAGCTCCTGAAAAACAACCCCACACCATAATCCCCCCTCCACCAAACTTTACACTTGGCACAATGCAGTCAGACAAGTACCGTTCTCCTGGCAACCGCCAAACCCAGACTCGTCCATCAGATCACCAGATGGTGAAGCGCGATTCGTCACTCCAGAGAACACGTCTCCACTGCTCTAGAGTCCAGTGGCGGCGTGCTTTACACCACTGCATCCGACGCTTTGCATTGCACTTGGTGATGTATGGCTTGGATGCAGCTGTTCGGCCATGGAAACCCATTCCATGAAGCTCTCTACGCACTGTTCTTGAGCTAATCTGAAGGCCACATGAAGTTTGGAGGTCTGTAGCGATTGACTCTGCAGAAAGTTGGCGACCTCTGCGCACTATGCGCCTCAGCATCCGCTGACCCCGCTCCGTCATTTTACGTGGCCTGCCACTTCGTGGCTGAGTTGCTGTCGTTCCCAATCGCTTCCACTTTGTTATAATACCACTGACAGTTGACTGTGGAATATTTAGGAGTGAGGAAATTTCACAACTGGACTTGTTGCACAGGTGGCATCCTATCACAGTACCACGCTGGAATTCACTGAGCTCCTGAGAGCGACCCATTCTTTCACAAATGTTTGTAGAAACAGTCTGCATGCCTTGGTGCTTGATTTTATACACCCGTGGCCATGGAAGTGATTGGAACACCTGATTTCAATTATTTGGATGGGTGAGTGAATACTTTTGGCAATATAGTGTATCTCCTGATATGTTGTTGTTTTAGCTTCACTCATCGGAAAGTAATGGTGCATTCCAGTGTACTCCGGAAAAATGGTGTCCGAATGTGATATGCGCCGATTCTATTCACTAATGGCGCTGTAGTAGTTGATGGTGAGTTTAGATGCTTGTAACATTCTGAGACTTGCCATACAAACATGAGTTTGCTGCGGGCGATTATGTTTTCCCGAGCAGATGCACTGGAACACATTTAGATTGGAAGTTAGGAATACAGACTCGGAGTTTCCGATTTCCAGGTAAAATGGAATGCACCATAAGCAACTGCTTGCGGCACGACATAAATGGGATTGGTTGTTCACCTGGGCGTGGGCATGCTCTGAGAGGGGTTGGATTAGCACCTTATGACATCCAAAGGAACCATTTTCTGAAACGGGCCGTCTGAAACGGGTTGACTTCCAGATTTCAATAATATAGTATAAGCGCCAGGAATAAACTGCTTTCCATAATATGGGACCTTTAAAATCAACCACTAGGGGGCGCTACAAATGCAAAGAATGTGCGTGGCATAACACATATCAGACTATAAATCAGAAATTGTTTATCCAATCAATACAAAACTCGCAGGATATGTTAGATAACAATGTTGAACCACGTGTGTAAAATTATTTTGAAATCGCTCAAGAGGGGGCGCCACCAGTTCCAAACATGCATGGGCCTGGTGCAAATTTGGCCTTAAATCAATGACAGTTTGTCCAAACATCACCGAACTTGGTAGATATTTGTATGACCAGTAAGATGACCAGTATTATGTTAAACTAAGTTTGTAAAATGATCTTTAAAATGGCCAATAGGAGGTGCAACAAATCTTTTCCATATGGGCTTACAGTATTTTTATTTTTCCGGGGCTTTTATGTTTAAACTGAACTTTGTTGTTGGAATGGAAGCCTCTGTCCCAGTTGCTTACTTAAACATACAGTTAACTGCATATATTTGTTTGTGGAATTTATCTTCTTCTGTCACTCTGCATGCAGTTTGCAGAAACAACATTTTTTGAACCCGCGAATCACCACTTGCGGCTATATTTTTTCTTGATTCACATGATTCAAGATGATTAAAAAACGAAAAAGTAAATGAATGAAACAATCAATCAATCAATCAATCAATCACTGACCGTCATATGGGTGGCTGGTACAGTCCTGTCTTGGCTGGCAAGTGTGGACTTGGAGAACCGTAAGGAGAAAGAGCGCACAGATTTTCTTATCCGTCTCCATTTGGGATGTCATCAAACTGCTGTCGGGGATGAAGATGTGAAACTACAGGGATTGGCGGTGCACAGCAGCGGGTCCTTGCTGCTTCGTTCTTCTTCTCATCCTGCACAGATAGAAGATGAGGTGGTTTAGTTTGCGCTTCAGTCCCGATTATTTCTGCATTTGGTCCCATGTGCAGAAAGTCAAACACACACACGTATGCACATTGGTCTTAACACATAGAGACACACACACTCACACACTCACCACAAACACATGCATGCGCTGAGAAAGTGAAAAAGCTAGCACACCCACAGGTGATCTAAAAAGCAGAAACAGAAATAGTTTGTTCCAGTTCCACTTCCAGGGTTTGGTTTCCAACGCACCTGGTATGTTGCCATGACAACAAGTAAGCCAGCCACATCCGCGTGACATAAAGTTACATTTAAAGGGTTTAAATTCAGGGCTCCTAAACCTTTTTGCTAACACATTCCAGGCTAGTCCATGACATGTAGCACAACGTCCATGACCAATATCTGTCAGAGTCTGTAGGTTCTCCGATGAACATGTGATGTGAACGTCCCAGGTCTTGTTTCTGCTCCAACTATCTCTCAGTACCGATACTATCAGGACATTTCTGATCTGGGTTTTTATTCCTCAAAGGGAAGTGGATCAACAAGCAGCCGAGCTGGAACATTCAAGATTTCACTGGTTGGAAAAAAAGATGAACACATCTCCAAGACATTTCCCAAAACTATATGCACAAAACACATTTTGAAACTTTTCCAGGTTTTCTATGACTGTAGTAACCTTGTAAAATAGGAAAAGTACCCGTTGCAACGTAGTAATAATGATGTGATTCTTTGTTAATGCATGTAGTAAAATCCTTTTCTTTTCTCAGAGCCAATACAGTGTCCCTGCAGTCCATCAGGATTTAGTTTCTTGCTCAAGGACCCTTCAGCAGCTGCTTGCAGACACAGCGGCTTGAACCGGCTTCACCACGCTCTCTCTACCCACGTGGTGGCACGCAACGATGTGTAATAAACCTGAGGATATACCGCATCTTACTTTTGACATTTTCTTCTCCACGGTGACTGAAAATGAGAACAAAGATGTCTTGGGCATGAAACTCAACGTAGGCTTTTTCTTCAGTGTCTTACCTGTTGATAAAGCTGCACAGGATCTGCCTCAGAGCAACCCTTTCATTTCACTGATTGCAATAGAACATGGATTTAGCACAACGAGAGAAAGACACAGTGACAGTGCTTCCCTCTTTGAAGGTCACTGCTAAGAAAAATGAGTCACCAGTCGAGATGAACCTTTTATCACATCTAGGTTTGAATCGGCCTCTTCCTCCCCCAGCACGTAGAACTGCAGCAGCTGGTGTCATCTGTTCCTATATGCTTTATATCTAAGGATCTTTAGATTCACACGATGCCACATTTCAAAGGAAACTTCAGTATGTCCCCCATACCAGCCCAACATCTCCCTTCCCTTCCCCTCCCTGCAGTCTGTCGTTTACTGTCTGGCTCTGTCTGACATGATGAAACTCTGTTAGTTTATGATTAACTTCACTTGACACGGAACCACATGGTGACATTTACTCAATGTCAAAAACAGGATGGCGTGTGTGTATGCGTGTGTGTGTGTGCATGTGCGTGTGCGCACGTATCAGTGTGTGTGTGTGTGTGTGTGTGTGTGTGTGTGCGCGCGCGTGCGTGTGCGCACGTATCAGGTGTGTGTGTGTGTGTGTGTGTGTGTGTGTGTGTGTGTGTGTGTGTGAGAGAGAGCCGGTGAGAGAGGGGCTGCTCTGCCAAATAGGGCTTGTGGTATGTGGGTATTACAGCCCACTGAGAAACCAAACTAAAGTCCCAGATACAGAAATAATAACACTCACGCCCTTGCAGCTACTGCAGTGCAGTAACTGACATTTCTATCTTGAATGAGTTTCTGTTTCTGCACCTCAGATTACCATACTTGTCTTTTTTGTATTTTCTAATGAAGTCATTAGAGGTTGATTATTTCTGAACATCAGACAGCTGTATCATATCACTCCTCAGTCTAATCAATACAGCTAGCGACACCTCGTACCACAGAGATGTTACTCCTGGTTACTGCAGACTAACAGCTAACAGGTCAGAAACATGGAAGTTCACAGATTGGTTACAGTCCTGCTACTTTGTAGCCATGGATTCTAGCTACAGACGTTTCTATGGTTACAGTCCTGCTACATTGTAGCCATGGATTCTAGCTACGACGTTTCTATGGTTACAGTCCCGCTGAACTATTTTTTAGCTTTCAGCTTGTAAGTTACTTTAGCTTGTAATAAAACAATTTAAAATCAATATTTCATGTTAAATGATGAATGTGCTTGGTAAGTAGTCGTAGTATTAGTAGTATAAGTAGTATTTGGTAAGATAATGTAGAGGGAACTGGTAAGTATTGTGACGTAAGCCCCTTAAGGCTGCTAACCAGCTACACATCCCTTACAACCACAGCTTCTTCTGTTACCCACTGAACATCCATCCTCCGCTGTAATCTTTAGTCTACCATTTTACCAATTTATCTTGTGTTTAAAGTAACAATCCTCAATATTTTGTGCAATTGATTGATATAACACAATAGTGATTTAACCTGCATCCAGTTCATGACAGCTTTTACAACACCCGCTGTCAGGTAGGTCTTTCCCAGGGAAAACCCTCTGGCACACAGCAAGTGGTGCCTTTTACATTTCCGGCAGCAGCAGCGGTTTGTTTGGAATATCCAGAAGAAGAACTGGGCAGTTAGCATGAGCAGCGATAGCCACCGTGGCTGAACAGACAAACTAATGACACTGATTAACAAGTGATCTCTGGGAAGTGCAAAAACACCACAGTTTAGCACCAAAGATGGAGCTTGCAGATTACCTCTTCACATCATTTAGATCGGTCTGGTCTCCAACCCTCAACGTTGTATAGGCTCAAATTAACAGTAGCTGCGAAACAAGTATGCCACAGTATGAGGTAACCAAAGTTTTAGTTCCCCAAACCTAACCTTCACCAGCGTTGTTTTAGATGCCTAGCCGTAAAAGACTACACCGACCTTTGGGAAAATTGTCCAAGTTGCCCCTTATGTGACGAGAGGATTGGCAGAAAAGAGCACAGGACAGAGAAATCTACCAGAGACACAAGAAACGATTTTGGTGGCTGTCCTATCCTATAGAACGACTCAGGGGTGCATCATTTTTCATTAGGTACATACAACCAATGTTGAGAAATGCTCCCTCCCCTCAACAACCACATCAATGTGCCCTTAAGCAAGGCACATAGAAGACTGGTGGTACTGGGCAGCTCCCAGTGTGAGCTGGATGTTACTGGACTGTGGGCTCAGTCATGTTTCCCTGGAGAGATAAAGATGCAATATCCTCAGCAACACACCTGCAGCATGCAGCTTCACACACATTTGTTGGATGCATTTAATATAAACTGTAATGTATATCTAATATTAATGCTTTTAAGAAGGAAAAGTCTCTATAGTCTCTAGATGTTGTTGACACTTGATGATTTGAAGGAGACACAGGATGGAAGTTACCCGATTACTTCATCCATTAGACATCCTTTTCAACCAGACTGACATGATGCTGAGCGTTCAGTCTTCCTTTAATCTTCTATTTAGTTTCATTATTCGCCTGTTTAAAGAATATCTCCTCTTACGAAAGAGGAAAGAATATGAAGGGGAGGATGACTTCACTTGTTTCAAGAGTAATGCGTTACATTAACACACAAATCTGCACATACTCTTGCACATATATATGGCACATATTCTTTTTATTTTATTGTTATTCTTATTTTTCTTATTTCTTATAATATCTTTACATAGATTCTCTATTTTATATTGTATTCTTGGCCTTTTACAGTACTTGCTTTTGTTCTTGTTCTTTATTCTTCTTTTGCTATGTCCATTGTTCTGCACCAAACACCAAGTCAAATTCCTTTTTTGTGAAAACATTCTTGGCAATAAAACTGATTCTGATTCTGATTCTGATTCTGAGGCCATATCTTCTAATAAGGCTGATCACGGTCTTAAAACAAGTGGAGTTGCGTAATAAGCTACTGAGACTGATTAAGACTGGTTGAACTTTTCTTTTCGGTGTAAATGTTTTTTTTTTCTTTCCATTTCCGAGTACAGGGGAAGTAACAGGTTACCATACTCATTCTCCGGTCACCTGTTAATAAAGGTCAGAGGCTTTTTGCTGAGAACAGAATGTTCCGTTCTGACAGGTGCATTTCCTGTTAAAAACATTTCCTCTTCTTTATATAACACCATAGATATGATTCAGAATGGAGCCCAGTTTAATAACCCTGTGTTATATTAAGTCACATAAAGGGTTGCAAAAGTACGAAAGTTCCAGCAACATGACCAGTAAGATGACCAGTAAGATGACCAGTAAGATGACCAAAAACATGACCAGTAACATGACCAGTATGATGACCAGTACCATGACCAGAAACATGACCAGTAACATGACCAGTATGATGACCAGTAACATGACCAGTAAGATGACCAGTAAGATGACCAGAAACATGACCAGTAAGATGACCAGTAACATGACCAGTAACATGACCAGTAAGATGACCAGAAACATGACCAGAAACATGACCAGTAACATGACCAGTAACATGACCAGTAACATGACCAGTAAGATGACCAGTACCATGACCAGAAACATGACCAGTAACATGACCAGTAAGATGACCAGTAACATGACCAGTAACATGACCAGTAACATCACCAGCAACATGACCAGTAACATGACCAGAAACATGACCAGTAACATGACCAGTATGATGACCAGTAACATGACCAGTAACATGACCAGTATGATGACCAGCAACATGACCAGTAAGATGACCAGTAAGATGACCAGAAACATGACCAGAAACATGACCAGTAACATGACCAGTAAGATGACCAGTAAGATGACCAGAAACATGACCAGAAACATGACCAGAAACATGACCAGTAACATGACCAGTAAGATGACCAGTAACATGACCAGTAACATGACCAGTAACATCACCAGCAACATGACCAGTAACATGACCAGAAACATGACCAGTAACATGACCAGTATGATGACCAGTAACATGACCAGTAACATGACCAGTATGATGACCAGCAACATGACCAGTAAGATGACCAGTAAGATGACCAGAAACATGACCAGAAACATGACCAGTAACATGACCAGTAACATGACCAGTAACATGACCAGAAACATGACCAGTAACATGACCAGTAACATGACCAGTAAGATGACCAGTAAGATGACCAGTAAGATGACCAGTAAGATGGATCACACGTTACCACGGTACCACAATATGACACTGTGACTGTTGCGTGTGCGAGGTTGACTAAGGAGTTGGGTTTTATTTCCTAAGTAACATATTACATGAGATGAGGTTGCACTAATCTGATTCCCAGAAAGCAAACTGTCATCCATTACAGTCAGTGTGACTGGTGTGGGGGGAAGAGGGTTTTTACCTTCATGATGGTATCTGATTGCTGTGTTTTCACAGTAATCAGATACCAGATACTGGATTACTCCAGTAACTTCATCTGATTCCTCTCAGTTATTTCTGCAGTAGTTTGTCTCCAAAATCCATACAATGTACAATTTATTCCAATTGAAATGCTTTCATTTGAATTATTGTCATCATAGTCTACTGTTATTAACACGCCTTTTTTCCTGTCAATTTAATCATGGAACTGATTACATATTCGGGTAAACAGTAATCTGTAACCGATAGCATCTTGTCCCAAACCGTGATGACGGGCTGTCTGTCCTCTATAATGTCTGCAGTAGGGGGCTCTCTTCCCAACTCAGGACCTTTGGCCTGGTCAGCGCTCAGTTGGCCACATATCAGCAGGATTACACCTGACAGGGGAAAACCTCGCTGATGAAGCAGCTTGTTGGCCCAACTACTTCTTTGCAGTCAGACGCTATCTGTTTCTCTTCTCTCTCTCTCTCTCTCTCTCTCTCTCTCTCTCTCTCTCTCTCTCTCTCTCTCTCTCTCTCTCTCTCTCTCTCTCTCTCTCTCTCTCTCTCTCTCTCTCTCTCTCTCTCTCTCTCTCTCTCTCTCTCTCTCTCTCTCTCTCTCTCTCTCTCTCTCTCTCTCTCTCTCTCTCTCTCGCCACAACACTTCTTTAAACCTTTTGAGTTTGACATTTGGAGTTTCCCTAATACACTCCAACAGTGAAATGAAACAGCTGAGTCTCTCTCTTTCCCCCTCTCTCTCACACACACACACTGTCACACACACACACACACACACGCACGCATGTATGTGCGCACGCGCAACCACACAAAGCCACATCATATCCCCTCTTCTCCGAACCCTGCTCTTGTATTTCCAATAAGAAACAAAATACTCTTACTATAATCCAGCCCACACTTCCTCTCTGTCACACACACACACACACACACACACGCACACGCACACACACACACACACACCTTCACTTTTTTCTACCTGTGGTTAAACATCCGATCTCAACCTGCACAATCCTAGAATAGGGTTCCCCATATTCAATTGTTGTAATTAATACATTAGTGTTAATTGTGTGCATGTGTGTGCGTGTGTGCGTGTGTGTGTGTGTGTGTGTGTGTGTGTGTGTGTGTGTGTGTGTGTGTGTGTGTGTGTGTGTGTGTGTGTGCGGGGGCGGTGTATGTGCAAGTGTCAAATGATGTATGTATGTTGAGGAATTTGTCTCGGTGACGTTGGTGCACAAACGTATTAGCAACTAACTGGTGACCAACAGTGGTTTGGCACGTTGGCGGCCCCTGGTGGTAGCGAGAGGTAGAAGGGTCCAACTGCAGACCTCCAGGCTCAGCACCCTAGTTCTGTGAGCCAATGGGGTTTGAGACCACCACCCTTAGTACCCTTCTGTGAGCCAATGGGGGTTGAGCATGAGTAGTAGGGTTCCGTTGTACAGAAACTTTCACTTATTTCATTTTAGCAGTCCACCAAAATCTGTTTCTGAACAATTTTGAGGCGAGAAATAAGCTATCCAGTTGCTGAATCTTCACTCATATTAGATGTACAAGGCCTAATTTAAAAGTTTGTTCCGACTTTTGTAAGTCAACAGCGCTACTGCACTGCTGCCACTTCAAGCTAGTAGGGGACACCGAAGCGAAGCAGCAAAGGTGAAAACGACTACACAAGTAAGTATCGTAGTCTAATACTACCTTTAAGTCATCAATTTTTATATTAATAATATTACAATAACGCTGATAATGCTTTCATATTTGTATTCAGAATAAACGCTTTGTAAATAAATGCATTTACGGATTCGACTGCTAGCCTATTAGCTTACTACTATAATTTTCCATAGAGGTTAGCGAGTTAGCTAACATAAGCTTGCGATTTACAATGGCGTTATGGTGCATTCCCTCGTACTCGTACTTTACATTTGTAACATAATTCGGTTGATTTGTGCTCAACGTTACGAGATAGAGTGTGGTACTACAGTGTGGTTTACTAGAGTGTGGTACTAACTAGTAACTAACTAGTTCAGTGATATGCGCCGTTTCTCCTCACTAATGGCGCTGTAGTAGTAGATGATGTATGTCTCTAGATGCTGGGGAAGGAGAGGAGAGGACAACAGTCTAGTCTAAAATAACCAGATACCATGGTTGTAGAGTTTGTTTGTATCCTGCTAATGAATTCATGTGCAATGTGTTGTGGTCAGCAGAATGTGTGTTATTTGGTTAAAGTGGTTTTAAACCTCTTTGGCCATTGAGCCACATCTTAAAAATATTTTTGTATTTTAACCAGCCTATCTTACCAATATAACACAGGGACTTTAAACTGTTGTTGTCTTGTAGACCATGGCAAGAGTGCACTCCTGGGAGCTGAGTGGGTAAAACACCACCTCCACCGGCTGAAGGGAAATGTAAAAGATCCTCCCTATCTCATGTTGGGATTGACACGCCAAAAGGAAGTCGAGGAAAAACTTCTTCAGGCACACACTGATGACCACGAGGAGTTGTTTGTGTGTGTGTGTGTGTGAGAGAGAATTTTTTGTTTGTGTTTGATTTTCAAGATGACTACATTTGGTTCACGTCGGAAGTCAGAGACACTCTTGAAATTCCTGTGTGCGCAAGTTTCAAGACACCTTGTGAAATAGTTGAATCAAATAATTAGCCTACCTACTGTGTTGTGAATGTTTTCTCTTTTCCCAGGTGTGTTGGAGCCCTTCAACCACCTGCAGCTACACTGGAATTTGTCTTTTCTTTTTTTTAATCTGATCGGTTTTACAAACTGGAGTGACAATTATCAATTTAATATTTGTAATATATATCACAGTGTGTGTGTGTGTGTGTGTGTGTATAAATATAGTCTTCATATATTTATAGACTTCTGAAAGAAAATACAATACAGTATATATAGTGAGGGTGCTGAGCCCGGAGGTCTGCCGTTTTTGGCGAGGGTTTTTTTTTTTTTTTTTTTAAATCAAGTGATGTGACGTCAGTGAACTGCACTCTTCTGACCTAAATCTGTTGTGTTAATGTGGTGTTGGGCTGGCGGAGGGGAAGACGTTCTGCTCTGATGTTTCGGAGACAGTTTTATATTTTGCTCTTGAGTTTCAATTCATCACTTCCTGTGCACCCAGAAAATGTCCCCCCTGTGACCATACCCAAAATTAAGATTATGATAAGAACAATCTGGGCAAATAGGGCGACTCTACAACGTCTCAATGAATTGAAGTCCCACTTTGTGATTCAGGCGGATAAGATGTAAGTTTAAGATGTATTTTTATATTAAGGATATTTTTCTAAAGATATTTCAGTTGTCTACCTGTAGGATAAAAAGGGATCACTGAAACGACGGGAATTCAACTGGCCACCGTAGCTCAAGGGGACTGTTGGGGAAGGACTAACTATATCAAATATCATAAAAGTTCTTCTCAAGTTGTCGTGGAGAGATCCAACTTATCGTGAGAGCGAGCAGAAGCATCATTCCTGCAACGAATCTCGGGGCTTCCCATCCGTCCTCGTCAGCCACGTCACTACCGGCTGCATCCTCGCTTGGCAAGTAAACTTCCCGGGATCTTTATCCGTCCTCCGTCCTTGCCTCCTCGCGTCCTCCATCCTCTGTTGTTTTGGAATCGTGCTTCGGCATATTGAGAAAGGGCCAAATTCTGCCACTGTTGTTGCACTTCCTACTGGTCACCCATAGAGGTCATAGTTTGCTTGGTATTATTTAAACTCTCAAGGAAACAGCGTTTTCATCGTGTCTGGCAATTTGATGTATTTGCGGTTGAAACAGGATATTGGGGCGGGACATGAGTTCAAACGTGGGCGGGTTGAACCAGAGTGAACAGGAAGTGACATTTCTTCAAAATGAAGAAATTCCACTGGGATGGTGACTTTAACAGCCTTTAAGAGTTCGAGATATAAAGGACTCACGTTGATTCAGGCCTTTAAACTGATTCTGATTGACACCAATTCTGTGGGCAGCCCTTCTTCTAGCTCTCCCTCCCTTCCTTCCTTCCTTCCTTCCTCCCTCTCTCTCTCTCTCCCTGCCTACTCCCACGCTCTCTTTTCTCTCTCTCTGTTGCTTACTTTTTCTCTCTCTCTCAGTCTCTCATTCTCTCATTCTCTCACACCCACCCACACATCGTCTTTCTGTTTCATTCCCGCTTCCTCTCTCGCCACACACACGCACGCACACGCACACACAGACGCACGCCATCTCTTACGTTCACTCTCTCAGTCTCTCTCTCTCTCTCTCTCTCTCCGTGTATCAAAGAGTGTCATGATTAGTCCAAGATTATTATTACAGATGCCATGTGAAGAGTTTCCTGCCTTCCTTTTTCATTTGTAAAAAGAAACACCTGCTTCCTGAAATTCAGACTTCAGTATTTCAAAAAAACAGATTATATCGTCAAACCCTGAACTGGTTTGAGAGAAAAGGTCCTCAGATGACAGAACTTGATATGAACCCATCATCATCTTATTATCGACATCATTGTGGTGTGTCATCATCATCATCACACGGGCACTCTGACCTTACACATTAAAATCCTGTATGACTTTACTTGGTTTCTTTTAGATGTTAAAGCAGCTCTAGTGTTGATGCTCTGTCGGCTGACTTACCTGCTGTTCCGCGAAGTGCTCTTCTCCCCTCCGGACTGTTTCTTGTCTCGATTCCAGCCAAGATGACCGATAGGTCCTTTGATTCAAACTGCAGCGAGGAATCTGCTTCTCCCTCCAGTACCTGACTATCTTGTCTCAGTTGTGTCGGTACGGCGGAGGTGGTTAGCGCGGTTTGACTGACGGTAGTAGTTTGAACATCCCCACAATGAAGTGCGAAAGGACTGTCGGCGGTGGAAATCCCTCAAGTTCTAGTGGGTTTTTTTCTTCTCTTCTGTTTCTTCTTTTTCCGTTTCGCCCATTTTCACCTTAGTCAGTAGAAACTTTTTTTTTTTTAGTATGCAAAAATATAGAACAGATGGAGAGTAAACGGATTTGTTTTTGCCCAAATAAAATGAAATCAAATATAATCTCAACTCACCACAATCTTAATGTTTCTCTTTTAAATATTCACTTGTGGGCTCCTGCCGTGTTAAAAATATATCTTCATCAGTATCATCCTTTAAATATCGAAAACACTTTTATGATATTTGTGGTATATTTATTTTATTTTTGAAATGTATGGTATTTTAGTAATATGTGTCAGGGGCGATTTTAGGACAGGTATGGACCTGCACAGAAACTACTGAGCAGGTACCCAAGTATCCTGGAACAGATTTTAAAAGGATACTAGGTATACAAATATCATTTAAAAAACTATAAGACCCTATAGTAATATTCTAAGAATACCATAGCAGATTAGAAAATACCATCAAGTACGATTAGGTCACTATAAACTCACTGGGAATGTTATAGGACTATTATAATGGTCTTTCCTCCTGAATTACTACAAAAATGCTACAAATTTGCTTTAAGTTCAACAATATTTTCCTTATATTATAGTGCATAAAGGCTTTTAGGAGGTATGGATACAACATATTCAAGAAAGGGACAAGAAATCTGTGACAGATTTCTCCCAGAGAACCAGACTGGTACACCTGGAGAGGACCTGGTTCCTCTCACTGGGTTAAAGGATCCAGCCAAAGGTCCAGTTGTATCAGTACTTCTGTTCTACTGGGGGTCCATCTTAGAGCTGGTGTAGTCTCATCATGGTGAAGTAGTACTACTTATATAATAGTACTACTTCAAAGATCCTCTCTCATCTGTCTTCCCTGATCACTTCCTTACCTGCTGCTGTACGTGTCCTGTGGTTCTGCTGCTTTTCATCCGTACTTTCTTCCATCTATGGAGCAGCAGGTTTCATGTTTATGTACCTTTTGGCTTTCATGAGAGAAGCTGACATTTCATCATTTTTGTTAACATTATACCTAGCAAGTTACAAAGCTAGTGAGTTGTAGCTAGCTAGCTAATGTTAGCTAACTACAACAGAGGAGAGTAATATGCCTTTTCATTTCTATTACAGTATTAGACTATTGAGAGTGTATTTCTCAATCCCACTCACCTCCTCTCTGGGATTAGCTGCTCTGACCTGAGGTCAGTTTCTTGTTGTCATGTGCGTCTTTCACCATGGATTCTAATTTGTGTTGTCTTAAACTTTAATGTAATATTTTCTTTTCTTCTTTTTTAGATTTTATTGCCATTAGCCTTTATTGCTTTATCATTCAGTCTTTATTTTTATTATTTCCTGTTAAGCACTTTGTAACTATGTTTTGTGCTATAAAAAGTTTATTATTATTATTTTAAAGAAGCCGGCTTGTAATCTGAAATTCACCAGTTTGAATATCCAGCGTGACTAAGAAGGTCTGGCTGCAGGTAAAGTGGAATGAGTAAGTTTTGAGTAAGTACACAAGTGTTGTGTAAAAGTGTGTAAGTCTGAAGTATCAGAATGAATGAATGAGATTGTTAAAGGTCTCGTATTACTCAGTTCAAATAGACTATGGCTCAAGATAAGAACACTGTGCAAATAAATGTTTTTGCAAATAAATGTTTTTGCAAATAAATGTAGTTTAGTTTAAAGGTTATTTATTGAATGAATTTGAAGACTAATGGTGCGTTCCATTGAACTCGGAAAAATCCAATCTCCAACTGGGAAAAGTGCAAGTCGGAATCTCCTGTCCTGAGTTTTCCAAGAGAAATACACCTGGCGTCAGAGCAGCATGGCGGCACACATGGTGAACGGTAAACAGAATTCCCCTTGCATCCATTCTTTCTTGAAAACACGTCTAACTCCGATCTACTGTCCTCTGTAGTCTTGTGATGAAAACACGCGCGTTGTAGCAGCCTTGAAGAATTCAGGCGCTTGGTCAGCAAAAGCATTTACATGTTTTCCCGAGCAGATCGGAAGTGGGAACTATCGACTTCCGACTCCCAACTGAACACAGCACCAGCTCCTCTAATTCAAACTAGGTGGAGGCTTTCCGGGGTCACGTCAGGGCAAATGTGAACTCAACTCGTTAGTGAGGCGAGCCAATCAAGACCAAGTGGTTTCATGATGCGTTTACTGGAGTTGGATTTTTGAAAATGCAATAACATTATATTTAACCTCTCAAACAAAATCCAGTTTTAACAACATCTTCATATAAATAGAGAAACTTTGAATTCCTGTAATGGGGCAGCTTCAATTGAACTTATTTAACTCATAAACCCAGTATTACTGCGGTTACTGTAAACTGGCCTGGGAAAGTACAGCAGTTGCCAGAGAGGAAGGGTTATACTCACTCACGCTGCCTTGGGAGCTGCCCGGGACTGCACCATCTATTTTAGCCACTTCAATATCAACTTTTTCTGAATCAATAAACATAAATGAAAACCCCGCTGGAGGCAGGAGATGTCACGTCTGCCTTTGTGTGCCATGGAAGTCTCAAACCAAAGCGGTAACATGACAGTTGTCGTACACCCTATGGATGTTTGTAGGCCAGAAGTGACCAAGCAGCTTTGTCAACAAATGTTCCACTTCCCAAGTTACGTTCATCATCCTTTGGTTTCGCAACTCAACAGAAAGAAGAACTGAGCACAGCGCTTGCTGACCTGTAGGCCTAATCCCAACCATGAACTCAAAGGACATTAAAGGAGGAAAACTAATTCCAACATGCCATCTATCTGCTTTATTCAACCAGGTAATCCTAGTGAGATGAAATAACCTTTTAAGGAGAGGCCTGACCCAGGAAGCAGCATCACAACAAACAGAACAACAGTGGAAATTCAGTGTAGAAGTACAACGTGGTCTGGCGCTTTGCTGCCCTCTAGTGGATAACCTTAAATTGTTTTAAACCAGCTCTGATAATAGTGCACCATTATAAAAGGGTTATCACAATGGGAAGGCCTTAATACAATATTGATTAACGTGACTTTTATTAGGTTTTATTATCAAGATGATTTAAAGCCGAGACGGGAGGCAGGGTTGTGATATTCTGAACATCAGTGACACCAGACTAGGGGTTTGTATTGTCTTCAGGTGTGAGTGTGTGTGTGTGTGTGTGTGTGTGTGTGTGTGTGTGTGTGTGTGTGTGTGTGTCACTCACTCAAGCACGCACCACATGAGGGGTCCTGCTGTACAGAGGGAGATAACTGAAATCATTTTTATCAACACATACACAAACACCCACACCCACAGGCATACACCCACGGGTGCGCACACACACACACACACACACACACACACATACACAACCGGTGAATAAAAACAGACAAACCCATGACCGGTATTCCCTTGGGCCGGTACAGTGGAGGAACAGCACTTAGGGTTTTGTTCCTACGTGGTCTACTAGCTTGGTCACACAGAAGTCAGGAGGTTAAATAGCAGAAGACAAATCATTGTTTTCACTTCCCCCTTGATATTATTTTAGACACTTTGACCATGTTGTTCCTCATGAAACCTCAAGACACTCAGATAAACCAGCCCTCCAGATAAAGAGTTCTATTCCAAAATGCAATATATTGATTTTGGAAGAAAGAATGACCTGAAATTCATCGTTCAATATTTCTAGAATACGGAGGCTTCTATAAACTGCTGTATCCGTTGTGTCACCCGCTGTCCTGTAAAAGCTAGTAGGTGTTTCAGTAACGCTCTTCGGAGGCCGTCTGAACGTCTAATCACCATCTGAACTCTCCAGGGTGTAAAGTCTGATGCAAACTGACCTCTGCTCCCAGATCAGTTTTGTGTCCCCTCTATAAAACTTAAAGCCCCAATAAAGATACATTTTTATAAAGACGTGTTTTTAAAGGGTAATTCCGGGATTTTTCAACCTGGCCTCTATATCCACAAAATCGCCTATTATACCTTTAACGTAATCTGTAAGGGCATAGGCAGGCGGTCAAAGTACGTCCACTAAAAGTGCTTGATTTTGCCACTGACAGGCTCAGATTGTTATTCGTGTGTCTGACAACATTACTGAAAGGATCGCTACAGAAATGTTGTTAACCAGAAAACTAAAGTCTAGCTCAAGGACCACCTTTGTCAGAGTTGAGAGTTGAGAGTTGTTGGAAATGTGACAAAGGTGGTCTATGAAAGCAAGAGGGTTGACTTGTTGCAAGAAGAGGATGGTGTAAACAACCTTTCAGTAATGTTATAGTACTATTATATAGTACTATATAAGTAGTACTACTTCACCATGATGAGACTACACCAGCTCTAAGATGGACCCCCAGTAGAACAGAAGTACTGATACAACTGGACCTTTGGCTGGATCCTTTAATCCAGTGAGAGGAACCAGGTCCTCTCCAGGTGTACCAGTCTGGTTCTCTGGGAGAAATCTGTCACAGATTTATTGTCCCTTTCTTGAGTATGTTGTATCCATACCTCCTAAAAGCCTTTATGCACTATAATATAAGGAAAATATTGTTGAACTTAAAGCAAATTTGTAGCATTTTTGTAGTAATTCAGGAGGAAAGACCATTATAATAGTCCTATAACATTCCTAGTGAGTTTATAGTGACCTAATCGTACTTGATGGTATTTTCTAATCTGCTATGGTATTCTTAGAATATTACTATAGGGTCTTATAGTTTTTTAAATGATATTTGTATACCTAGTATCCTTTTAAAATCTGTTCCAGGATACTTGGGTACCTGCTCAGTAGTTTCTGTGCAGGTCCATACCTGTCCTAAAATCGCCCCTGACACATATTACTAAAATACCATACATTTCAAAAATAAAATAAATATACCACAAATATCATAAAAGTGTTTTTGCTCAAGGAGAAGTCCCGCTCTGAAATGGACGGTGGACAAAGGTAGTCTATAGCGAGAGGGTTCACTTGCTGCAGGAAGAGGACGGTTGTTTACACCATCCTCTTCTTGCAACAAGTCAACCCTCTTGCTTTCATAGACCACCTTTGTCACAATTCCAACAACTCTCAACTCTCAACTCTCAACTCTCAACTCTCAACTCTCAACTCTCAACTCTCAACTCTCAACTCTCAAACTCTCAACTCTGACAAAGGTGGTCCTTGAGCTAGACTTTAGTTTTCTGGTTAACAACATTTCTGTAGCGATCCTTTCAGTAATGTTGTCAGACACACGAGTAACAATCTGAGCCTGTCAGTGGCAAAATCAAGACTTTTAGTGGACGTAGTTTGACCGCCTCTATGCCCCTACAGATTACGTTGCAGCCATTGAGCCCGTTTCACGACTGCCGGCTGAGCCGATCTACCGGAGCAACTCTGAAACTTTTGGGATCTACTTAGCGGTATGATAGGCGATTTTGTGGACATAGAGGCCAGGTTGAAAAATCCCAGAATTACCCTTTAATGGTGTGTTGGACTTAAAAAAAAGAAACTTTGAGCAACTTTCTTCAATGGTTGTGAATGCAGCTCTGGTTTATTCCACGATAAACAACCTGTTACAGCTTCACATGGATTCAAATGTTGTGTTTAGTGTTGCTGCTGCTTCCGTCCCGAGCTCTGTCAACCTGTCTGGCACGACAAAACGTTTGGACTACACATCAGGACTTTAACGTCGATCATCATCCAAACATGTTTTCCAAAGCGAGGCCAATCCATTTCCATCTTGTGTAACCAAAACGTTTCCATCGACCGTCCCTCCTGTTGCGCTCGGCCAATCACAAGTGTTTCCCCCGCCCTTCGGACAGGACGTGCTCGGGCACGGCGCGGGTGTACCACTCCGACCACCCGCCGTCGTACACCGACACCCCCGGGTGCCCGCACTCGTGTGCCGCCAGCGCCACGTGGCACGCCGTCACGGCCGAGCCGCAGGAGCCGCAGATGGGGCGGTTAAGGTCCACCCCCGCCCGCGAAAACAGGGCCCGGAGGCCCTCCTGGGGCAGGAAGTGACCCGACGGGGACAGGAAGGAGTTGAAGGGCATGCTAACGGAACTGGGGATGTGGCCGGGCTCTGTGTCTGTCAATCAAAAGGAGAGAGAGAGAGAGAGAGAGGAAGAGAGAGTTAAATCGACAGGATTTAGAAGTCAGCATTTTTCCAGTTGGGAATTGGGAAGGTATAGAGTCCTCCCCCATTACTCTTGCGGCTACTGCATTGCATTCTGGTCTATCTACTGTTGGTGGAGAAATTGTTCTCTCTCCTCTCCTCCGATGGATTCCTCCTGTATGCTTGTTGCCCGTACGTCTAGAAGAGAGGTACAACCCTGTTAGTGCATTAGTACACACAGTTCTCTTTTCTATGGCAACAGTGAAGATGCTGGAGGTCAAAGTTCACCGCTGCTCTCACTGATGGGGCACGGTAACGGCCCCATCAAAGACTTTCACTCTGCTGTGTGTGCATCCGTGAAAGTGAAGTGTGTGCTACGGAGTGTGCATGTATATAGGTGTGTGTGTGGTTCATGTTGGAGGGACTGAGATAAGGGCCATAATGTAGATGCCTTATCTCCACATACAGTCTCACACACACACATACACACACACACACACACACACACACACACCCCTCAGTGGTTTCTGCCTGGCTGTGTGTTTGTCCAGGGTAAACTCAGCTCCTGCAGGCCTTCCTACGAGGAAGTCATCGGCTCAGTGGACCGTGATGTTTTCCCCACTGCAAACCTGAACTGTGCCAAACCTGTACTGGCACAGAATGGTGGGGTTTTGTTTTTGTTTTTTTGTTTTTTGTTTTTTTTGGGGGGGAGGGGGGGCTGTAGCTCAGTCTCCATTCATTTGATTGTTCATCACGTGTGATATCTTGAAACTATGCATCTTGCAGAGCGGTGCATCTTACAGTCTGGTGCGTACGTCCAGCTGTCTGTGCTCTGCTAACTTAACCAGGATCATCAGATTGGATTTTGAATTATTTTGATTTTCTTGAAAGTCACTTTTTCCTCCTGAGGCTTTTTTTGTATTTGCATTGTAACATAACAGACTCAAAACTCTGTATGACTTGGTACTGATTGGCCTGAATGGAGGCTGCATCATTCACTCTTGCCTTGTTCCACTGTGGTTTGTGCAGTTCAGTGGGGTGCAGCTAAACTACAGCAGCGGCTCTCAACCTCCCTGACCCTTTTATTCTGATCAGCTGTTTGTTTTGTTTGGTTGGAATGAAAACCTGCAGACTCTTGGGTCACCAAGGCATGCTGGTAATGTTCTCCAACACAGTGGCACAGTACAACTTTCAAAGCATGTTGAAAAGCATGTTATGTTGCTGATGTGCAAGCAACATAATTGCTGAATATTCCAACGCAACACTAGCAGTACTATACTATACTTTACAGCACGTAAAGGAAAGGCTCCTCCCTGACTACACCTCCTGTTGCCTCCTTGTCTGCTGACATATCACCTCTAATCTGATCAATGAACAGGTCCAAGTCTAAACACTTCTAACGTGGTGATGCAATCAGTGAGGCTGGATTAGTTCCACAGAAGTCAGTCATGAGATTATAAAAGATACAGGGAAATTGTTAATTTACAGACTAAAATGTGTTATATTAGCAGCTAGGGAAGCACGTGCACACTCAGAGTGTAAAGTGAAAAAGTATTCAGTGACTTTTTCAAGTAATGCAAAGTTACTGTCATGATCATCTGTCTACTTGAAAACACTGCAGCTCATCTTGAAGATGGCAGCTGTGGATGCCATGCCACCCTGTGGCCTGTGGAGATGACATGTGAGGGACGTGTGTTGACTGAATGTGTGGATGAACAAAATGCTCATTCAGTTTGTGATCAGCTCATAAAAACAAAAACAAAACAAAGTGACCAGCTCATGCCGGTTATCATATCACTACATGCTACTGAAGCCTCCTTTCTGAAAGTATTATGCCACTATGCTATTACTATTAACCAAAAGCACTACTTTATCATCATCCCACCATCCTCCTCATCACTTATCACACCCCATATTCCTACTCACTGTCTCTGGGTTCTGGATCCAGTCCCCGGAACCTGCCTCCCGGCCTGGCGTCCACCACCTGGAACCTCTTGGCGTCCAGGTTATCCAGGATGTCCTCGTAGGTCTTGATCCACGCGCGGTTCAGGGAGGCTTTGAACTCGGTCGGCGTGGGTCTGACGTACCGGTCACTCACCGGTAGGCCCTCCAGCTCCCAGTTCCTGAGCCCCCCGTTGAGCAACGAGACCGCGCTGTGCCCGAACACCCGGAACATCCACCACACCCGGGGCGCCGAGAACGCGCCGAACTCGCTGGCGTCGTACACCACGACGTGCGTGTCGCTCTCGACTCCCAATTTACCGACGTAATCTGCGAAAAACTTCTCGGACGGCAGCATGTGATCCAAAGGAGACGTTTTATCGCAGCATTGGTCGATGTCAAAGAAAGCTGCGCCCGGGATGTGCCTCTTCTTGAACTCGCTCTTGGCGTTGCGCCGCAGTTTGGGCAAATACCACGAAGTGTCCAAGACGCGCATTTTCCCCTGGACCTTGACAGCATCGGCAAGCCACTTGGAGCCGACCAGAGCTCGTGCTTGGAGCGCCATGGTGAATCTGGACAGGCAGGCAGGACTACCGGGACTGTTTGTAGACAGCCTACTCCCGTGGCAAAGGTCGAGGCAGGTGGAGAGAGAGCGCGCAGCCTGGGACATCTGGAGATGAAAGGGGGCGGTGACGCGTTACAGTAACGCCATTACTTTCCACAGTAACGAGCTAATTACTGTTTCAGTTTTATTAATGACGGTTACCGATCAAAAAACACGTTTTGTTATGGTAACTTGCAGTGTTCAAACTCTTTCGCAATTTAGTGAAACCAGCTCATTTGAACTTGCAGCGTGTAGAAGTGTCATTTTCAATTTACAGTTGGTCGTTATCAGCATCAGAACAGTCGCGAGCTCGTGACTTGTGCTTTCAAATGCGCTAAGGGAACATGCATTCACTAAGCTGGTTTCTCCAGAAACCCTTCCTTCTTATAAAGTTACAGAATGGAGACTCTATGAACGTTTGGTGAATCATAGATCTATTTCTAATAAAAATGTAATTAATGATTAACCATGATGGAAAATAGTATCCGGTCCAATACCTATACACAAGATAGTATCCACCTCTTCTCCTCACTTTAGATTAACCTTTTTTGACACATGATCATCTGACACTAAAAACCTCCTTACTAATGGAAGGATCAATAACCTTGGAATCCAGTTAATCATTATGACTGAGCTTATTGTCTTAAATTCACTCAGTGGGATCATTTGAGTTTTATCTTATTATTATTATTATTATTATTATTAGTAGTAGTAGTAGTAGTAGTAGTAGTAGTAGTAGTAGTAATAGTAGGAGTAATAGTAATAGTAAGCAGATCAAAGGTCTCAAGTAGAGGATAGCAGGTCGGAACTGTGTGTGTGCGCTCGTGTTCTCCATCCGGTTGGTTTCACCGGTGCACCGCTCACCGGATGTTGATGGACTCACATGTTCGCTGTCTGCTGGTGTGTGAAACAAGTACAGGCAGACTGGTTGATGTAATTAAACAACAAAACCTTAAACCAGGATGTCGGCGTCAATGATAAGAAGAGGCCTGGAACTGCTAAGCGACGACATTAAAGGTCGGTTTATTGTTTTAGCCCAAATGTAGCTAATTAGCTAGCTAACAGTTGGCTAACTTTACCGACGGCTATCCACGCAGCCACTGCAACATGCTAACCCCTCCTACTGGCGAGTTATTGGCTTCGATTAGAAAAACTGCCCAATGATATGTGAATTTCAGCATTACAGTATTACAGACACGGTTTAACTATTTCTTTACTCTTGTTCCAATATGTAAAAGTGGCTACTTAACTCTCTCTCTGTAGTGAATGTCTTGATAACAAAATGAACCTGACTTTTCTGTCTTTCTCTGTGTAAACCTTGCCAGGTGTCGGTAAGGCTAAAAAGAGCCAGGCCAAGAAGAAGCAGCAGCAGCAGCAACAGACCCCCAGCAAGGCCAATGTGATGCAGCTGGTGAGCACCAAGCGGCAGGGGGTCACCAAGCAGGTCAGACGGCTGCAGGGTCGCCTGGGTCCCAGCAAGAGTAAAGCCACCGTCAAAGACAAGAGGATAAAGTCTGCCGTGGGTCAGTCTAATTGTTGTCACAGCCCACATCAGTGTCAGGTTTACGTAGTGTGAAGATTTGATTTGCTACTGATCGGCAATGACTGTGAAAAGTTCAGCCATGGACAACTTTTCTTGTTCAGAAAGCTTCTTGTGCTCCTGCAAGATCCGTAGTGTGTAATTGGTGTGGTGTTTTATCGTACATCTACTTGACCGTAATGCCATTGTTGGATTTGATGCGAACATGTCGTGTTCGTTGGTGTTCCTCACAGAGGAGTTCAGGAAGAAGCAGAGGACGAGCCAGATGAGTGCGAACCTCAAGTACTTCCTGGAAACCGGCTACAGCACCACAGATTCTGACACCATGAAGGTAAGGAAGCATCGATCCACTCGCCTTTCACAACAGTTCTGTTGTCCTACTTCATACTTCATTTCATAATGCTAGATTTAGTTTTTCATATGAGATATTGTTATGGTATTGTAAAATGCAAGTATCAAGGTTCCAGGTCTGACCAAATCAAGTCCAATTAAAGTATAGAAACAAATGTGATTTACCTGATCAGTGCAACAACAAGTTGTAGACCCACAATGATCCATTTTCATTTTACATTTGAGGCATTTAGCTGAGGCTCAGTGATGACCAGTCAGCCTAGGGCCTCTATGAAGACAAGGAAAAACCAATAGGAGAAAAAATGAGAGAAACCTTGGGCAGGGCAATTCACAGAGGCTCCTCCCACCAGGACAGCTGGGCATTTTAGATGACAAGACAAATGTAGTGCAGCCATATTGTTCTGTGTATCAGGTCCAATAGAAAGTGTCCGTGGTCATATGGGCCATAAAGTTCAGAGTATGTTAGAATCCAGTCAAGAAATGACCGCCTTGGAAATGTGACAGAATCCTGAAGGGTTTGTGTAGTTTTTCTGCTCTGTTTTGCTGCTTCTCTGTATTGTTCTGTATTTTGTACTCGAGCATATACTTTATATACTCTTGTCACCTAGATAGTGAACCAGAACTCAGGGAGGCAATCCAGGAATCATCCGGACCGCCCCGCCAAGAAGGCCGAGGAGCCCCAGTCCTTGTTCACAGAGGAGGAGTTCCAGAAGTTCCAGAAGGAATACTTCGGCAAGATGGTGGAGGACAAGAAATAAAGCCCAAGACAGCGCAGACTCGGTGGGAGCAGCAGCGCTGTGTGGATTTCTGGACCAGGATCTGAGCCATGAGAGAGCAGCGGTTTTGGTTTTCGGCTCCCAACGTTTTGCTGTCTGTTCCATTTTAACATGACTCAACGTTCGAAGGAGAAACTTTAAGGTGGACGTGTTTCTGTACGCGAGTCTTATGAATGACACCATGCATACAGATCTACACAGCGTCTTCCTACCTGAACAGGGATAGGCTGTCATTCATAAGATGGAGTTACGTGATTGGCTGCAGGTGTTTCATTCCAATGTGATCTATTTCCATTTTGGTGAAAAACTGCGACCTGAATTTCATGAGTTAATATATTAAAATCCTCAAAAACAAGCAAAGGTCTGGAAACGACTCCTAACTTTAATAGTTGTGCTTTACTTAAACGCCTCAATTTATAAACCTGATTTTGGAATGAAACTTGTCATAGGAATGAGAGATGATTTCACCCTCTTAACGTTCTGATGTTGATGATGTTGCCCGAGACGTTTCAGACACAAGCAACTTTTGTATTGTAACTGTTCACCTCCAGTGACTTCATCGTCAGTAACTTGAGGATCAATGAATCATATCAAAGTGAGTCAGAATGAACATCCTCTTGCTAGCAGGTGAATCAAGCAGGTGTCTGTTTCAGTTGCCAGGTGTTCGTTGTGGCTCCATGTTGCTCGGTAAACCGGTGAAGTCTTGTTTGAAATGATCCAGGCTGGTGATGAGGAGGTGGAGGAGGAAACGTTTTTTGAAAATCCTGTATCAGAGGTTGACTTTGTTCATATTTTCATATATTTTGGAGAATAAATGTACATGCCAATGAGTTTTTCACATTAGTTGTAGATGGCTCATTTTATTGTGTCTCTAATGTTAAGGGACTGGAGGACCACGGGACATGCACTGCGTCACTGATCACAACCTTCCACAGTTTCACAGCAACAGACAAGAACTAACATGCAGTATTTGAACACGGGGGTCAGAGGTCACAGGGTCTGGTGTCCATTTGAAGCTAAGTGACACCTACTCTACTCTTAACATGATTGAAGGCCCAACAATGGAGGTTTTTAAAAGACGGCAGGTCATTTTCATTCTGGGTTAAAAACTTCTGCAGACATGATCCTGAATAGTTTAGAAATATTGAATGACAAATTCTTGAAAAACGCATTTTGACCCTTCATCTTTAATACGGCTCTTACTGCATCACGCTGTTGCCGTGAGCAACACAAGAATGTAGCAGGTGGAGTCGGTAACGTGTCATACCTGGCGACATTTGATCCTCCTGTTGTTCAACCTGATGCAGTGATTGGTGTGTAGCGTCCTGCTATGAGCTGTCATAACTTGATGGTTAATGTCAACCAGGAGTAGACTAGTACTGCAGACCGAGTGCAATACAGCAGGAACACGTCGGGGTCCTACCATGGCACAGGTAAGGTCTTTATTGATTTGAAACACCTTGGTGTGACATCTTAATAATGATTTCCAGAGTTCTGGTCAAAGTGAAAGTGAAGCCATTAATAATCTGACGTAACTCCACATGATCATTCTTGTTTGACTTGCCGAACAAGTCGACAGTCTTTCATTCAACCTGCAACTCTGTCCTACCCTGATGAAGGTGATCACAGCAGGAATGCAGTTTAGCCTTGATGGTACTTTTCCTTACAGCAGGAGAAGATTTTCTGATTTTCTTTCCTTCCTGTATTGCTTAGTGGGACGTGGCACTGAAGCACCAGGCGTCCACCTTGACTAAGAATATAGGCACTCATAGTATTATGTGCTTTGGCAATGCAACACTGAAATCTACTTACCTATATCAATATGTGATAAACTCCGCCCATCAGCTGCTCCATGCAGGTTCAAATGTTCACAGTTATTTGCACATACTATTTGAGCCAAAAGTGAAAATGTGGGAGAAGCGTTGCAAGACTCGTGTGACCGATGCCCGCTCTGTCCCTGCAGCCGAAGCCGCCGGTCCCCAAGCCGAGGAGTCGATGGAGCTACGCTGACCCGCCTCCCTCGGCTGCACCAGAGGTTAGTGGTCGGTAGACCAGAGTCTGGAATGGGACCGGAGTCTGTCAGCCAAAACGGTGTCAACAGGTTCCACTCATATGGGTTTCTGAAGGCTGATGACGATAGTTTGCAGTTATAATCTTTATTGTATCTTTAAATTTGAACAAGTTCATGCCAAAAATGATTTGGCGTTTCCCCCGCAGGTTTTATTCTTGTCGGGGTGGAAAAGTGAAACAGCATTTAGACAATCATGACGCTAAAACTCTGCACATATTTCCATTCAGACTCAGCCAGGCGTGGTGCGTTCAGGGCCGCCTGTGGCTCCGAAGAAGTGGTCTGTTAAAAGGAGTTCGGGAGGATGTGACACTCTGAACAGCCTGGAAATAGTAAAGGTATCTCTGTTTTATGTTTGTTAAAGGGATAGTTCACCCCAAAATGAAAAGTCGTTTTTCAGGAATGAAGAAAATGGTGTTTATTTTCTCACTGACGCCCATGCATGACTGAAAATATACAATGATATTTCAAAACCGGTTTCAAGAACCCGAGGGTTAAATATATAAATATCCATCTAAACTTTAAAGTAAGAGGAAGAAAAACATCAAAACCAATCAGGTTTTAAAAGATGATGATAACCTATAGAGGGTTTTCTTCAATAGATCAATAAATAAGGAATTGTGTTCACTCAGGACTAGACGGTATTCACACCATATATAAGCATTACTTATATATATTAAACATTATAACAGTTTTTATTTATTTTATTATAACTATTTTTTCTATTTAACTAATTTCTAATGTCCATTTCTATATATTATTATGATTGTTATTATTGCTTTCCTTTCACTTTTATCAGCACAATCTAAGCAGTGGGTGTCAAAGCATTTCACTGCATCTTACTTGTGTGACGACCAAACACGTTGATTTGACTGATGCAGTGAACTCCTCTTCCCCAGATCAGCGATGGAGGAGACGGTAAGCAGCAGCATCCACGTCCTAGTTACGCCAACGAAAGACCTCAGACCACCGAGTCAACGCGGACCGCCGGCAGAAACACCGGACCACACCTTGTAACGAGTCCTCGACTTACTGCTGAGCAGATTGAACATGAAAAATGAACATGCAAAACTCTGAAGAAAGTCCGACAGCGAAACGTTGAAAAAATATTGTTTTCATGTTGTTGTTTTTTTCAATCAGATCGGAATTTACCAGGGGTCAAATGAGGTCGTCGGTGATCCAATCTATGAGACTGTGGTGACGGAGGAGGAGACTAGAGTGACTCACCAGGTGAGGCCCTTCAACATGTATAATAACAGCTACAGACGACATCACACCGTGGATCTCGGTAGTAGACGGTGAGAGAGACAAAAGGTGATTTCTGTTTTCTCAGGTGAGAGTTCGGCAATCAGTTTATCAAAACTGCGAGTCACGACCTCCTCCTCTGCCCACGAGGCTTTCAGCGAGAAGCACGCCTGACAACGAAGACCAAAATGAAATCCCGGTAAGAATTTTACAACCATGAGAAACCTTCCATAATAACGAGTGAAATATAGTCACTACAAATTTAGTGATTTTTTTTGCCGCGTTGTCGATTACCTCCACCAGGATCCCAGACACCTGATGGCTTGGTGGAAGAATGTGAAATGTGAGTGAGTTTGCCGTGATATTCTCAGGTGGAACCTCCCCGAGCACAGATGTTGTTGAGCTGATGGTTTTATGGTCTTTCAGCTTGGCGTGACGTGTCCCGGGACCTCGGCGTCAGAGAGGAAGCAGAGTGAGTCACTTACGTGTTTTTGAAGCCATATTGTGTCTGTGTGTTTGATATTGGTATCAAACAAGTGTGTGTCTGTGTCGACGTGTCCTTGAGCAAGACACTGAATCCCTACCAGCTCCAGCTGACCTCTGACCCCCCCCTGTGAAAGGCATACCTGTATGTTTCAGAGGGACATCCACTGTTTGTCTTGTCTTGTGGATGTTGACTTTTTCCCACCTGTGTAAAACATTTCGTTGATCGTTTTTTTCCTCCTTGTGGTCGACGCTTTATTTCCTCCCCAACACAACAAACAAAACGATCCAGTGATTCAGTTGGAGATGCATATTTGTGTTACACTGTCTGGCCTAATGGGGGCGCTGTAGCTTTACTTAAATCACTTTTTTTGCCAGGATGACACATTTTGGCACTTAAACATTACACTAATTGGCCTGATGGGGGCGCCGCAATTAAAGCTCAAGCTGGTATATTCCAGAGTCATCACAGCTAAAGCTCAGCGGATCTACAAGGCCATGCAGCTGTTCATCCTCCTGCTGATGGAGCGTGGCGCCACCATGAAGCATCACATCGCCGACCTCCTCGGCATCGCGGACAACCTGGACAAGGTAACTCGAGGTCGTGCGGTGAGAATCTCAGCTGGCAACAGAACGGAGGGTTTGGTTTTCATTTCAAAAGGCTGAAGACGTCTCAGCCTCTTCCCCACTCTCATCCTCTGCTTGCACTTGTTCCTTACTTCATTGAAACCTGATTCATTCATTACCAAGAACTTCACTGTAATACAGGAATGTGTTTTCTTGGTGATGAGGCTTTGACATTTAGTTTCTTGTGATCTACAGTACCAGTCAAAAGTTTGGACACACTTACTCATAGAAAGGGTTTTTCTTTATTTTTAGAATAATAGTAAAGTCATCAAAACTGTGAAATAACACAAAAGGAATTATGCAGTGACCAAAAAAAAACTAAACTATCTTATATTTTAGATTCTTCAAAGTAGAAACCCTTTGGCATTAACAAGCAAAGAAATTCCACAAATGAACTTTTAAAGGCCACAATCACTATGTGAGTGTTTAAAATGATGATTTAATCATTGTGGTTCAACATTCTCCACCTCTAAAGTCTAAATGAAAACTACTTGTTGGGGCATTTCAATTTAATTAAAATGTAAGTTTTGAAAATAAATTCATACACAGGCATCAACTTCTATATTTGTCTAAGAAAATGTCAAGCATTTAAGCATCAAGCCTTTATATCAAAATGTCTTTAAGATCATGAGAAACAGAAACAGATGTGTCCAAACTTTTGACTGGTACTGTACATTTGATCTTGGAATTTAAGTTCATTCTAACATTGCGATCACAGAAGATAGATATCAGTAGATAACTAACATGTGGATATCAGTAGATAACTAACATGTAGATATCAGTAGATAACTAACATGTAGATATCAGTAGATAACTAACATGTGGATATCAGTAGATAACTAACATGTGGATATCAGTAGATAACTAACATGTAGATATCAGTAGATAACTAACATGTGGATGGTCTTGAAAAACCTCACCCAGTTCATCAGGAGCCCCTCTGCTAGAGCCAGGCTCTGTGTGTCTCGTCCATGAGCAGCTGTAGGCTGGTGCGCGGTGCGTTCACAGACCAGGAAGTAGCTCTGTGATTTTCTAGCTCTAGCAGGAGTTAAATATGTAGTTCAGAGAGTCTCTTATTCCCAACAACACTGTGCTATAACAGGACAAGCACCTCTCCACCGATAACGTGTTTCAGATACATTCAGTTTAGTTCACAATTAGTTTGACACGTGCGCCAATAAATTCCTTTGACTCTAAAAGGTTTCGAAGGGGACAAAGATCGCCGGCATCACCGGAGGGGCGACCAGTGTGGTCGGAGGCGCCGCGGCAGCAGCAGGCTTGTTACTCTCCCCGTTCACCTTGGGCGCCTCGCTGGCCCTGACCGTAGTCGGGGTGGGCGTGGCTACAGCCGGCGGGGTCACCGGTGCATCGGCGGCCATCGCCCACAAGGTGACCAGACAGAATTAAGAGCTTGGGATCCTTTCAAAGCTTCCTGGTTCAATGCTGTTCAACTGTTTGCACCTTGTCAGAGCTCTTCGTATGTGAAAGGTAGGACTGTTGACATCTGAAATCTGTTCTCCCAGGTGAGCGTCACGCAGGACAAGAAGAAAATCGAGAACATCTTCCAGGAGTACGGCGCCCTCATGGTGGAGATTCAAGACTGCCTGAAGTTCATCAACGAGGGCCTGGAGCAGCTAAGGCAGCACGGCATGCAGACGCTGAGCAGGGTCGGGGAGGGCAGGCCGAGGGTCGGCAGGGTGGCGGGGCTGGCAGCCGGAGACGGGGTGAGCGCCAGGGCCTTAGAGGCAAACAGTAAAGCGTCGGGGCTGATGCGCGGCTTCGCCATCGCCATGGATTTCTACTTCACCCAAAAGAAGGACGGTCAGAAGCTGAAGAAGGGCCTCGGGTCCAAGTTTGCGAAGAACATCCGCGAGGTGGCAGCGGAGATGGAGAACGGTTTGGACGAGCTCATGCAAACCAAGGAGTTGTTCAGCCGGTATGAGTGAGACGTTCTGCTGGGTCCTTTTCTTTTCTTTTCTTTGCATTCAGGGCTGCAGTTTTTGACCCATGTGGCATTTACACTGTAAAAACTCATGACACTAAACATCTGCTCACTAGTGGAGGAGTAAATAACTTTGTAAAGTTTGTAAAATTGTGATATTCAAGTTGAAAAGGACTGAAGGAATATTTGTTTGTCTTTATGTATTTCTTATGTTTTGGTGTATTTTTATGCACAATGGCAATTTTCTGGAAACAGACAATAAAGTAATATAATATAATATAATATAATATAATATAATATAAACCTGCACAAGCATGTGAAGGAAACTTTAACTAACTGTAATATTAAATACTCATATTTATTCATGATAGTACACTTACTGTGTATTTGTACTGTTGTAGGGACTGCAGATGGAAATTAGCTTATTGCTAAATCTGGTGCAAAGCATCTTTTTGTTCTCATCTGAGAATAACTAATGGTTTTTTTTTGCACATGGTCCCTGTCAAAAATAAACTCAATAAACTCAAACTTCGTTAGCATTCATCCAGCTGCAGAATTGGTTTGAGTTAGCCTGGTTGTTGCTAGCTAGTTTGTTAGCCTTGCTAGCTAGTGGACAGCTAGTAGCAGAGGAAACATAAATAATGTTACTGAATAGCCCGGATGGGCATTTGATTTTTGTTTTCATCACAGATCACTGAGGTGCTATAATCATATCACAAATACATTGTTGTGTTGATTCATGCTTTCCTTTATGTTGTGAAGGATTTTTCTCCTGCAGATGGATGTACCTCTCTGTTGATCCTTGAGAAACTCCTTAAGCATTATCTATACATTTGGACAGACATCTACTCTGTTTGTTTTGATAGATCATGACTCTATTCGCTCTGGGCTCAAACTTGATTGGACCTGGTCTTGGAGTTGATTTGGACTGGAAGGGTGGTCTTGATGACCACCCTTGTTGTGGATCTCTCATGTTGCTCTGTAAAGCACTTTGTGATTAACTTGTTTTGTTTAAGGCCCTTTTTCAATAAATATTTCTGAAAACCAAAGGTCAAGGATTATGCAAACATACACACGCTCATCCTTCCTGTCTGCTGGCTGATGTATGATACACAACAATATCATAAAATGCAGCAGAGGGTCAAAGACCTCGACCCGCTTGCTTGCCTCAGTGACCGTCTCATCCGAGCATCAGTCAACCACCAGAGGGCAGCCGGTTACATCACTTGGTTTTACACCTTGTGAACTACAATCAGGATGAGAATCAGTTTACTTGCCAGTGGCAATAAAAGTAGAAGAACGTGTCCTACTGACACGTGCACAGATACACATCGACAGCTAACATGGGTTTATAGTGCATATAATGACACATATTGTGCAGCCCAAATACAGCTCACACACAGTAGACAGTAGTAGACTACACAGAAGAGAAAGAAGAAGAGGAAAAACAGTCAAACATCTTAATCACTCGAGCCAAAACCCAACAGAAAGCTTCTTATTTAATTATTTAATTAGAGACATTTTGTTATGAGTGGAAATTGTAGAAGATTATTAATAACATATGGTGTGAGCCCAAACATTCAGATGGACGGAATGCCTTTTAGAAAAACAGACGCGGAAGTATATGTTCGCTGTTGTAGACCAAGTGGTTTTTGGTATTCACCTGCATTCACATCACAAACCCGCTTCAACCGTCAATGTTTACATTTTGCATTTGACCTACATTCGACGTAGGGCGATACTACGTATGTCAGCACAACGCACTACTTTGTGAGACGTATAAGTCTATACGTGTAGCCTATTAAAAGTAAGACTTCAGCGGAGTGATACAGGGATGTGCGTTAATTGAGGGATTAGTGTAGCCCGACTGGAAGGAGCGTTGGCTTGTAAAGTGTGAAATACTTTCCCTAAAGGCAAACTCCTCTCACCCGAGCTGCTAATGCGACAAAACAAACATACCCACCATGTGATAGGGCGGAAGGATACTCGTGCGGTTATTCGGTCCTATATATATACTCGTGGTATTGTGCAAGCTCGTCCTTCGTTCCCACAACACTGGAAGTTTAATGAGTAACGAGTTAGCAGCTCTCCCGCTCAAAATGGCAGTTTAGCGGCGTGCGGCGGCTAACCTTGCAGCGGCAAAAACCCGGCAGTGCAACGGCTAAGTGCACTGGCTCTTGCTGGCAAAATGGCGTAAGTACATTCAACTGACATTTCTCCTCTTTGACTGTTTCGTTCTATGTTTTTGTTCGGCGCCATGTCAACTGAACCGGCTGGTGATTCGTTAAAGTTAACTAACCTGTTGAGTCTGGTTTGGCTCACTAAATAGCATTTATAGTAGTCAAGAACACGGGGAAAGTCAAACTATCTCGGGGTGTAGCAGTGCTAGCTTGGGATCAGTGTCTGTCAACCTGAAATTGACAGTTAATCAAAATGTAGTCTCAGCCAGGGGTAATGTTATTGAGACAGCTGGTACTATTTGTGATGAATTAGCGATGCTTGTACTACCGGCTGCCTCGGTGGGTACCTTTTTTAAAGGACCACGTTAAATCCTATGGGTTAGGTCGTACGGGATGATAACGTAGTTGAGCAGTTATGTAACAACGTAAATATTGTATTGTGTGTAACGTTATTCAACACTGACAACGTGGCGCATCCAAAATGGCGCGCAGCGTCCTCTCGCTCGGCCTTTCGTGACAGATGGTTGTGTTTTGTGAAAATGGCGGTTGCCCTCCCCCATCCGCCTGGTGAATCACTGAGTGGGCGGAGTTACCGGCAAAGCATGACCAAATTAGGAAATGTTATCCCCGGTGGAGGGCGGGCAGTTGACGTCACCGCTGTTAAGACTTGCCATGGAAGGGATCAGCCAAAAATAGCTTTCTGGTTAACACATTAACTATGTTACTGGAAAGTGGATAATTAATAGAACTAAAGCGCTTTTTTTACCGAGTGGCGAGTAGAAATGAGATCATTATCAAGAGTAAACATTTCACTGATAATATCGCGAGAAAATGTCTCATTTTTTCAGGAAGTGCAGAAACTATATGGGGTTTTACATACATACAGAAAAGGTACTTTAGGCTGATATCTGGTCAAATGGCACACAGGATCTTCACAGTATATTTTAATGTATAGGACACCTTCATATGGCAGAACATTATTCTGGACAGCTTCCTTAGAGTAGTTGGCTCTTTGTTGTCCCGAGGGGAAATGGCAGTTATGTAGCAGTACTGAACGAGAGAGGCACATATCACTATATAATAAACAAATTTAAGGGCTGTATAAAAACTGTATTAAAAACATCTTCAAAAGAAATATACAAGTAGTGCAATAAATAATAACTACTTAATTTGTGTTTTTGTTGAGGGACATTGCAAAGATCACTTTTCTCTTATGACTCCCAAAATATTATGGAATGTGTAACCTCCTACATTGAGGTTGTGGATAATTTCTTATTCCACCCCATAACTTACCTTGCTTTTCTCCATCTTCCCTTTCCCTCCCGCCCAGGTCTCTCACGGCAACCACCCTCAGCTTTGCTGCCGTCGACAGCAGTACCGAACCGCTGGACTTGCTAACGTCGTCAGACTCTCCCTTGTCTTTATTCACCCGTTCACGGCTACCACTGACCAGCAGAAGCAGACATGGCTCTGAGCTCCCAGCTGGCCTTGGACGTGGAGGCCCTGTTCTTAGGTTGGTGTTGTGACCAAAGCACTATAAACACACCCATAGTAGAAGACTGACCAGAGCAGGAAACTCTCCAGTCAAATAGCAACGTGTCTGAAGAAATTTGGCACACACATTTTATTATTTGACCTGACAACAAAAGTGTAAAATAGATCTGAGTAATGTGCTTTTCCCAAATTTGGCTGGTTTACTCTACTAGAGTTGGAGTTAGTCTCAGTTAGTCTCAAGGACAAAAGGCAAATGAACTAATTTACATCCTTTAACAGCTCCTGATGTTACCTCTGATAACTACACCAAGTATACGTTTAGCACCATGCAGCCTGGCCGGAATTGGCAGGAGTCTGATCAGTAGCCCAAAAAACATGAAATGCTCGTCCCATTAAGAATTGAATGTTGACTAGTTGAGTTGCACACATAAGAAGTGATAAGAGGAAGAAATAAATAAATTGTGTAGGCTAAACAATTTAATAAAACCTGTAAAATGACCTGAAGTCCCATTGAGTCTCGACTAAAAGGCCTCGTCCTTCTCACAGGGCACTCGTTTCTGATGGCTGACCCCATGGGGCCCCTTCTGGACCAAGATGAAGAGGAAGCTCTCTCTCCCTCCTCCTTAGAGGGGAGCGTACCAGCTTCGCCTCCCCTCTCTTTCTCCTCCCCGTCTCCTTACGAGTCCTTGTCATCCTCCCCGCTCTCCTCTGCCTCCCCACCCCCCTCCCCTCCGCCCAACTACTCCTCCTTCCTGGGAACCAAGGCCGGGACGCACTCGCTGTCCTTCCCACTGCTGGACTCCGACGATCTGCTCGACGCCCACGTTGGAGCAGACGGCGGCACACGTGAGTTCAGTTTTATTAAAAATCTGCACTAAATTAAACACAGATGCTGACGGAAAATGTAAATCGCCAAAAGAAATCTACAATTTGCAACACGACTGTTTTGGATTAGAGAAACGGCATGAAAACAAAACGAGGACAACCGCACGATGAAGGAAAAATTCAAGAGGCAAAATTGAATAGTAATAGTGAGTACGGGGTAGTTGGCATGCCACAAACATGGAAGGTGGAAAATTCCTTTACTAGTTTCGGGTTGGTCTTGAAGTGGTGAATGTTAATTGCTTGCAGGCGAGCAGTAAATGTTGAAGTGGCGGTTTTGTGTCGGCTCGTTTTCCCTGCAGGCAGCGTCTCATTGATGGCAGATTTATGGCAGATTTATGGCGTGCTTACAGTCACATGTTGTTTACAAGGTGCAGGTCTCCGCCAGGCCTGAATGTTTGGGAGATGACTTTGTTAATGCATAGGGCTTGAAAAGTGGAAACCTGATGCATCAGGATAAATTCACCTCTATACTGGTACCTGCTCGCCCCTGATGGAGATGTTTGGCCCAAAGTGGTAATAACATTTTCCTACAGTCAAATTTTAAAACGTTAAACCAAAATCGTGAGTATCAGAACGTGGACCGTGAAAATAACTCAATGAAATGTAGGAAGTCTGAAGGACCAGAAAGGCATGAGCAGAATGAGTAGGTGTGGTGGGCGTTGCAAGTTCACTGGCGTCGGATCTGCTTTGTGTGTAAGGATAATTATGGGAGACTTGCTCAAACTGGTCTAGTGTAACGTGTCGCTTCACTATGGCGGCTATGTCTGTGTTGAAATGTCTCAGGGTGAAGCTCATCGCGGCTGCAGGTGAATTATTTTGTAGGGCTTTTGAAGTTTTTGAAAGATTTTATATTGTGGTGTTGAAGGAGATCCACTGAAAAACAAGTAAAGCAGACTGACACAGAACAAAATGCATTTATTCAATTTGACATTTTTATTTGTTTATCTCAGTAGCACGTTGCTTAGTTTAAAAAAATATTAATAACTAAATCCTCTGTCAGCAGAGGATGCTTTTTCAGGCATGGACTGGATGTCGGAGAAAATCGACCTGAGCGACTTTGACCTGGAGTCCCTAATCAGCTCCTGTGCCTCCGATGAGCCTCCCAGCTCCCCGGAGGAGCTCCTGGCCTCCCTCGACCCCCACATGGATCTGGCTCTCGACTCCTTCGACGCCCCGGCCACGCACAACGTCCTGGCCCTGCAACTGCAAGACCTCCCCTCTCTCCCTCTGGAGCTCCCTCTGTCCGAGGCAGCCGAGGTCGGGTCGTCAGAAATGACTCCCGCAGAAGAAGAAGAAGAAGAGGAGGATGTTGTTGTGAAGTCTGAGCCTCCCTCGCCGTCCCCCCCGTCTCCAGCAGACACCCTGGAGCTGGGCAGCGAAGTGGACGTCTTGGATGTGGACAAGACGGCCCCGACTCTCACCGCCACCATCATCCCAGATGCCAGTGGAAGCATCCAGACCACCACCCCCTTTATGGTCTCTCTCCCCTCCGGCCAAGTAATGGTGGTCCTCGCCCCCAAGGACGAGACCCCCCTCGTCGCTCTCCCCAGCCCAGCCGTGAGAACCTCCCCCCCGTCCAGCGATAGCGACAGCGACTCTGGCATCGAGTCGGTAGGAGGCTCGCCCCCTCGCCTCCCCTCTTCTCCCCCCACCGCCTCAGCTGGTTCCTCCAGGACCAAACCCTACTCCAAACCGGAGCCCAGTACTACCGCCGCCACCGCCCCCTCGCCCAAGGTCAAATCTGTTTCAGGCGCTCCCAAGGTGGTGGAGAAGAAACTCAAGAAGATGGAGCAGAACAAGACGGCGGCCACCCGCTACAGGCAGAAGAAACGTGTGGAGCAGGACGTGCTGAACGGCGAGTGCGCTGAGCTGGAGAAGAGGAACCACGAGCTGGCCGAGAAGGCCGAGTCCATCAGCAGAGAGATCCAGTATCTCAAGGACCTGATGGAGGAAGTCCGTAACGCCAAGCACCGGCGCAGCAAGACCAGCTCAGTGGCCTAGGACCGGAAACCAGAATGTGTGTAGCGCAGTGAGCCGTTACAAAACGAGGTGGTTGTTTCTAGCGTCCACACTAGCACGGCAGAGAGATCAGCCTTGGAAGGAGATGAATCGATAGGAACGAAGAAGAGCGTAATGCTAGGGTGGATGGATGAAACGAGGAAATGCTAGGATGGAGCGAGTAACGAGACTAGGAAGGTTGAGGACGCCGTTAGCCTAGCGGAGAGGGGGGGGGGCTGGGAGGGCGTCAGTGGAAGCATCTGTACATGCTGGTCTCTCAGCACCCCGGTAGGTCCTCCTCACACCGACGTGCAGGGTGTCATCGCGTCCGTGTAGACTAGGCATGCAGAATATGAGTTGTCGTATCTCCCGGTAGTAGTGTAGACTAGAGATATTCCCTCAGATTATGACCACACTCCTAGCATCAGCCAATGGCCACACACCCCCTCCCCCCAGTTCACCCTTCATGATAACTCCTATTTACCCCCCTCAACACCCCCTTACCCCCCCGTCACCCCATTTCAGTCTTCCTCTAAGCAGCTTCAAGTCCAGAAAGGGGCCTCAACTATTTATGAATTGATGTTACACTGAACTGTCGACTGTCTGTATATATACTTCCTGTCCCTGCTTCACCTTGGTGGTTTTTATTTAATGCTGCATTAAACCCGTCTTGAGTAGTTGCTTTTCTCTTAGCACTGTTTGGCTTGTATAAATGCTTTGCTTTTCTATTAAATATCTATCAATGCTCTATATGACATGTCTGTGTTTTTATCTGAACGAAGAGGAACCATGGATGTGGACTTCATCACTACACGTAGATATTTTCAGACATTTAGTAATACATTTCTGCAAGTATAAAAGTAGTAAAACATACGATCAGATAAACTTGCACACCTCCTTCCTGTTTTGCGCAACACCACACACGTGTTCAGTGTAAGTCCTGGTATGCTGTAGTAACTGCTAAATTAAGTGTGAGTTAAATCCTTACAAAGTAAAAGCCCAAACCTGGTAATGAAAGTACTAAAGCTTGTAGCAACTGGTAACCGAGCTGCCAGATAATAGATTTACTTAATCAAATATAATCAATATTTCTCTAAATTTGGCAAATAATTTCATAAATTGCAGTATAATATAATACTGCATTAACCAGCATTTATAAGAATTAAACTAATGTTATAACTGGTTACTACATTCAATTAATCAAATTATTACCTCAGTTAATGTTAGCTGCCTTATAAAGTAACTAGTTTATGTGATTACTTCCTGGAATTTATTACATGAACAGCTTTTATTACATGTTCAGCCTATTTGGAGTTTCCTTCCCATAATGCAGTGCTAAATAAAAAGACCTCCAGCTGGTGATCACTGAACAAATGAATTTATCAGTAAACTTGTATCCAGACGGTTTTACTCTCGACCCCGTAGCCGCCCTTCCCTGGAAACGAGTTGAAACCAGTCGGCCTCGGCTGAAGGTTTCATTCCTGCGCTGGCCTCGGGCCGCCGCAGAAACAGACGCTTTCTCAGGATGTGAGAGGAGGAGGAAGAGGAGGAAGAGGAGGAGGGGGAGGAAGAGAGACAGCTGGGCTAGTGTTTTAGGGGAAGGTTTCTGCTTCTGAAACCAGACTGTCTGTGTGTAGCAGGTGTGTGTCGGCTTCAATACCACAGACATGTTTCTGTCAGGCTGTGTGTGTGTGTGTGTGTGTGTGTGAGAGAGTTTCAGTGGCTAAAATTACTGGTGAGAGAAAGATTATTGCATACTGTGTGTGTGTGTGTGTGTGTGTGTGTGTATAGCAGGTGTGTGTCGGCGGGGGTGAAGAGCACCTTCAATACTACAGACATGTTTCTGTCAGGCAGTGTGTGTGTGTGCTCATGGTAAGTGTGTGTGTTTATGGTAGGTGTGTGTGTGTGTGTGTTTATGGTAGGTGTGTGTGGCTAAAATTACTGGTGAGAGAAAGATTATTGCATTTTGTGTGTGTGTGTGTGTGTGTGTGTGTGTGTGTAGCAGCTCAATGTGCTGACTCATGTCAAGCAGCTGTGTAAATTTAGCCTCGGCAGTAAAACGCCGTAAGCGCGCGCACACACACACACACACACACACACACACACACACACCCCTCCCATGGTTTCCACGGTAGTGAGGCCTTGCCCTCCTGACCAGGCTCAGATAAGAACCACTACAGAGGCAGACTGATCTGATCCTGGATCAGCCGCAGCACCGTGATGTCTTTAATAATGAAGTACTAGAATAAAATAAATAATTGTTTGTTACTGTAGTTTGTTTGGTTTATAACTCACATCTGTGTTTGTGATAGTTGTGATTCATGTCAGTAAAGCAACTGAATTCTGTTGAGACGAGGAGGCAGAAGAAGAAGAAGTTCAGCATGACAGCAGAAATATGTAAAAAGTGTCAATAGAGGAACAAAAATTAATAAATAATATGAAACTTTATTTGACCTTTCAGAAAAAAACATGCAGCGCAAAGTTCTTAAATATTAATTAAAAAATAATAAATAATAATAATTAAATTATTAAAAGGACAAATAAGAAAATAAAAGTCAGGCACAATTAGAGAAAATAGAAAAAAATAAAGTGTACAGTCAAATGGTAAACGTGCAGAGTGCTAGGTAAGAGCTCAAACAGCTTGAACAGGTGTGTTTTCAGCAGCCCCCCCCCTGGGTGAGGTGGGCGGGGCTACGAGCTTCCAGGAAGCAGTAGAGGACCTGAGGCCACGTGCAGGAGCATTAAACAGCAGGGGGGGGGGGGTTTCATCTACCAGTACAAGGACCTTCAAGTGAGTTCTGGAGGGACGTGTCTTCTTCTGCTTCTCCTCCCTTCAGGTCTGGTTAGCAGTAGGATAAGTTGTCGACTAGGAATGGCCGCCACTCAGCTGTAACTATAGCAACAGACCTCCAGTGTGGACGTGTTGCTCACCTGTCAGCTGACCGAGGCCTCAGACACACGAGAGGAGCCAGTGATACTCTCTCAGCCTCACTGTAGTGTCCCTCACTGTGGTGTTCCTCACTGTGGTGTTCTTCACTGTGGTGTTCTTCACTGTGGTGTTCCTCACTGTAGTGTCCCTCACTGTGGTGTCCCTCACTGTGGTGTTCCTCACTGTGGTGTCCTTCACTGTGGTGTTCCTCACTGTGGTGTCCCTCACTATGGTGTTCCTCACTGTGGTGTCCCTCACTGTGGTGTCCTTCACTGTGGTGTTCTTCACTGTGGTGTTCCTCACTGTGGTGTTCTTCACTGTGGTGTCCTTCACTGTGGTGTTCTTCACTATGGTGTTCCTCACTGTGGTGTTCTTCACTGTGGTGTCCTTCACTGTGGTGTTCCTCACTGTGGTGTTCCTCACTGTGGTGTTCTTCACTGTAGTGTTCCTCACTGTAGTGTCCCTCACTGTGGTGTTCCTCACTGTAGTGTCCCTCACTGTGGTGTTCTTCACTGTGGTGTTCCTCACTGTGGTGTTCTTCACTGTGGTGTTCCTCACTGTGGTGTTCTTCACTGCTCTTCCCAGAGATCACCTGTCAATCAAACAGTGTGTCCAGTACTGTGACGTCTTCCTCCTCTGATTTCCTGTTGATGGAGTTTGAGTTCCTGTAGGTGGCGCTCTTCTCTCTGTCTGTTCAGCCACAGTGGCTATCGCTGCTCATGCTAACTACCCAGTTCTTCTCCTGTTGAAACGTAAAACACATCACTTCCTGTCTCCAGAGGGTTTCTCCCGGTAAAGACCAACCTGACTCCGGGAACCTGTTGATCACTGTTGTTGTTTATTGATCATTTATTGATGTGAAGATGCTGCAGACTGTTACTTCATGTTTTCTACTGTCATTAGAAAAACAACACAATCTGTCCAGTCATTGAATTTGCGCTTTAAATCATCTGGTTGCTTTTTTTTTGTTGTTGTTGCAAATGGTGGATTTCTTCTAATGGGGTGGAGGTGGAGGAGAGGGTGGAGGTGGAGGAGAGGGTGGAGTGGAGGAGAGGGTGGAGGTGGAGGTGGAGGAGAGGGTGGAGTGGAGGAGAGGGTGGAGTGGAGGAGAGGGTGGGGCGTCGCCGAGGAAACCGCCGGCAGGATTCCCGTCTTGTGGCATTCCTCAGTAATCAGGACCAGAATGCTTTCAGAAATGCACGTTTCCTCTCACAATAAGATGAAGGCAGTGAATAGTGTGTGTGTTTGTGTGAGTGTGTGTGTGAGTGTGTGTGAGTGTGTGTGAGTGAGTGTGTGAGTGTGTGTGTGTGTGTGTTTGTGTGAGTGTGTGTGAGTGTGTGTTTGTGTGAGTGTGTGTGTGAGTGAGTGTGTGTTTGTGTGTGTGTGTGTGAGTGAGTGTGTGTTTGTGTGAGTGTGAGTGTGTGTTTGTGTGAGTGAGTGTGTGTGTGAGTGTGTGTTTGTGTGAGTGTGTTTGTGTGTGTGTGAGTGAGTGTGTGTTTGTGTGTGTGTGTGAGAGTGAGTGTGAGTGTGTTTGTGTGAGTGAGTGTGTGTGTGTTTTTGTGAGTGTGTGTGTGTGTGTGTGTGAGTTTGTGTGTGTGTCTGTGAGTTTGTGTGTGTGAGTGTGTGTGAGAGTGAGTGTGTGTTTGTGTGAGTGAGTGTTTGTGTGAGTGTGTGTTTGTGTGTGTGTGAGTGTGTGTTTGTGTGAGTGAGTGTGTGTTTGTGTGAATGTGTGTGTGAGTGTGTGTGTGTGAGTGAGTGAGTGTGTGTTTGTGTGAGTGAGTGTGTGTGTGTGAGTTTGTGTGTGTGAGTGTGTGTGAGAGTGAGTGTGTGTGAGTGTGTGTGAGTGAGTGAGTGTGTGTTTGTGTGAGTGAGTGTGTGTGTGTGAGTTTGTGTGTGTGAGTTTGTGTGAGTGTGTTTGTGTGTGTGTGAGTGAGTGTGTGTTTGTGTGTGTGTGTGTGTGTGTTTGTGTGAGTGAGTGTGTGTGTGTTTTTGTGAGTGTGTGTGTGTGTGTGTGAGTTTGTGTGTGTGTCTGTGTGAGTTTGTGTTTGTGTGTGTGTGTGAGAGTGACACACATGCAGGTTTGTCGTCATGAAGCTGTTTGGTGTTTGAGGGGAAATCACCGTTTAGTTCCTGTGAAGTGAGAAAAGCTTTTTTAGACAGCGAGAGTTTCTCAGGAAACCATCTCACACCTCTACAGCAGTTCTGCTTTCAATGGAAATATCAGTTCAGTAGACTGGAAACAAAGCGATGGAAACAAAAGTTAAAGTTCATTCAGACGATCTGCAGTCATCTTTATTAATATTACACGACTTCTGGCGTCCGGCTCACCGAGGGGACCTGAACAGACGCTGTGAGGCCTGGCACTGTTCAAGGATCTAGTCCAGGATCTAGTCCAGGATCTAGTCCAGGCTGGCCTTGGGTACATTATATGGTAGCAGCCTTGAGACCTGACAGTGTAAACTATCTTTAGACTAATGCTGCGTTCAAGTCATATCGGGAGAACAGGCTTTCTGAATTTAAAATCAATCATAGACAAGCTGCTCGCTCATATATGGCACGGTGCCTCACAGCAAGAAGGTCCTGGGTTCGATTCCCGCCTGGGGTGGTGGTGAGTCTGGGGTGCCCAGGTGGGTTATCTCCCAGGTGGGTTATCTCCCAGGTGGGTTATCTCCCGGGCCTTTCTGTGTGGAGTTTGCATGTTCTCCCCGTGTTCACTTGGATTTCCTTCTGGAAAGAACCCCGTCTAAAAACATGCAATATCCAGTCGGCTGTCCGTGACGAGACGGTGACATAAACACCTGGACCTGGTCTAGTAACACCTGGACCTGGTCTAGTAACACCTGGACCTGGTCCCCGGGCGTGGCAATGTTGCAATTAAAGTCGTTCTTCTATTTACGGTAAATCCGATGTGACTTGAACGCAGCGTGAGGCTCCTGGTTTGTAGTCATGCAGCAGCACTTGGGAAAAGTGGGACTGGAGGTCATTGACCCCTGTGATTCCACATGAGCCATTTAACTTGATCAATTGATTGATTATTTGATTGGATGCTTGATTGATCAGTTAATTAGCATTTAATCTGAGGATTAAATTGTAGTCCTAATTGTAATTCAAAATCATTTTCTTTTCTTTTATTGCAAATTGGATTCATTCATTAGCTTGTTGCTTTGTTTTTGTTTTTTATTAATTCTTCATTTAAAAGAGTTTCCTCAACTATTGATTAGGTGTGGTGGGTCACCCTGCTAACCCTGAAGGACGTCCTTAGTCTGTTTCAGTGGAGAGTTTTAGTGTCCCATGAGAATAAAAACACTGAATATTTTTTTGGTTTGAAAATGGTTCAAATATTGACCGTCGGCGACCTCAGCAGTAAAAGTAACAGGATTTTCCAGAAGGAAAGAAGTCGTCCTGTCAGTCAGATGGAGAATAGCTGCAGGCGTCACAGCAGCAGCATGAAGGCCTGACCACGTCAGCAGCACTCACACGGATGTCACAGGACACACACACACACACACACACTCACACACACACACACACACACACACACACACACACACACACACACACACACTCACTCACTCACTCACTCACACACACACACACACACACACACACACACACACACACACTCACACACTCATAAACTCACTAGGCTTTTACTGCCCTGTCATCCAGCTGAAGTCAACACAAGTCTGAACGTCGTGTTGAGTTAGAATCAAATTTATTGAACCACTGGAGCAGGTGGGGCGTTCAGGGCCTTGCTCAAGGAAACCCCAGATTCACCTTATTATATTATACATAACTCATTATACTATATATATTATTGAGCTGACATGTTTGTTAAAGGTCTCTTTTACCTCGCTGACACAAATTGGCTATAATTTCTCTTTTATTCTCAGTTTTTCTCTAATCTTTCTATTTTTTCTCCTTTTTCCTATTTGTTTCTATCATTTTTTCTATAATTGTAAATGTGTTTGCTGGTTCATTGGTTTGTTAGCATGACCTCATTCTTAACAGTCCCTGTCTGTTATTGGACGCTTGCTGGTTGGCTTCCTTGTGAGAAAGACAGGAGTGATATATCAGGTGATCGTATCGCCTTTGTTGATACGATTTGGTTTCTGAACTGCTGAGCGGGTTGTTCCAAGCCAGGAGGCATTTAGTTGTTGAAATCAATGACAATATATGATGTGTGTGTGTGTGTGTGTTCTTTCACTCTGCAAATAAACTAAAATAAAACCACAAAACTGTGTGAACTCCCCGAGGAGCTGAGCTGATTAACGAGGTCGTGGGAGCCATAATTACTCCCAGAAAGTAGGACGACGCCTCCATTCACTCTCTGTCCCGTTCATGTGAGGTGGATTATGGTTGGAGTGGCGTTGACTCAACTAACCACACGGAAGAGATCAACTTCCCCCTTTCTGCCCTAATCTAACTCATCAGGACTCATCTGGTTCGGCTGGATTGTGACAGGGCAAGGAGACAGAGCTGGTGTGTGTGTGTGTGTGTGTGTGTGTGTGTGTGTGTGTGTACGTGTGTACGTGTGTATGTGGGTGTGGGTGTTATGTGGGTGTGGACAGAGTCATTTCAGGTCATAGTAACTGGAGTGCTATTAGAGGCTCTGTTGACACTTCACAGTAAAGGGAAGTTGGTAAACTGAGAACAAGTCACTGATATGAGGGAAGTCGACTCCCTTGACCGGGAAATCAGATATATTTCTTTAGAAATTAAAATAATGCGTATTATATAATGCGTAAGCTCAACGTATTGGGCTTTGTGTGTCGGGTCGGCTAAGTAAAATGTATGAGGTGTTTTAGTGGCAATGGCGTTTTATTTGAATGATCACAACTATCTTCTCTGTCTGTTGAGTTCGTGTCCACCAACACATCTACAGAAGTATAAGCCATTTATGTATTTATTTTTTACTGGTGGGTAATCCGTTTCTCCTCTCTTTAGCTCTTAGGCGACCCCTGGTGTCGCTTCTTTAAACTACAACCAAAGATTTAGTATAAAGCAGAAGAATCACTCAATAGTAAAAAAAGGAAATATGGAGACTCGGGAAGGGCCGTCCTGTAGGCAAGAAAGGTATTTCGTAGAAACAAAGTATTAACTCGTGCGCACAACATGTTAACTTGCACGCGAGCATGACCAGAATGCCAACAGATATACAATTAAAATAATAGTAATAATGTAATAAGTTATAGAGCCACCAACGCCTTGTCGGAGAGGTGTTGACCGATACAAATCCTTGCTCTAACACACTTCAGTCTTCTCCCCCCCGTAACTTTAGTCTGAAGAAAAAGTTAAGAAAGGTTTATTCATAAAAATAGTTCTTAAGTATTTTGTTGTCTTTCTGCGTATATTGCTTCTTAAGGAAAACCTTACAAATAAATGGGATTATTGAAAGCAAAGTTCTCCATTTTATTCTTATTTATTTCTCAAGTTTAAGATAATAATTTTTCTCTTGTCTTAAAATTGTTACAGTGAAAAGGTCAGCCTCCAAATTATTCCATTTAAACCAGCCCCCCCTTTTATGTTTGTTTATATTTATTATTGCTAATAAACCAAGAAAAGTTCGTAAGAGATTAGACTAATCTAAAATATTGGGGAATTCAAAAGGCTTCTCAAGAATTTCCTAAAATTTCTTCTTAAATAATTTCTTAAAATGTGTCTTAAGAGCACTTTTGTAAATGGTCTGCTTGTTTCTCCCTCCGCACTTCGAGTCGGTGTTTGGTACCGGAAACAGACGCAGAGTGAGAGTTCTTACACTTTTTCTTAGATGTCGTGTCTACGTCATCACGTCACTTCCGAAACATGAACGCTCCAATGTGTCAGACTTGAGTATGATACAGACACTGAGCGCAATTACAGTATTTATCGCCGTGTGTGTTTATGTGACTCTTCATTACGAGCCGAGAGAAATAGCGAACAGGTCGGTTTGGGTCCTGCGTCCTGCTTATGCTGTTTACAAGGGTTTTGATCAGAAGGTAGGTTAGCCTAACAGGGTGTTTTTCCTCCACCCATCCCGCATACCAGGTGATTCTAATGAGCACAACTCTTCATCTTGGTAAGAGCCAGGTTGGAGCAAATACGTGGTTAGGATTTATACTTTCTGAAGCTTTACTTTCTACTTTTTACCACCCCTGCTAACGCCTAACGTGTTAGCTAACCATTAGCCCGGCGCGTGACGTCTTCTCTTGAATGAAAGTCACACAGAACAAAACTTTCTTGTTCATGTGGCCGTTTTAATCACAGACATACATACAACCCCCAAACCATGGTTCCTACCTACGTCATGAAGTCATGAATTTAAAAAAAAAAGTAAATGTCACGGAAATTCGGTTGATTTGTGCTCAACGTTACCAGATAGAAGTCTTTACTAGCGAGTGGTTTAACGTTAACGTTACTAGTTGACTGATAAGCGCCGTTTCTCTTCACTAATGGCGCTGTAGTAGTTGATGTAGTTGATGTAGGTCTCTAGATGCTCGTGAAATTCAGAGACTTGCCATACAAACGTGTGTTCGCTGCCGGGAAAACATCCCGAGCAGATGCGCTGGAACACATTTAGACCGGAAGTCGAGTACAATCGAATGTAGCCAGAAATAAGACCTGGGACATTCACATCACATGACAATCACATGACATATTCAACGGGAAAAAAGTGACTTTTGCCACACAGACTGGCAAATATTGGTCATGGAATAGTCTTGGTGTAGAAGCCTCACAGAACATCACAAAACCTTTAGAGTCGTTAGGATCCACATGTACATATTCCAGTCAAATGTCAAGTTCTGTTAAAATTTGCAATGACCGATGGCATACGAGGAGAATACTCCTCAGTCACAAAAATGAAGTGAAAATCCCACGTTTAGCCGCCGCCTCCACCCCCTCCACCCCCTCCCCTCCCTGCCCAACAGGATGTCCTCAGCTCTTCCTCGCCACGTCATCTGGGAGTCGGAGGAGCTGGTGGCCTACCTCCACCCCCGACCCTGGACCCCGGGCACGGCCGTCCTGGAGCGGCGGACCCCCGGGGCCCCGGGAGGCAGCGTCTTCCACCTGGGGCAGCGGGAGTACCTGGCCATGCTGAGGGGGGCCAGGGTCGTGGGGGAGCTGCTGAGTGACAGGCTGGGTGTCCGGAGGTGTGCCCTGGTCACCCGACCCCGCAGAGACAGACCAGCTCAGGTGAGACGTCCTCTGACGTTCTCTGGACTTGTTCTAGACTGGTTGGCTGCAGGGTTGTAGGGCCAATGTGGGGTTTCAACGGCCCATACTGATATTGGATTGAAGCTGCTGATGGCCCAGAGTCAGCATCTTTCATTTTGAACATTTTCATTCTGAAAATTTTCAAAAATTCCAAATATTCAGTATTTTCTTCCCAGAATTGTCAGAATGAAAAAGCCTCTGCAGCAGCATGTAGATCACGGATCACAGATCGCCACCTGCATTACATCAGCAGTCAATAAAATTGATTGACTGATACCTGTTTTTATTGAAAGGCCAATATCAATATGAGATTCTTGCCGTGCTAACCACTGAGCCGCGGTGACATCATATACGTCATCAGTATTATTCCCCGGTTGTTTTTCCTTCGTGTTTAAATCAGCAAATGTAAAAAAAAATCATGATCTGGTTCTATTAATAACTTCTATTAATAACTACAATGGAGAGCAGCAAAACACATTTATTTATTTAAATGTCACAGAAAATCACTTTCAGTCTGGTTGTTGTTGTTGTCTGCAGATCAGCGTCCTCCCCCTGCACGGCCTGGACGCTGAGTGGCGCCCTCACCTGGCGGGAGAGGAGGAGCACACCCCCCACGACCCGGGCTACTGCACCTCCAAGAGCGGCCCCCGCTGGACTGAGTCCCGCCTGGCAGAAGTCCAGACCAGGATCCGGGCCGGGCTGCCGGTCCCCGCGGCCCCGCCAGACCTCACCTTCCTGGGGGACGACCCCGCTCACCCCGGCCTGTTCTCACGCATCGTCCGCGGGGAGGAGCAGCAGTGGCGGGTGTGGGAGGACGAGGGTCACGTGGCCTTCCTCACTCCTTTCCCCAACTCCCCCGGCCTCACCGTGATGGTCCCACGCCGACCTTTGACCTCTGATATATTCAGACTAGAAGAGGGGGATTATGAGGGGCTGGTGCTGGCGGCCCAGAAGGTGTCGAGGCTTCTGGAGGAGGGGTTGGGTGCCTGGGGGGTGGGGCTAATCTTTGAGGGCTTTGAGATCGACTATGCCCACGCCAAGTTGATACCACTGCTTCCACCCCCGTCGCCGGGGGGAGGGGACGCCATCGCTGACCCCCCTCCTGCCCAGTTTTACCCCACCTACCCTGGGTACGTGTCCTCAGAAGACGGGCCTGAGGCCGGCCCGGACAGTCTGAAGGAGTTACACACCAGAATCACTCAGCGTTAAAAAATACTAATTCCTAGTTATGTGCTAAACACGGTCTCAAAATTATTATTATAATAATAATAACAATAGTTTTTTGTACTTTGAGTCTCTTGTTATTTTTGCACAAGGTTTCTCTGCTGGTTTGGAAAGAAACGAGAAATGGAAAATTAGTTTGATCACCTGAAGTGCTTGAAAAGTTTTAGAGTGATACAAAAAGAAAAATAATCTAGTCAGTATTACACATTTTCTTACATGTCATTTTACACACTGGTGTTTGTTGTCAAGAAGGTGTAGAAGGTGTAGAAGGTGTAGAAGGATGTGGAAGGATGTGGCCCAGTCAACCAGCTGCTGTCATCATATCCCCAAAATCCCCAAAAGTTCAGGGAAGCACTTCCACTTTGTTAAAAAATGGAAAATGTTTAGGAACCTTGTTTGTGACTTTGTTACCGTGTGAACCAATACTACAATACTTATATCCTATTGCTATTGATTTTCGTACTCTGTGAACCTCCAGACTCAAACTCACCTAGATTGTGTCTCTTTGTACTGAGGAGAACAGAAACAAACAAATCATTAAAAACCAGCGATGCCTTGAGAATAAAGGCAATATTCTGAATTGTGTTTCTACCAAACCGAGACGCTTATTTTACTTTTTTTAATTCACTGATAAACACTTTTATTTTTCAGTGTAAAAGGAAATTTATTTCATAATGCAAATATGAAATGCAAAACAACAAAGCATACTATGCAGAAATACACAATCCTGACCTGTTACATACTGTATTTTAACATATGGGAAACATTCATTTTATAAAACTTGGATCAAAATAAAGACTTATTTCATATCTCTTGCCTCAGACTGGAATTCCCCGCTACTCTTGTGTAGACGGATCATATAGATGTGTATGTTTTACTGTGATTTACAGTTGAAGGGCTTAACAAACACTACATATAAACACAGGCATAAGTTACCTACTGTACCACACTTGGTTGTAATATATTTGAGTTACATTTCTCAGCTTCATTCAGTTTCATCTCTTCATCTCTAGTTTCCCGCTCAGTGACAAACAAGCTGTTCCCTCCTCACCTCACCTGCGTGCCGACTCACTACCCTGCTGCTAATTGGTCCCACGGTGTTTTGGTTATGAGGCTTAATGAATGACCGGCTAAGTGTTTAATTAGTGCTCTATGAACAAGACATGGCCCGAGGCTTCCTGGAGCCGGTTGCCATGGGCGACGTAAAGAACAGACTCAACTAGGGGCCCTTTTGTCTAAATCACAAATGGCCTGGACAGGTCCATGTAAGAAGGTAACGAGAGTTGTCGCGTCGCTCTTCAGTGGAAGAACTGGACGCGCAGGTTATTTTGGAGTCACGCGTTCGAGGCCCCGCCCACAACAGCACCGGTCCATGCTCTCCATCTTGGTGATGTAGAGGAGGGGCTCGATGCTGCTGCTCAGATCCATGATGGAGAACACGCTGACGCTGATCTGGCAGCGGAACTCCACGAACGAGTAGTAGGACACGAAGGGCATGAGCGCCACGGGCGGCAGGTAGTTGCCCACGATGATGGCCAGGATGATCAGCACCATCTTGAAGGCCTTCTTCTTCACCGGGTGCATCTCCTCCTTCCCCGCCACCGAGCGGCGGAGGACCCAGATGATGGAGATGTTGCAGAAGACCATGATGGCGAAGGCGGAGAGGATGACGCCGCTGAAGACCTCGTTGACGCTCATGACTCCCAGGGTGCACTTGGTGAGGCCGTAAGCTAGGATGAGGCCCCAGACCGCCACGGAAACGCCAGCGCGGATCTTGTTGTCACGGATACCGGTGAACACCACCGGGTGGACCACGGCCATGTAGCGGTCCAGGCAGATACACACCTGGGGCAGGAGACCAGGAGAAAAGGGTTAGCTATGTGGTGTCCTCCATCTGGTGAATGTTTGGATCCAAGGCCACCTACAGTAGCTTGGCTGACCCGGTGTGACCTTGGTAGTGTTAGTGACCTTGACCTTCACAGGGAACAACGGCCCCTTAACCCTGTGATTCCCAGAAGGTTCCCACCTCAAAACCCGTGCACAACTTCCATTCATCTACCTCTAAAAGTCCCTTTAATCGCCAGTGTGGATGTGTTGCACCTCCACCTCCTCAGGACAACACAAAGCGTTGCATTTAAGATAATCCCACAAGTCAGTGCAGCGTGTGAGGTTGATTTATAGCAACTACAGTATATGATTTACTCCTACATATGGGTGTACAACAGTATTGGTGTACACCCTGCAGTACCAGGGTGTACCACCATGGACATAATTATGTCCACCAGAGGGTAGGTGGAAATTGCTAAAACAAGCTGTAATAACTCTGACCTTTCTGAGTTCACATGGAAACCCTATAAAAACCCTTGCAAGTGTCACTGCCTTGCTCCACCCACTGAGCTACACATATGATTCCCATAGTACAAGGTAACATCCTACCCTGGTCGTTGAGTATCAGAGACACAAACTCACCAGGAAGAGCGGCGCCACGTCCTTGACCCCGTAGGCGAACCTCTGGAAGTACCAGATGCGACTGTCGCCCAGCAACAGCCGGTTCACCATGTCTACGGGCGTCATCAGGCAGAAGTAGATGTCGAGGACGGCCAGGTTGAAGATGAAGATGTCGGAGGTGGATGTGTCGCTCTTCTTGGTGGCGATCTGCCACATGACCAGGGCGTTGCACACCGTCCCCACCGCCAGGTTGAACACCTTGACCCCGAAGTAGAAGACGAAGCCGTAAGGGGCCACGGCACACACCGGAAACTGGTACCAGGGCGGGGGGCCGCCGGCCGTGGTGGCGTTCAGAGTGGTGTTGAACATGGTGGGAGAAGAAAGCCTGATGTCGCTGCCAGGAAGACAAGCGAGATATAAGGAATTGATGGAGTCACAAGCTGCTTTGAATTCTCCACAATTCAGTTTGTGATTGTAAATTTGGACTTCTATAGAACTGAAATGTCTAAATAATCATCCTGATGAAAAAAGTCTCCATCACTCTAAAACAAGAAAGTGATTTACAGTAATCAGACTTGAACACCAGTGAGCCAAACGTCCTGCTTCTCTTCAGGCACCAAAATGCTTCAACATTAGTTTGTATGGACGTCGTTATCGGGGCTTGAAAATCCTTGAAGTTTGTGGATTTGAGAAACTAAAACAAGCCTTAATTTAAAGTTTTTGAAAATGCTTTGAAAGTACTTGGTTTCTTATTAAAACCTCTCTCCATCCTATAGCAGCAGTTTGAAAATGATCTCACCAGGATTTCCTGACTTGACAAGATCATGAGTAAATGTCTTTTGTAAACTTTGAACAATGTCACATCTTACCCCAACACATACCAATTTTGAGTCCTTGAATTTCCCCAATTTCCCCAAACAACACCTTGAATTCACTGAAAGGTCCTTGAATGTGGTGTCCAGGTGAGTGTCCAGGTGAGTGTGGGAACCCTGCAAGTCAAGGGTGATGCCCCACCATGTCTTAAAGAAAAGTAGATAACATAAAGAAACAGATCGATGCGTCTTACCTCAGCAGTGTTGACAGCGTCCTCTAGTCCTTGTTGGCTCTGGTTGTCCTCAGCAGCAGCTCACCATCGGCCCCCAGTAATCAGCTCAACCAGGCCCCTTGCTGCATGAAGCCCAGATCACTGAGGCCAGGGGCTTATAAACGTGGCCCCCGGGGATTAACACCACCTTGGATTGGACCAAGCTGAGGGACAATGAAAAATAATTACAAAAAAAATAACCATCCCTCAATGCAGTCTCAGTCACAAGCTGTGATTGGTTGATGCTGCAAAATAGTGAGTCAGTGATGCACATTGGAGGTCTTCAGTGATTGGTCACACACAAAAGGGGCGTGTGCCTGTTTAGTTGGACGTGGTTGGCTGCTGGGTTAGGGTTGAACATGCTGTTCAGCAAAGAGAAGGACCAAGATTCACTGCAGAGATTTTAAACTTTTCAAATCAATTTTATTGACTTGCATTTTATGTAATTACTTTTGATCCTGCTCACTTTTAGTCTTGTTTTCTTTTATATGTTTTATAATGTAATAAAATAACACATTTCTTCTTCTTTTAATGCTTTTTTTTTTATCTTGCTTGTACTTCTTATTTATGCATTTACTATACCTTTACCTTTACTATACCTTTATACCTAACTACTATAACTATAACTACTATACTATACTATACTATACTATACTACCTTTATACCTTATTTTTGTACCTTCCTGTAAACCTTAAAATAAAAAAAGAAATAAATACATAACTTTAAAATAAAGTCATTATTATTATTATTATTATTATTATTATTATTATTATTATTATTATTATCACATTCCTAAACTCCTGTTCTAGAGATGACCCTAGTGGTCAGTTTAACATCTTCCTCATTTATTGTTTGTTAGGGAGTAGAGGCTAAGCTGATCCCAGGTCTGTGCCTGTGGGTATTTCCCTCTAAAGCACCGCTGCTGCTGAACATTTGATCTCACTGATGCAACTGTAGGCCATCCAGTACACAGGTGATGTAAGGTATGCAGCAGGGCTGCAAGGTGTTACTAAGATGCCCAGACTGAGGTAAATGTTTAGAAAAGCCTGTTGGGAATATGATGACAAACATACATGATACATGAGGCTGTTCCATGACACGTCTCATGCAACACGCGTGTGTTTATGTAGCTGATGTTTTAATGCGTAAGACGGGGGTGTCCATTCTGTTTTTCAATTTGTTTCATAATGTGGTCATCTGTGAAGCCCTTTGAAACTGTAATGGTGATTAAGGCTGTACAACTACACAAGGGTTTGCTAGGTTACTAGTTACTAGTTCATGTATTCTGATTACTTTCAGATTACTTTGTCATATTTGAGGTATAAAATCACCAGTACAGATAGGAAAAAGTGACAAATTACAAATTTATTTCAGGTTTGCATGCAAACAGAAATTTTCTGAAGTATTCCCAGAAGTAATCCTCTCATTTTAAAGTTTTACTTAGTTGATTCTTCTAATTCAGGAATACAATATCTACTGAAACAAATCAAAATGTTGGATCTTTGAGAAATACTCTGATACCAGATATTGACTAGAAACCAATATGGCCCTCTATGTGTTATTGCTACTGCTGGTGCTTTAACTTTGAAACATTACTTCCACTGAAAAATATTTTTAATTATTAACGAAAGTATTTTGGAAAATTCTGTAATCTTGTTTGAGAAATATAATTTGATAAAAAAATCAGTAAGAAATTATGAAACACGTCGTGGACTCAGACTTTCGGTCCCCATCGTATCATCTGTCAGAGTCTGAGTATTCAAATCAATCAGCCTGTCAGGACGACATCCTGGGTTCATCCACACTCAACGCTCAGGATACCTGACGCTTGGGACTCCTGGTGAACAGAGCTGTGGTTTCTAAGAGGTAACGTAAATGTTGTACATGTCTCATCTCATTTGTCTCATTTGTTTTAATAAAAGTAGGTAGATAACTTATTGATCTTCTCCCTCAACACTTGTTCTGCTCTTAGATGATGTTGAGGAAGGAGATGCTCTTCTGATTTCTAGTGACTAGTAGTTCTCTACCTACCTATGTTGATGCACTTATTGTAAGGTGCTTTGGATAAAATCATCTGCTAAATGACTGTAATGTAATTTAATGTAATGTAATGAAATGTAAAGTAATGTACATTGCTTTTTATTATATGCTCTTTATACTATGAGACTAATACATATCAGTTAAAAGACACACTTACTCATAGAAGGGTTTTCTTTATTTTTACTATATTTTCAACATTAAAGTCATCAAAACTACGAAACAACACGAAAGGAATCAAGCAGGACATTTTTCAGAGCCGCCTCCCTTTGGAATTAACAAGCAAAGAAACTCCACAAATGAACCTTTAAAATGATGATTTAATCATGGTGGTTCAGCATTCTCCACCTCTACATTTCAACTTCTAAATGAAAACTACTTGTTTTGGGTGCATTTAAAAAAAAGAAATTCATACATCGGCATCGTCACTATTTATATTTGTCTAAGAAACTAATTTCAAGCCTTCAGATCAAGAAACAGTCGGTGTGTCCAGACCTTTAAGTACCAACTGAAAAACACTCATCATTCAGTATCTCCAGAGTAAAGCCAGTCTGGAAACAGTGATGCCTTTCACAACAGTTGTACTTGCATGATGTCAAATACAACTGAATGTTGACGTCCTCCATTTGAGTGGTGAAGCCTCCACACCATTATGAACACAATGATGTACATACTGGCTCCTGGTGTTTTAGAAAGAACTCTTCAGTTGGAATTGTGGGCTCGTGACCATGAGGTCACCGGTTTGAAACCCCAGACTGGCTAGGAACACCCTTGAGCAAGACGCTTAACACCAAATAGGTCCAGTGGAGCTGCTCAGTGGCCACCAGTAGAAGATACTGGCTGTACTGGTCAGCTGCTCAGTGGCCACCAGTAGAAGACACTGGCTGTACTGGTCAGCTCCCAGTGTGCATGTGTGGAGCTGTATGGGCGTCAATGGAAACGGCTGCACGCTCAGTCAGCTTTTCCCTGAAGCAATACTGTGAAATTTTGTGGCACGACGGATGTTTCAAGGCAGAAAGTCACCAGAACCACCAGAGAACAAATTATTTGAATGTGTGAAGTTTCATGTTATCAAATTAGATTTGCATGGAAAACACTGTGAAACACCAGCTGGCAGAAGATGAATGCATCATGCAAAATAAAGACGATGCCACCGACAATAAAGGAGTAGGACACAGTACGCTGATGTAGGGACAAAATACATGAAGACTGGCACCGATATTTCTGAGTCGATATTTTGTGCTGATGTTGAATATCTGTAAAAAAAAAAGATGATTTTTTGAATTCGGACCATGAAGAAGAAAGCGAGTACGACCTATAAATGAAGAATTTATTAACAGAAAAAATACTGAACAATTATAAATACAGAAAAGTGAAATAAAGAAAATGTAGTCCATCATATCGGCATGCCAGACGGCCAAATATCGGCAAAGTGATATATCGGTGTAGCTTATAAATACTGATTAAAAATTAAAAATGTCTGTATGTTGTTAAACTATACTAGATGTTCTCTCGTCAGATCATGGACAGCTACACGGACAACGTGACCGCCGGCCTGACCAACACAACGGAGAAGCTGGACCGCCCCTGGTACCTGCCCACGGTGACCTCCGTCTGCCTGCTGGGGCTGCCAGCCAACGCTCTGGTCATACGCCTCCTGCTGGGCAAACCCGGTATCTGCTCCACCACGGAGCTCTTCACCCTCAACCTGGCCGTGTTCAACCTCCTCTTCTGCATCACCTTCCCCATCGAGTGCACCTGTTTCCTGTTGGGCCGGTCTGTGCTCCAGCCCGTCAGCTTCCTGTCTTGGGGTTTGAACCAGGTGAGCGGGCCGCTGCTGCTCTGCCTCATCTACCTGGACAGCTACCTGGCGGTGTGTCGTCCTCTGCTGTTCCTCCGCCTCAAAACGCCCAAGCTGCGAGTGTCACTGTGCGTTGCGGTGAGCGTCCTCGCCAATGCTTTCCTGCACATCACTGATGTTCTGGACAGAACTCAAGTGGTATTTGATCCTCACCCTTGTGGTCGTCGTCCTGGTGATCACGTCGACCTGCAACATACTGGTGCTCAGGTCCCTCTGCCAATCAGGGCCCGGCAGGAAGGAGGTGCATCCGGTCAAAAGGCGGGCGTTCAAGGCAGTGCTGTTTGCGTTTGTGCTGATTAACATCCACTGCGTGCCGCCCATGCTTGACTTCCTGTTGAGCCTCATTAGGTCTCTATCATCGCATCGTGAGCATCCAGTACATGTGTCTCTCCACAGTCAGCCTCACCCAGCCTCTCTGGTATCTCATCCAGACCAAGCAACTGCCTAAGATGAAATGCATTGTGGGTCTGTCCATGACTAACACAGTGGCAGCGACCTAGAGCCCGCCCTCTCTGACGTAGAGGGCCTGGATCTCCTAATCACTCCTTATACAGTGAAGCAGTAGGACTATAGTGGTAGATACTGCAGTGGTTATAAAACAGAGATTACCACAGCAAATATATTAAAACGTGTTTTTATTTAGGAAGTCAGAAAGTCAGGTATGCTTACAAATAGGCATTGGTAGTCAAATACTCTCAAGAACACCTCAGCAAGTATTTGACACATGTGAGACGTTATAATTAAAAGCAGCACCCTATAATAAATGGTGGTAGCTGGTATAAACCAGATGAACCCACCGTGTGCCCTGATACACTTCTGGTTTTACACTCACAACTAAATGGGACTAAAGGGTTGAGGGGTTGTGCTTTGTATTCAAGAAGAACACTTCTACACGGGAAAAACCTTTTATTTAAGGTGGACTATCCACTGAAATCACCATATTTTAAATACAAAAGTTTTCTTTTCGTATTTGAAATATGGTGATTTCAGTGAGAGAGCCTGAGAATTTTCTGACATAAATAGTGGTTGAAGATCAATTCATTTTTTAAGCTGTGTAAGGTGTATGATCACATATTTGGTCTCTCTAGGGCCAGACCAACCTCTTCGCCCTCTGGGATGTCCCACCGTGTCCCAGCAGGGGGCGCTAGAGATCACCCTGAACAGTACCTCATAAACCAAATGTCAGGACTGGACCACTGAGTCCTCATACTGTAGGTTACCATCAGCATCACTTCTCACTGTAGTAACATTATGGAATAAATAAAACTACTGTGTCAAAGTGCATCTAAAGAGTTCATTCCAAAATACTGTAAATCCATTTTCTGAATAAAAAAGCTGCTTGGAACAATTCAAAAATATAAAAGATTTTATCCTCAACAATTTATTTCACAAGCAATGTATTAAAATAGCTCATAACTTAAATGTTTTTCCTACATAAATTTAAATTTCATGGCAGAAATAATATGTTAAGAGTGCATGTAAATGTCATTTTGTGTTTTCTCCTCAAACGGCGGACACCACAACATGGAACAAATCCTCATCAACATCTCTGTGACAGAGATGACAGTAAAAGAATAATATGATAAAAGTGAAGTTTAATATGGCCCTCCTTATAAAAATATAACATTTAATGAACTGACTTCAGTGAACTAAAATCAAACAGCCTTTTAATGCTGAAATATCAAATCAAATCGGGTGAATGCTCATAGAAAGCAGACAAAATCTGTAAATATGGTTTGGTGACTCAGTGGAAGGTAAAATGTGTCTTATTGATCATGATCAAATCATTCTCCATCTAAATGTACTGTACAAAAATGAATGGACAATACGATAAAAATGGTAGAAAACCACTAAGCTACATTTTATTTGAGTCCTGGTCTTGGACCGTCTTACTCCACTTCCCAAAGCAGCGATGCATTTTACACCTTCACATCAGTGAGTTTTAATTCTCTGGTTGAGTTATGAAAATGAAGTATTACGTATTACGTCCAAAATGAGATATCCACCATTTGAAAAAAAAAAAAAACGTTTTCAAAAGTGATTGATCGCAAAAATTAAAACAAATTTATATGTTTTTGAAAGAACACAAAGTCAAACAGTCAAACTAACAGCATGGAACCTCGTGACAGACAGACAGACAGACAGATGTCTGCAGTGGTAAAGATATTGACCATGAACATTGGCATAACACATGAAGTCTCAATTTGAGCGGTATTCCCCTTTAATACCAAATCAAGGGGACTTGAGTGTCCTGGTTCTGTATTTTAAAGAAAATCAAAGCATTTATGTACAAGGAAGAAGAAGCCCAGGTAGAAACTCAACGTCAACCTGATCAACGCGTCTCAGAGGTTAGCAGAAGCTGCTTCAAGTATTCCAGTAAAGAAATCAAAACACAAAGAAAAACGTTACAATGTTACACAGCTGCAAATTATTTCTATTCTTATTGTTACTATTTGCGGTTTACTGTACCGATGTTGTACCTGTAAGTAACTGAAAATCAATAAAATATTTTCTTGTTTGGGAGAAATCAATATCTCCTTTCATTCATTCATCTCATCCTATGACACATCTTATCATCATACATGTTCTAAATATACATCCAACAAAACCTCAAACTGGGTGGTTGAACCTGAATCTTTTTTAACCTGAATTTCAGGTTAAAATGCTTCATGCTTTGGAGCCAAACAGAAAATACTGAGACAAACACTCACTGCTGCTCTCTGTGTAATCTCCATCATCCCTCATCACATCAGTGATGAGGGATGATGGAGATTTTAAGAGGGAAGAAATTAAGAGATTTGCTCCAAAATGGTAAAACCCCCCATTTGAAAAAAAAGTGACACCTACTCTCAAAAAACAGCTGATCACACAAATGATGGTTCTTTCAAAAGGATGATAGATAACTCCAAGCATGACTCTCTTGTCTCGTCTTTTCCACCAATAACAAAACGTATAGAGTTACTAACGTCTTGCTTTGCTTTTGGTTGACAAAATGGCAACACGTCTACAAACTGGATCCTCTGTATTTCAGAGATATTGATATTGACGCCTCCGGTAACGAAGCTCCGACTGCTCCCGTGGTTTTACCGGGCAGCTCCCAGGTATGAACGGGGGAAATATGACGGAGAAGCAGGACGTTGCATGGATAAATAATAAAGGTTGAAAACAAACGTGGCACACTCACATGCTCGAGAGCAGAACGTTTCCAGAACCTAAAGCTCATCAGAACGTTGTAGACGTGAACTCTTCAGTAATACTGTACATCCATTCTGTCAGTGCAGCGTCAGGCTGAACACCTCCAGACAGAAGAAGAGCAGACGTGCAGGAATGACACTGCCAAACATTTCTGTCAATAAGATTGGACCCTGAACGCACCGAACCTCCGACCAGAAATTTTATTTGAACTTAAAAGAAATGCTGCTGCTGCTTCGTCTCTTTCGCAGCAGAGTGTCGTACCCTGATCTGAACCCATGTTGATTCTTTTTGTTGTTGTTGTTGTTGTGGTAATGAGCCGCCGGCAGCAGGTCCGTCTCATGCGGAGGCGATCTCTCCATGAACCCGGAAGCGGTAAACACACGTGTACTCAACCAGACCCCAGTTACTGAGGACACGCATCTCCACGAACCGATACACCACCTCACTGGGGCTCTGCATGGGGGGATGGAGTAGAAGAGAATAGAAGAGAGTAGAAGAGAAGAGAATAGGAGAGATAGAAAAGAAAGAGGGATTGTCGTTAGAAGAGAATAAAAGAACAGAATGGATGTGTGAGTGAGAAAGAGAGAAAAAGACATTCAATTCATCAGATTGTGTTTGTGTGTTTTGGCTTCAGGACAACAGAAGAACGTCTCCAGACTCAACATAGACTGTTAGTCTCTTAACGTCTCAGGGACTCAACGTGAAGCTCCCAGACAGGAAACAGGAAACCAGACTCACAGGAAGCTGAAACGTCTGCGTTGACTCTCCGTCCTGGTCGTAGGTGAAGCCCCCCAGCAGGGTGCCTTCCTCTGTGTCGCTGATCATCCCCTGGGGAACAGAGGAGACGTTACTACTGGGTCAGTCTAGTGACAAGTACACAATAAATAAATAAATAAATAAATAAATAGATGAATGAATGAATGAATGAATGAATGAATGAATGAATGAATAAATAAATAAATAAATAAATAGATGAATGAATGAATGAATGAATAAATAAATAAATAAATAAATAAATAAATGAATGAATGAATAAATGAATAAATGAATGAATAGGAAGGAATTAGTCTTGATGACATGGTGCAGAGACATATTGATCACTGGATGTGTCAGCAGTACTCTTCAACCAGAGTGAAGAGAAATCCGATTCCAACTACATCCTGTCTGGTCGGGTGTGAAGGGGATCAGCGGTCACTCACGTAGACCTGGAAGTCCTTGGGCGCCGAGTCGATGCGTCCGGTGGGCGAGTTGCAGCGCCGCAGGTGGTCCAGGGTGACGTGGGTGATCCTGATGGGGTGGGACAGGGAGAGGACCAGGGTGCCCTGGACTCCATGGAACGCCCAACACTTCCCTGGGAGCAGCACCGGGAAGCCCTGTGGGGGGGGAGGGGGGAGGGGGAGGGGGAGGGGGAGGGGGGAGAAAGTTTGTTACAGCAACCAAGAAATAGAATGAAAAAAATTACAATTTTTTTATTACAAATTTACACATTTTATTATTCCTAAAAATAGGAATAATAAAAATAATAAAAATAATTTTAAAAAAAATATATAGAGAGAGCGAGAGAGAGAGAGAGACTACCTGAATAACAGTGCGTGGGCTCTCTGATGGATACCACAGAGGGAAACCAAACAGGGTCACACAGGCCGACCGGATCCGATACGTCTCAGAACACCTGGTACTGATCACACTGGCACCTACACACACACACGCACGCACACACACGCACACATGCACACACACACACACAAATGAAGGAGCAGCTCTATCCTTACATGCAGCCTGAAGGTGACGTAGAGAGAGGATGGATTGAACAGAGTGAAGTGGATCCAGGGGGCCCCGTGCCTGCCGAGGGCCCCTAAACCACTAGCCCCGCCCCTGCCTGCTCTGCCCATCGGGCCAATCAGAACCAAACACTGAGAGAGGGAGGTGTTCTCCAACCTTGAGACTCCAGAGCGAAGTCGGCCATGTTGTCAGCCGGGGGACGGCCACAGTCTGAACAGCTGGCTTCACCACCAGGCCTGCTCACACCCTGCTCCTGCTGCACACGCACACACACACACACACAGGCTTCATAACTTCGTCCTTCATTTTATCTTTTCTTTCAAATCTTTTTTTCATTTTCCACAATCAGAACATAAATATCATAAGTAAAGTTATTTTCTAGAAGTCTGTCTGCCTGTCTGTCTGTCTGCCTGCCTGTCTACCTGTCTGTCTGTCTGTCTGTCTGTCTGTCTACCTGTCTGTCTGCCTACCTTCATGCGGTCAGTGAGCCACCTCTCCAAGGCCTGTTGGAGCTCTGGGGTGAGTTGGTTGTGGGGGAGGGCGGAGCTGGGAGGAGGACAGGGGGCCGGGGGGGGCCTCCTCTGGATGGACGACACCTCCTGGGACAGCTACAGGAAACAGGAAGTCAGATCCGCTCAGAGTCAAACCAAAGAAGAATTAAAGTTCATGTGAAGTGGACGTCGGTGACTCTGCTGAGTGGTACCGGTACAGGTTCCTGGCGTACTCGTCCCCGGGGAGCGTTACCTTGGCGTTCCCGGCCTCCGCCGCTCGGACCCTGAGGCGGAGGCCGGCGGCGTCCGAGCGGCTGGCCGTCCGGTAGTCCTCCACCTGCCTGCTCAGCCCGGCCGCCTCCCTGTCCAGACGCCGCCGGCTGTCCGAGTCCACGGCCTCCAGCTGGGCTCTCGCCGCCTGCAGGTCCAGACGGATCCGCTCCTGCAGCTGAGAGGGGGGGGGGAGGTACGGCGAGCCGGGAGGGTCAGCAGGTGAGGTCACTGACTGATGAACTGTTATGAGTTCAGCTGTAGGTGTAATGATACGTCTATACTTCCAACACTTCCAATACTTCTATACTTCCAATACTTCCAATACTTCTATACTTCCAATACTTCCAATCCAATACTTCTATACTTCTAATACTTCCAATACATCTATACTTCCAATACTTCTATACTTCCAATACTTCCATACTTCCAATACTTCCAATACGTCTATACTTCCAATATTTCTATACTTCCAATACTTCCATACTTCCAATACTTCTATAGTTCCTATACTTCCAATACTTCCAATACTTCTATACTTCTAATACTTCCAATACTTCTATACTTCCAATACTTCCATACTTCCAATACGTCTATACTTCCAATACTTCCATACTTCCAATACTTCTGTACTTCTAATACTTCCAATACTTCTATACTTCCAATACTTCCAATACGTCTATACTTCCAATATTTCTATACTTCCAATACTTCCATACTTCCAATACTTCTATAGTTCCTATACTTCCAATACTTCCATACTTCCAATACTTCCAATACTTCTATACTTCCAATACTTCCCAGTGTTTTGCAAACTTGGTTTTCTTGGAGATGAAGGTGAAATTGTGACTGTCTGCTTGTATTATGTTTTATTCCAAAATGAGGTATTGACCATTTGAAAAAAAATGTGACTCTTAACTATTTATAGCAAAAAAAATGAAAACACAATCTAGTACTTCAGGTGTGTGTTTCAAAATAAAAGCGAGAGAGAGAAACAGAAAGACCTCTCTCACCTGGGAGTAAAGGCTCTCCTGTTTCAGCAGCAGTTCTCCCTGCAAACACACACACACACACACACACACACACACACACACACACACACTCTGAGTGAAACTAAAACAACGCTGGCAGGATCTCCTCAGGCGATCGACGCTCCAGTTGATCTGATCTTACCAGGAGACGCTGCATCTTCTCTTCCACCATGGCGGACACGACGTCTGGGTCCTGTAGGGACAGACTACACTCTCAACACTATCACGGTAGTACAACACACCCCAACCGTCTCACGTCAAACACCCCGACATACATGAACTGCACTGTGGGAAGGGCCTGGAGGACTGACTGAAGGGGGCAGCCATCAGGACTAGCAGTTAGCCAAGTAAAGGTTCAATGAAATGAAAGAACATTGGTGTTGTTGGTGGTGAGAGACCCATATCTGTCTCGGTGGAGATGAGGCCTACCACCACGGGCGCAGGGTGCACGGTGTCGGGTGGAGGAGGAGGAATGGCGGGGGGAACAGGTGGGCTCTCGGGTGGTGTCGGCACCGGGGTCTCCGCGACGGCCGAGCGGGAGATGAGAGAGGTCAACAGGGGGAGGAGGAACCAAACACCTGGAGGAGACAGGGGGGGGGGTGACCTGGGAACCTGAGCCACGCCAAGGTCACCATGACTGAAGAGGCTATGACTGGTCTGATCAGTACCAGTGTTCTAAACTGTCCTGATGCAACTAAAGGGCATCAATAATCAATAATCACAGATGGAGACAACTTTAACTTTTTCTGCAAAGAACTGAAGTTATGTTTGGTCTCCAGGGATAATGAAGTGTCTCCAAAATGTGTTGGGAAAACATGACGGGGGACATATTGATAAAAACATTATAACAATATAATGTCACTTACAGAGCATCACCATGATGAGGAAGAGGAGGAGTCTGAGAGCTTTCTTCATCTGAGTGGAGAACGACACGCCAGCTGGAGGGAAGCAGATTTTCATAAGCTGGAGATAAAACCAACCACATGCAACATCTGAACATACAAGCACAAACATGCACACGTGTAGATACATGTGAGCACATTGAGCATGCACACACACACACACACACACACCTTACCTAGATCAGTCAGCAACACCATTTTCGACTGTACTGCAGCAACGACCAATGAGAGTGAGCCTACAGTAAACATAGGAAACACTGCAGTCATTATGTACTCACTCACTCTCTCTCTCTCTCTCACTCACTCACTCTAGTACTCTCACTCACTCTAGTACTCACTCACTCTCTCTCTCTCTCTCTCTCTCTCTCACTCACTCACTCTAGTACTCTCACTCACTCTAGTACTCACTCACTCACTCTAGTACTCACTCTAGTACTTACTCACTCACCCTCTCACTCACCCTTTCAATCACTCACTCTCTCTCACTCACTCTAGTACTCACTCACTCACTCTCTAGTACTCACTCACTCACTCTCTCACTCACTCTAGTACTCACTGATTCACTCTCTCACTCACTCACTCTAGTACTCACTCACTCACTCTCTAGTACTCACTCACTCACTCTCTCACTCACTCTAGTACTCACTGATTCACTCTCTCACTCACTCACTCTAGTACTCACTCACTCACTCTCACTCTAGTACTTACTCACTCACCCTCTCACTCACCCTTTCAATCACTCACTCTCTCTCTCTCTCACTCTAGTACTCACTCACTCACTCTCTAGTACTCACTCACTGACTCACTCACTCTAGTACTCACTCACTCACTCTCACTCACTCTCACTCTAGTACTCACTCACTCACTCTCTCACTCACTCTCTCTCTCTCTAGTACTCACTCATCAGACTAGAGGAGCCGCTGTTGCGTGCGGTGATGGGAACACCGGCCGTGGCCCTCCTGCCGTGGCCCTCGGAGGACGAGTACCCCGAGCTGTCCACGCTGCTCTGGTTGGGCTCCAGGGGGCGGGGCCTGTGCTGGTACCCGGCCGCGGGGCTCTTCTCCGGGGGAACCGAGGGGCTGCGCGTGGGCGTCCTGCTCCGGGCCGGGGCCAGGGCGGGTCGGGGCGTGGCCGTGGCGGAGGAGTAGGGCACCGTCCTCATGGTCTGCTGGGCCTGGCTGTCCTGGAGGGCAGGGGTCAGGCCTGGCAGGGATGGAGAGAATAGGAGGAGGAGGAGGAGGAGGAGAGGTCAGGAGGTTCATTTTCTTGAAGAACCAAAAATTGTCAGACTGTACAAATATATAAATACATATATCTCATGTTTAAATGTGATTCAGAGGCACAGGAAATGGTATTAGTGATATTATTATTATTACTGCTGTACTGACAGGAAGTGATGTCAACGTTGTATCGGCCTGCTGTGACTGGCAGGTCTGTGCTGGCTGAACTAGCATTGCTATCGGCTCTACTGATGACGGGAGGGGAGGAGGCCTTACGACTCCCCGCCTTCTTCTTGAAAACCCTGAGGAGAAGAGAGAGAGAGAGAGAGAGAGAGAGAGAGAGAGAGAGAGAGAGAGAGAGAGAGAGAGAGAGAGACATAGAGAGAGAGAGAGAGACAGGAGGATGAGTTGCAAGTCAGATACATAGACAACACACACACACACACACACACACACACACACAGTCCAGTACCTGATGGGGCTCTCGCGGTACGATATGTTCGTCACGCTACTGGAGTCGGAGTCGTCGTCCGACTGATAGTAACCGCCCGACACCAGACGAGCACTCCTACGAGACATGGCTGAGAGAGAGAGAGAGAGAGAGAGAGAGAGAGAGAGAGAGAGAGAGAGAGAGAGAGAGAGAGAGAGAGAGAGAGAGATGATTGATCAGGCAGCATGAGTACAGTGATCTGGTTTAACCCTTATTGAGTACAAACACACACACACACACACACACACACACACACACACACACACACACACTACGGTGTTGATGCTGAGGAGCCAGACAGTACACATGTAACATCCACCTGCCCGTCACGGCTCTGCTAGTCAACATGGAGCTTTATGCCCCGCCCCTCTCTCTGTTTTTTTATATCTGTAGCCAAGTAGTACCTTACCAAGTAGTAGTTGAAGTAGCAGCAGTAGTATCAGCATTTGGAACAGAAACAGTAGTGGTAGCAGTACACAGTAGTAGTACTAGCAGCAGCAGCAGTAGAAGTAGTGGTAGTAGCCGCAGCAGTAATTAGTAGTGGGTACTAGTAGTAGCAGTAGCAGTAATAGCAGCAGTAGTAGTAGTAGCAGTAGTATTAGAGGTACTAGTAGTAGTAGCAGTAATAGTAATAGTAGTAGCAGTAGTAGTAGCAGTAGTATTAGAAGTACTAGTAGTAGTAGCAGTAGTATTAGAAGTACTAGTAGCAGTAGCAGTAGTAGTAGTAGTAGTCTTACCATTAGGCAACAGTAGGTGATTGCCTCGGGCCCCGGCAGCCAGAGGGCCCCACAAAAGACAAGAAGTACTATATGCTTATTGTTCATCAGTTTAAAAGAAATGTACCTGTACCCCCCCCCCCCCCCCCCCACTAGGGGACAGTGGACTATTCCACTTGTCTTCTACTGCTGTATTGACATTGTATTTAATCGTTTGACACAACATTTTTGTGCATGCTTAAAACTTTTGTGCGTATGCCAGCGTATGCGACCATGCTGGAAACGTATAAAACCTATGCCTAACGTACCCCTAGCGTATGTCAGCGTATACCAGCGTATGAGTGATATTTTTCATACGCTGGCATACGCTAGTACGATAGTGTGACAGGGCCATCACACGGAACTAATGTATACTTCGCGTTGATGTGGTACTTTAAGCTGGAAGTGCTTCGGTGAAACGAAAACTCCTTCCTGCAGAGTGTGCAAACTACTTCATGTCGGTCGATTGTCCCGTCTTGGGTTTTTTTGTACTCAAACTTCCCATCGAGAGGGCCAATATGTTGTTTAGAGTCGTCCATCTTTATCGAGTTGGTTCTGCCGCCAGATAGCGTTGGAGCACTAATTCGCGCTAGTGAGTGGAATTGTGGGATTTTGAGTCATTGTGCAAATGACTGCGCATGTGTTAATTGCGTTAAAAATTGTAATCAAATGAATCATGCAAATTAATTTATCTGGATTAATGCGTTAATTTTGACAGCCCTAATATATATATATATATATAACAGGTAGTTTAAACCAAGCACTCTGATTGGTCAGACATGTTCCCAGATAAGACACCATGAACACACACATCTTTCATGCTTCCTCCTGTTCATTGTGCTGCATGTACAGTCAGTCAGTCCACTGGTAACATGAGGGGGGTGCTACCACGCTGATCTCCTCATACCACCAGCATCACCAAATACCCACAGTACAAGTATTACTGCTAATACACAACGGGCAGTTTCAGCCAAGACATCAGATTAGTCAGAAATGTGTTTCCAGTTCTCTGATGATCCTCAGTGAAGCTGCAGACTTCAGTCTAGACGGCTCCTGTTACGATAGCGACGACTAACAACACTAACAACACTAGTTCATTTCCTTATTGAGATTTCGGGTACAGTTGCGTAACCGGTTTTCCTTTAGCCCCATTTGACCCCCTGAAGAAATATGTCTGTCAGGAGGAAACAGATGAAGACAGAATCTTTCGTATCATATTTTCTCACATCTCACATCGTGGTTTTTCTGCCTCGTTTGTCATTTGAAGCAACAGAACAAAACGACAGCTGCTGAGAGTTCGGTTGGAAACAGTCATCCAGTCGTCTAGGCGCTGGGCTCTGTGAAAACACGCCTGCTGAAATCCTCATTTCTAAGGGTTACTTGTCTTACAGCGACTAAGCCCCGCGGTATTATCCAAGACCCTCAAAGCCGCTAGCAAACCGACTAACCTTTCAACATGGTTGTGGTCCCGTTAGCGCACGTGCTGCGGCCCTCGGCGGCAGGTCTGCCATGAAAGAGCGGCGTGGTGGGCTGACCTGGGTACAGTGTAAGTCAGTTACCCGGGCAGAGGAGGAACTAACTCACCCTGGTAGGAAGAGTTGTAGATGACGAGACAAGGGGAAGCTGCGGCTGCTCGTACCTCACGGAGACAGGAAGTCAGCGTGAAAAAACCCTTCTGTGCTCATTGGGCATTGAGTATATATATATATATATATACACTTATATATACTTCATTTCCAGTTAGTTTTTATTTTAAATATCTTTATGAGTGCAGACTATCAAGACATGCACAGCACTCCTTTGATGCCTATCACCATCTGGCAAAAGGGACTATCGATGGAAACTAGCTTTTTGGCTAATTCGAGTACATTTACATGTTAAATAAGTCTTTTGATATGTTGATTAATGTACACTGTCCCTTGTTTAAATAAATAAATTCAAAATTCAAATTCAAAAAATTGGTTCTTTATGTGAGCGTGGTGTTTTTTCTGACTAGAGTGAAAAGAGAAGAGCGGCTGAACATCACTGGGCTGCCTCAACGCTGTAAACAGGCAACAACAACAACAACCTCACACATGACCAGGCCCACTGTCAGCCAGCACACAAGCCTCCTCTGTTTGAGGACAACACACTGCATTACTGAAACTGTTCTCCCTGCAGCAGCGCTACAACAACGAGTTGATGTTCATGTCCAAAACACTCAGTATCATTCAATACCTCTAGAAGTTAAGAGGATCCCGTCTGGAGGAGTACTGTCATCCTGCCGTCAGATAACTGTCCTTCAAACAGCAGCAATAGTTTTGTGCTATGGATGATTTTGTGGGCGTAGACATGGATGGATATCTCATTGTAGATCAAACCATTTCAACACCAGAAGCTGCACACGAGACTTCACTGAACTGTCTGAGTCAAAATGCTTCAAAGGGACGGAGACGACGGCGTGGTACTCTCTCTCCTAGTACTCTCTCTCCTAGTACTACTACCTGTTCTGGAAATGAGGCATCCGGCTGACACTCTCATCGTCTGAGAATCACCATGAGGGCAACAGTAGAATTAGCTTGAGCTCATGATCGCTAGCATGACAAGCAACTGACAGTAGGGAGGTCAAAGGTCAGAGCCTCAGTGATGTCACAGAGGCAACAACATATCCCCGGACTGAGACGTGAGGAGGTTTTCATGTTTTTCTTACAACAAAGAAAATGTCCCATTGTAGAGGATGACACTATCGGATAAAAACCTCTTATCTCAAGTCAACATTTCAGACATTGAGAACACCCCTTGATAACCGTGCCGTGACGGGACTAGACCATGTCGACTCGCAACTGAACAAAAAGAAACGTCCGCAGCGTTGAGGGCTGAGAGCGTTTCACACCACCACCACCACGACAAACACCTCTCCTTCACACAAGCATTTCCCTCTTCGTGGTATTTCAAGAGGCTTTAGCTCGGAGTGTAGCGGGGGGGGGGTTGTACCCTAATTCCCTCTGGCAGCAGCCTGCCTCAGCACTTTCCTCCTCCTGCAGCCGACCAACCCCCTCCTCCGGTCACCACAGGACAAAGCTCCTTCTCTCCTCGCTGTCCCTCCCATCTTCTTCCTCTTATTTCACCTCCCCTTCCTTGACCTCCATCCCCAGTAATATGTTGTCTCTATCCCACATTCATACTCTGAACTGAAGGTTTAGCGTTTAGCCTCTACGCTCCGCTGGATGCGTTCAAGGACCTCCTCAGAGGAAGCGGTTGGTTTTGCCTCTTTACCGCGGTCACTCCTCTGTGTTGAGCCTGTATGGAACAAAGGGAACCACTTGAGCTCCGGTGGGAATCATGTGCAGAGAGACACAAGAGGTGCTGTTGATCCAATAGCTTGTGCAATAGCTTCTAAAATAGCATTCAGCCTGCGTGACATTAAAGCTGCGCTAGGCTAAGTGGGGCTGCAGCAGAGAAAAGCTAACTCAGACCCCCTACATTCACCCTATTTACCCAAATTAAATTCTGGTGTCGGGTACGAACGCTACGAACGCTTACGCCCACAGGAAGTGACGACTCAAAACTTCAGAGAGAAATCCAAACTAACAGCAGCGAGGCTCCGTCCATCCCTCTCTCATCCCTTCGGTTTAAAAGCATCACAGAGCGCCTGGGTTGGAAAACTGGTCCAGCAGCCCGACCACTGACATTAGCAGGGTAAAGAGAAAGGAAGACATGGGAGAGTGAGGCACGAGAGACATAAGAGAGGAGAGAGAGAGAGAGAGAGAGAGAGAGAGGGTGGGTGGAAAGAAAAGTGGGGAAAGAGCACAACAAAGATGAAGGGATAAACGGTGGACAAAGGGAAGGGAAGAGGAGACGGGGGGATGCAGAGAGTTTTGTGAGAGAGGGGCGAAAGAGACGGAGAGAGAAACAGGGTCCAAAATAAACTCCAGTCAGGAAAAGACGATCTGAACGCCTCGGTTAGATTCAGTCTTTTCTGAAACTTTTTTATTTTAGTCCAAGTTAATTTCAGACACTGGAGCGAAAAAAAAAGGGGAACAAACTGAGGACGAAACAGAATAAAGTGGTACAGAAGCGAGGAGAGCGGAAAAGAAGGAATGCGAAGAATCAGAAGAAACTGGCACCCAGTTAGAGGCTGTGGCGAACCGAGGCGGGTGCCAGCGAAACGTGACTCAGACGGAGAGAACACGTGAGTCACCGGTGGACGACGCAAACAGGCCGAGCCCTCGGGACGGCACCGGGCACAACCACAACCACAACCACAGTCGGCTGTCTGAGCGCTGATGGACCAACCCTGCGCTGACCCGGACGCTCGCGCTGCATTCCCTCCCTGGTCACACCCTCCATCCTAGCCCGCATGCTGACGGAGGGCTGGGCCACGCGGACACAGAAACTGATCTGATATCTGCTGACGTCCAACATCACATATTAAATGAGAGTTTGGTACATTTATCATATCGTGGTTTCATTATTATTGTTGTTTCACTGTTGGGTGAATGCTGAAACTGATGACTCAGACACAAAGAGATGCACATCCTTCATATGTGAACCAGCAGCCGGGGTCAGATACACACCAGACTCCCTTTGACGAGGTTTCACCCCAAGTAACGGAAACCATCCATACTTCAGAAGGGAGGGTGAAATTTATGAACAAAACAATCAACCTCCTCTTCAATTTCCCTCAGACTGTGGAGGGAACAGGTCTACTTCCTGAGGCTACACAGTTAAAGATGTAACAACAACACTCAGTTACAGGCTGCTTGCATCACACCTCATATTATAGGCCCCAATGGTACAACATGGTGAATATTCTTCCATACAGCCCATAATAATATGTCTTAAAGGATACAGTAAAAATATCACCACCAAAATATAAACTATATTGTATGGGAATAATGTAGGAATATTATAGTGATGCTATAGTAGATAAAAAGGTACGACAAGGTACCACAGACCTTACAGGAATATTATGACAATTTTACAGTAATACTATTTATTTTTTTACATAAGGAAAAAAAATCCCCATATACTTCAGACATATATTGTTATGTCTCAAAAGTCACGCAACATTTCTTCAATATTAATTTGGTCTTAGATTATTGTTATTATGTTTATTACTATATTTTTTATATATATTTAGAAACTTTATATTTTATTATTTTTGAAAGCATCTTCACTGTACGGATTTTTTATGTCTTTTTTTTTTACATGTGACTTTTGCACACTAATGTATCTGGTTGACATTGTCAGTCGAAATACAAAGAAATACATGGAAAATACATTTTGGATATACAGTACAGTACTGCAGATACATGCTGTCGGCGGCGCACAGGAGCAAAACGTCGCCTATCTGTCAAGATATATTTATGTCCATTTTGTATACGTACACTCATATTACTCATATTTTGGCCTGTGTGTGGAAATGTATTTTGTGCAGCAGACTGTGGTATCTCCGGTATCTAGCACTCAACCGACAAAAGCATCCTCGAGCGAGGCATGGCGAGGCGCCGCTGGAGAACTCAACGTGTTTTATATTCACTGCCAGGCGACAACAACCGGAAACAAGAGTTAGGCTGGTTTGAATCCTTATCTTACCCCGTTATGATGTGAGGCCAGTCTGTCGCCGCGGGACCAAACACCAACAACAACTGTCAGATTCCGTCTGCCAGGGAACGATAATCCACTAATCAGCCTTAGCGACCGAGCTCCGTTTAAAGGAACATCTCCCCGCTGTCGCGCTCTATCACTATCTCACACCGGCGACTCGGTAACGTCTCAACGTCCATAGGTGAAGTACGTAACTAGATGGCATCGCTGCAGAGAGACAGGCAGACAGACAGACGCTTCTTGTGACAGCTAGGAGGTACCGCCGCGACAGTGTTGACACGCAGAAACGTCAAGCCAGACAGAGTCAAATCCACCACTTCCGGTATTTATTTTCAAAATAACAGCTCAGTTCTGATTGGCTGAGCCACGTTCGAAACCGTTGCAGGAAAGCCTGATGAACACGCAGCTGTGACCGTAGAACAGATATCAATGCGCTAACTGAAAGTCACCACGCACTTATGTGGTACTGTTTAAGAACTATTTTGTTCGGCGCAAGAATATCATTGAACTATTATTATTTGGTAATATTATGCTGTTTCTTTTTAAATACAATGGTGTATTACTCCCATAAGCCACTTGATGCTGTGTTTTACAGTTATATGGAGGTAAGAGGGTTGTACTCCGAGTTCATAGGAGTCAATTTATGTTTACTTGTGTTATGTCTAATTGTCTTCTACAAATATATTTTGTATTACTATTTGTGGGCACTTGTTTGCAGTAATTTGATGCCCAGAGTGTATATGTATGTACAGGTGTAGCCAGGAAGGGGCACAGGTTATCACCAGACCAACATCACGCTGCCGTGCACCACAAAACAAAGGAACTATGTGCTTTTCTTGCTGGTTTATTGGAATAAATCACAATCAATCTAATAAATGGAATGGGAATCAGTTATTGGTCTTCTTAATATTTACTTCTGCCTGTGTATAGCGGCAAGTGGAGTTTGAATAGAGGAACAAGAATAGCTACTGCAGAGTCTAACGACACCTTATAGCACAGCCTCTCCTGGATGCTTAATTACTTAATTACTGAACATGTAGTGCCATGTTTTGTGGTGCCTCCAGTTTGCATGTGGAAGTCCTTGGGCAAGACACTGAACCCCAAATTGCTCCCGATGGTCAGGCCAGAACCTTGCATGGTAGCTCACTGCCATCGGTGTGTGAGTGGGAATGGGTGAATGGGTGAATGAGAGGCATATATTGTAAAGCGCTTTGGATAAAAGCGCTATATAAATGCAGTCCATTTACCATTTACCAGTTAAATTGACTTTTACAAGATGCACATCCTTTCAAGTTGTCTGGTATAAATATATATAAATAAATATATATTTGTGTTTGGCCTTGGATGAAGCAGAGCAGACTTCTTTAGATGGCTGTTTTCTGGTATGTTTTTGTTGTCAAAGTCAGCAAATATTGTTTAATTTAGGAATAACTATGACTCAGTATAATATTTTTGGTATCTCTTTAGTATCTTGGTATATATCATGTACTATAATGCAATCTATTTTTTTTTGCATCCATTTCATAACGTCAGTTTCACTCATATCTAATGCTTCCACTGAGTATTTTTTCGTTACACCCAACACATTTTTCCCCCCAAAGATCGCAATCGTACGCTTTTATTTTGAAGGCAAAACGTTGTATTTTCCGGTCTCATGCTGGCTCTCCCTTGACAACAAACACAACACAGTGCGCCCCTAGCGGCTAGCTGGCTCCTTCAAAGCGCTTCCGCCTTCTGCTGCTGTTTAGTCTTGTTGACACACAGTGGCGCCATTTAGCCGCGGATGGTTATCTGCTGACCGGCCGGTGTCCAGCCGGGTCTCGTTTACAGCAGACAAGATTCTTCATTAAGCACAAACTTTGTTTTCAAGACCAAAGTCAAGCCGTAAATCTTTTTTGTCAAGTCATGAACCTTCCTGTGATCTATCAAAGTCTAATTGGAGTTAAATTAAAGGTCTGTCATTACTCAACGTATTAACTGTGTGGGAAGTGAAAAGGAAATCATCAATCACAAAGTGACTCCAGAAAGATTCTGCTGGGTTTTTATTTCATCCAGAGGGAAGATGTCAGACATCACAGCTCCACCAGACCACTCGTTTCAGAGGCAGTGCAGCGTCCAGACCCGAGGACCTCCAGACGACCCGAGGACCTCCAGACGACCCGAGGACCTCCAGACGGGGAGGCAGGGGGCCAGGAGCTGAGAGATCAGGTTTATCACAAGACGGTTGCTAGTTCAAATCCCTGGTCTGGCTGGGAAAAAACACTGTCCCCTCCTCCACTAACAGTTGCACCAGTGGAGCTGCTCAGTGTCCAACAGCAGAGGACTGGTTGTACTGGGTGGAACTGTATGAATGTGAAGCGAATGTGATTGTGATTTAAAGAGTTTAATTTCAAAATAAAAGACCTGCTATCTTTATAAAATGGCCCACATGCCCTTGGTGCTTTTTAAAAGGAGAGTGTGTACGAGTGTGTCTCCATGACAAACTGAGCAGGTTGTCATTTCCCGCCAAAATGAACATCTAATATTTTGGACGGCTCGTTTATGAAGCCCCAAGGTCAGCAGACCAGGACCAAACCTCCGGCCCACATCGGGACCAAACCTCCGGCCCACATCGGGACCAAACCTCCGGCCCACATCGGGACCAAACCTCCGGCCCACATCGGGACCAAACCTCCGGCCCACATCGGGACCAAACCTCCGGCCCACATCGGGACCAAACCTCCGGCCCACATCGGGACCAAACCTCCGGCCCACATCAGGACCAAACGCCCCAAACACAACAAAACGCTGTTAGGAAAGCCCTCTGGGGGTCGGGACGCTTTGCAGCGCTGCAAGCAGCCCAAAATAAACCCAATCTGACCTTATCACTGGGCAGACGAGGTCCAGGCAGGGGGAGGGAGGGGGGAGGAGGGGAGGGAGGGGGGAGGGATAATTCTCTATTCCAAGAGGTCATTTTGGAAAAAAGGCCTCAGGAACGCGGCTGGTATTTCCGGATTGTTCCATATTTGATAAATAATGTCAAAAGAACTGGAGACTATCAGCAGCACAGGCAGGACCCTTGACCGTGTGTGTGTGTGTGTGTGTGTGTGTGTGTGTGTGTGTGTGTGTGTGCTGCTGAACCCATTGTCCTCGAGTCTGTTATCATTATACAGCAGTTTCCTCCGGCGGTGTTGAGAGAGAAAGAGAGAGACAGAGAGAGAGAGAGGGAGAGAGAGAGAGACAGAGAGAGAGAGAGGGAGAGAGAGAGAGAGAGAGAGAGGGAGAGAGAGAGAGAGAGAGAGAGGGAGAGAGAGAGAGGGAGAGAGAGAGAGACAGAGAGAGAGAGAGTAAACTAAGAATACACTCAATCATCAATTGCTCAACATAAAGTTGACAAGCTCATCACTCCTGAGGCCTCACCCCCCCCCCCCCACACACACACACATCTACCCATCTACATCTAGTCCCCCCCCCCTTATCTCTACCAAGCTGGTGTCCCAGACACAACCACAACAAGCACATAAACAGCTGACGTCATGGGGACACACACACACACACACACACACACACACACACATGCTTGCACGCCTCTGGTCTGAAGTCATTGGGTAGGAATGTGATCACAAACAGAGTGAGAGTGAGGAGAGGGGGGGAGGGAGGGAGGGAGGGAGGGGAGGGGGAGAAACCCTCACACTCAGTGGCAGACAAGGGCACACACCTACAGACAGTGACACACACCACCCACACACACACACACACACACACTACCTGAGTCAACACCAGCCCATAGTAGATCACCCAGTCACCATAGTAGATCACCCAGTCACCATAGTAGATCACCCAGTCACCATAGTAGATCACCCAGTCACCATAGTAGATCACCCAGTCACCATAGTAGATCACCCAGTCACCATAGTAGATCACCCAGTCACCATAGTAGATCACCCAGTCACCATGCCCTCCAGGGTCACACAGTATTATATATTATATATGTTATGAAACACATCTAGACTACAAGAGGTCTAGGTGGTCTAGGTGGTCTAGGTGGTCTAGGTGGTCTAGGTGGTCTAGGTGGTTTATAGCTGCTGTTGAAGTGTTGAAGAGTCTGGGATCCACCAGGTCTGATCTGATTGGATCTGATCTTTACATTATGAAATATTTGTTATCATGAATTTGGGTTTCAGCGGATTAATGCACTTTTATTATTTCATTACTGTAATGTTGTATTACTGTAATACTGTATTACTGTAATACTGTATTACTGTAATGTTGTATTACTGTAATACTGTATTACTGTAATGTTGTATTACTGTAATGTTGTATTACTGTAATGCTGTATTACTGTAATACTGTATTACTGTAATGCTGTATTACTGTAATACTGTATTACTGTAATGTTGTATTACTGTAATACTGTATTACTGTAATGTATTACTGTAATACTGTATTACTGTAATGCTGTATTACTGTAATGCTGTATTACTGTAATGTTGTATTACTGTAATGTTGTATTACTGTAATACTGTATTACTGTAATGTATTACTGTAATACTGTATTACTGTAATGCTGTATTACTGTAATACTGTATTACTGTAATACTCCGTATCCTGTTACGCTGTTTTCACTTTGTTTCATATTTCTTCTTCTTGTTTTGACTTGTTGTTGAAATGTGTCATACAAATAAAGCTGCCTCGCCTTCTCTGGTGCTTCACATATTTACTGGGCTTAAAACATGTAGTAATGTATGTACTGCTTGTGTTTACTGCTTGTATTTACTGCTTGTATGTACTGCTTGTATGTACTGCTTGTATGTACTGCTTGTGTTTACTGCTTGTATGTACTGCTTGTATGTACTGCTTGTATGTACTGCTTGTGTTTACTGCTTGTATGTACTGCTTGTATGTACTGCTTGTGTTTACTGCTTGTATGTACTGCTTGTGTTTACTGCTTTTGTTTACTGCTTGTATGTACTGCTTGTATGTACTGCTTGTATGTACTGCTTGTGTTTACTGCTTGTGTTTACTGCTTGTATGTACTGCTTGTATGTACTGCTTGTGTTTACTGCTTGTGTTTACTGCTTGTATGTACTGCTTGTGTTTACTGCTTTTGTTTACTGCTTGTATGTACTGCTTGTATGTACTGCTTGTGTTTACTGCTTGTGTTTACTGCGTGCCTTAATCTGTGGGGCCGTGCAGAGCGTCATGGTGTGGTCATGTTTAATCTGGTCTGAGAACGGTGTCACGGCGGCGTACCAGAGGTTTAATCCCTTCTCAATCCAGCTGACCTCACTGCGGTGATGTCATCGAGGTGAGTCAGAGACGTCTGCGGCGGGGTTGCCGGGGGGTTATGAGCATTACCGTAAGGGACACGCACTTGCAGCATGTCGCAAGGCCAGGGAGACGGGGCGTGTGTGTGTGTGTGTGTGTGTGTGTGTGTGTGTGTGTGTTTGGGAAAGAGAGATAAAAAATGAGACAGTACACATCGGTTTGAGAGTTCAGTTTGAGTTTGTGTGTGTGTGTGTGTGTGTGTGTGTTACGGGGCCACTGGTCCTTGTCACATATTAACTATTGCCTCCCTGTGGTCTCGCCAGCAGGGAATTCCTCATCAGTGACATCACAGGTAGTGGACAGAGAGAGAGAGAGTGTGTGTGTGTGTGTGTGTGTGTGTGTGTGTGTGTGTGTGTAGCCAGTGGAACAGCTCCTTAAAAGGAAATTGTTTTTGTTTTTCGTTCCGCTTCACCTCCGACCTCCGTCCAACGGCATCATCACCACTTCCTCAAATTGTACCGAGGATGAGAAGACCAGAGTGCGGGTCACTAATGAATGAGGAGACTGACTGGGTGACTGACTAGGTGACGCTCTAGGTGACTGACTAGGTGAATGACTGGTTAACTGAATAGGTGACTGACTGGCTAACTGACTGGCTAACTGACTAGGTGACTGACTGGGTGACTGACTAGGTGACTGACTAGGTGACTGACTGGCTAACTGACGAGGTGACTGATTGGGTGACTGACTAGGTGATTGACTGGCTAACTGACGAGGTGACTGACTGAGTGACCTGGACTAGGTGACTGACTAGGTGACTGATTGGGTTACTGACTGGCTAACTGACTAGGTGACTGACTGGGTGACTGACTGGCTAACTGACCAGGTGACTGACTGGCTTACTGACTAGGTGACTGACTGAGTGACTGACTAGGTGACTGACTAGGTGACTGACTGGGTGACTGACTAGGTGACCGACTGAATGACTGACTAGGTGACTGACTGGCTAACTGACGAGGTGACCTGACTGAGTGACTGACTAGGTGACTGATTGGGTGACTGACTGGCTAACTGACCAGGTGATTGACTGGCTACTGACGAGGTGACTGACTAGGTGACTGACTGGGTGACTGACTAGGTGACTGACTGGCTAACTGACTAGGTGACTGACTGGGTGACTGACTGAGTGAGCTGACTGGGTGACTGACTGGCTAACTGACTAGGTGACTGACTGGTTAACTGACTAGGTGACTGACTGAGGTGACTGACTAGGTGACTGACTGGGTGACTGACTGGGTGACTGACTAGGTGACTGATTGGGTTACTGACTGGCTAACTGACTAGGTGACTGACTGGGTGACTGACTGGCTAACTGACCAGGTGACTGACTGGCTAACTGACTAGGTGACTGACTGAGTGACTGACTAGGTGACTGACTGGGTGACTGACTGGGTGACTGACTAGGTGACTGACTAGGTGACTGACTAGGTGACCGACTGAATGACTGACTAGGTGACTGACTGGTTAACTGACGAGGTGACTGACTGAGTGACTGACTAGGTGACTGATTGGGTGACTGACTGGCTAACTGACAATGTGACTGACTAGGTGACTGACTGGGTGACTGACTAGGTGACTGATTGGGTGACTGACTGGCTAACTGACTAGGTGGCTGACTGGGTGACTGACTGAGTGAGTGATTGGGTGACTGACTGGCTAACTGACCAGGTGACTGACTGGTTAACTGACTAGGTGACTGACTGGGTGACTGACTAGGTGACTGACTAGGTGACTGACTGAGTGACTGATTGGGTGACTGACTGGCTAACTGACCAGGTGACTGACTGGCTAACTGACTAGGTGACTGACTGGGTGACTGACTGGGTGACTGACTGGGTGACTGACTGGGTGACTGACTAGGTGACTGACTGGCTAACTCTCTTTCAAAATGAATAGTTGGGAGGTTTGGAGAACTGCACCGTGGTCATATTCCCTCAGCTGCTTCTGTCCTTCAAGGTCTGTCTTGTAGGTGGAGAGTGAAACCCTGGAGTGAGACGAGTCCATGTCACTCCCACCGAAATTGTAAGCAGTAAAGGTGCAGGACGGTCTCTTATCGTCTTTATGGGTGTGATTGTGTGAATCACCACAGATAATGACAGGCTGTGAACGCATCGTAACAATCCAGTCGAGGTTAGTTTATTTATAGTAACAGACTGTATAGCGTAACCATGGAGACAGACACATCAATAGACGACACAGACAGTGATTTACACAAGACTGAGGGGAAAAGTGAGCTGTAAGTATTGGAGTTTAGACAATAGGAGGGAGGTGTGTGTGTGCGTGTGTGTGCGTGTGCGTGTGCGTGTGTGTGCGTGTGTGTGTGTGTGTGTCTTATTTAACCAGACAAGTTGAATAAGGGCTCGTTCTCATGTACATCAATGACCTGGTAGGTTGTTCCCCTTTACAACCCACTGCTTCTAACCTTCACACACACTGCCTTTGTGTTCAGGTGTGTGTGTGTGTGTGTGTGTGTGTGTACATGCAATATGGGTGTGTTTATGAGCATCTGTGTGTGTGCGCAGGTACGAGTGTATACACATCCACAGAACCATGCATGCATGTGCATCCCCATCTGGGTGCTGCAGACACCACAGCCCCCCACCCCCCCCCCACCACCACACCAAAGGGAGTCCCTGTGAGCTCTGTCTGGGGTTTCCCCCTGTGAAACTGACAAAAGAAGACTGCAGCAGTGGGCAGCGCCTCCCAGCATGCATCTAGTCAGGAATGAACTGAAACTGAAAGCAGACAGAGAGACAGACAGACAGACAAAAATTTTTTTTTCAAACGTTTTTTTACTGTCTGTGTGTGTGTGTGTGTTTGTGTCTTGGGGATACTGGTTTTGGACCTAGCCAGGAGTCTCTGCACGATAATGGGCCGTTGATAATGAGTCGGCAAAGATGGGAGGAGATTTACGGAACAACTGGGGGAAAAGAGTGACAAGTGGTTCGGGAGTCGAGTTCAATCTTTGTTTGCCCGGGGTGGCTTACTCTTTCTTTTTTTAAATTTTTGGCATTTTCTTCATACTCTCTTAGATGTTTATCTGCCAGGTTCTTGTGGGTTTTTTAATGCATTCGCTTGTTGCTGGTTGGTGTGTGAGGATTTCTTATATTCGTTCTTTGGTGGTATTCTTTTCCCCTATTTTCTTGTCAATGGATCTATGAGGCCATTGTTCTTCTTGTTTTTTTGGTGTTCTTGTCCAGGAGTGTTCTTCATGGGGTTCTTCACTGTAGTGTTCTTCATGGGTTTCCTGTAGTGTTCTTCACTGTGGGTTCTACTGGGTGTCCTCACTGGTTTCTTCACTGGGGTTCCTCACGTGGGTTTTCCCATTGGGTGTTCCATGTAGTGTTCTTAATTGTAGTTCTTCCTGTGGTGTTCTCACTGTAGTGTTCTCACTGATGTTCTCACTTAGATGGTTTTTAGTGTTTCAAATTTCTAGTGTTCTTACTGGTTTCTTCAGTAGGTTCTTCATGTTGTTCTCACCCCTTAGGTTACACAGTGTGTTTCCTAGTCTCTACCTGTTCGGTTCTGTGGATTCGTTGGGGTTTTTTTTTACTTTATTTCCTTTAGTTGGTTTTGAAATGGGTGTTCTTTGTTGGGCTTCTTCTGTTCGTGTTCCTTTTAATCAAAGGTTTTTCCTTGAAACCCACATACTTCCCACCGGAGCTTTCCTGTAGAGGGTGCTTGGGGTGGACGGTCCTTTTTGTTTCGGGGTGGTTCGTGGTTGTAAAATGTTTGTGTTTGGTATTTTAAGTTGGCGTTACGGGTTCGTGGGTTTCCGCGGTAACCGACTGTCGGTTTGGTTGTTAGCGGGGGTGAGCTTCTTGATGGTTGGGTTTTGGTTCTTGTGTTCTTTTCTCTGGAGAGCTCATTTTTTTCTGTTTTACATTACTTTGTTTGCTGCCTGTCTTCCTCTCCTTTCTCTTTCCTTTTCTCTCTGTCTGCTTTCTCCCTCTCTTCCCCCTCTTCTCTCTCTTCCCTCTCTCTCTTTCCTCTTCTTCCTTCCTCTTCTGCTCTCCTTCTATCTCTCTTCTTCCCCCTTCTCTCTCCTCCTCTCCTGCTCTTCTTCCCCTCTCCTCTCCTCTCTTCTCTCTCTCTCCTTCTTCTCTTCTCCTTTTTCTTCTCTTCTTTCTCTCCCTGTCTCCCTCTTCTTCGTTTCTTTTCTTCTTGATTAGTCCCTCTTCCCCGTTCCCCCTATGTTTTTGATTTTCATTGTGTTCTGTTTTTGTTCTTTTGTCTTCTCTTTTTTCTTTTGCTCCCCCACCCCACATTTTTCCCCAAAATCTCCGGGGTCTCGGGGGTGGTAAACCAAGCAATCATAACATCACGACAGCCTACATAAATATCGGCACTCTCTAAGGGGTTCCACTGTGTTGTTGTTTTTGTGGGGGTCCTCGTGCTTTTGATTTCCTTGGCTAACCCCATTTTACTATTAAAACCCCTATTGGGGAAGTGTGAGGGGACTAGAACAACAGAGAACATGAAGAGAAGAAGAGTCGAAGGGACAAACGGGGGTGGGGGGGCAAACTGCGCAGTCTTCGGGAAGACATCGCGGGGGAGGGGCGGGGGCCGGGGGTGGTGAGAGGGGGACATGAGAAAGGGCCGGGGAGAGGAGGGGAGGAACTTTGGGGGGGAGAGGGCCCCCGGAAAGGGGAAAAGGGGGGTGGTTTAAAACAGGGGGTCCAAGTGTGTTGGGGGGTTGGTGGGGGGAAGGGGGGTGGGTTTGTGGCGGGGTAATCGGCCCTTGGTGAAACGGGAAGCTGGAAAAGGGGGGGGGTTTCGAAAGTCATCATTAGAACTGGGAAAGGACTAGGAATAAGGAACAAGGAGAAAGACAGGGACAGAAACCCAAAAGGGGAGAAAGGGGGGGGGGGGGAAAAGAGGGAGGTGGGGGGAAAAGCAAAGAACAAAAGGGGGAAAAGGCACGAAAACCAGGAAGGGGGGAGAGGGAGTGGGAAGGGCGGAGAAGAGGGGGGAGAAAGAAGAGGGGGGGGGGGGGGGTGGGGGAAAGGGGGGGGGGGGAAGGGGGGGGGGGAGGGTGAGGAGGAAGGGGGAGGGGAGAACAACAAGAGAAGAAGAAAAAAAGGGAAGAGGGGGGAGAGAAGAGAGAGAGAACCCGGAGGGGGAGGAAGGAGAAGGGGAGGAGAGAGAAGAGAAAAGAGAAAGGGGAAAAGGAGGGGAGAAGAGAAGAAGGAAAGGAGAAAGAAGGGGAGGGAGGAAGGGAAGGGGGAAAAAAGAGGAGAGGGAGAAAGCAGGGGGAGGAAAGGGAAGCCAAGGGACACAGAGGGGGTGGGGTTGTGGGGGAAGGGTAAGGATTTTTGGGGGTGTGGGGAAGAGAAAAGGGAAAGGGAAGAAGAATAAAAAAAAAAGGCAGAAGAAGGGAAAGGAAAAGAAATCGGGAAAAAAAAAAAAGGAAAAGAAGGGGAAAAAGAAGGAAAAAGGCCCCAAAAGAAGAGAAAAAAGGAAAGGGGGGAAAAAGGGAAAGAAAAAAAAGCAGGGAGACGGAGGGAAACACGCAGCATCATAACCATCACGACCGCCATAAAGATACCCCACCTTCAGACTACACTGTGCTTCCCTGTGTGTGTGGGGGTGTGTGTGTGTGTGTGTGGTGTGTGTGTGTGTGTGTGCGCATGCGCTAATTTGAATGTTTTCCTTTTGGCCTCAACCTTCACAGTTTCAACATATGAAAACAACTCTGCATTATTGAGAGAGGTGGGGAGAGAGAGAGAGAGAGAGACAGAGAGAGAAAGAGAGAGAGAGACACAGAGAGAGAAAGAGAGAGAGAGACACAGAGAGAGAGAGAGAGAGAGACAGAGAGAGAGAGAGACACAGAGAGAGAGAGAGAGAGAGAGGCGGAAGAGGACGACACCTGGTTTGGGGAAAACAAACAGCCATGGAGGAGGGAGGAAGCAGGTGGGGAGGAAAGGGTTAACCCTTCAGATGTGGGATACAGTCCAGACGTGTGTGTGTGTGTGTGTGTGTGTGTGTGTGTGTGTGTGTGTGTGTGTGTGTGTGTGTGTGTGTGTGTGTGTGTGTGAACTGTAAGCGGATACAACTCGTTGCCCATATCTGCTGAAGAATGACAACATTTAAACCTTCATGACAGAGAAGATGAAACTGTAATGCTCAAGTTCAGATAGAAACATCCAGACCAGGTACAGACCAGGAACAGACCAGGAACAGACCAGCTACAGACCAGGAACAGACCAGGTACAGACCAGGTACAGACCAGGTACAGACCAGGAACAGACCAGGTACAGACCAGGTACAGACCAGGAACAGACCAGGTACAGACCAGGTACAGACCAGGAACAGACCAGGTACAGACCAGGTACAGACCAGGAACAGACCAGGAACAGACCAGCTACAGACCAGGAACAGACCAGGTACAGACCAGGTACAGACCAGGTACAGACCAGGAACAGACCAGGAACAGACCAGATACAGACCAGGAACAGACCAGGTACAGACCAGGTACAGACCAGGTACAGACCAGGAACAGACCAGGTACAGACCAGGTACAGACCAGGAACAGACCAGGAACAGACCAGGTACAGACCAGGTACAGACCAGGTACAGACCAGGAACAGACCAGGTACAGACCAGGTACAGACCAGGAACAGACCAGGAACAGACCAGGTACAGACCAGGTACAGACCAGGAACAGACCAGGTACAGACCAGGTACAGACCAGGAACAGACCAGGAACAGACCAGCTACAGACCAGGAACAGACCAGGTACAGACCAGGTACAGACCAGGTACAGACCAGGAACAGACCAGGAACAGACCAGATACAGACCAGGAACAGACCAGGTACAGACCAGGTACAGACCAGGTACAGACCAGGAACAGACCAGGTACAGACCAGGTACAGACCAGGAACAGACCAGGAACAGACCAGGTACAGACCAGGTACAGACCAGGTACAGACCAGGAACAGACCAGGTACAGACCAGGTACAGACCAGGAACAGACCAGGAACAGACCAGGTACAGACCAGGTACAGACCAGGAACAGACCAGGTACAGACCAGGTACAGACCAGGAACAGACCAGGAACAGACCAGGTACAGACCAGGTACAGACCAGGTACAGACCAGGAACAGACCAGGTACAGACCAGGTACAGACCAGGAACAGACCAGGAATAGACCAGGTACAGACCAGGTACAGACCAGGTACAGACCAGGTAC